>OZ018387.1:92651835-92991405 GCA_963969525.1 Ontholestes murinus
ATTTATAGGAAAAGGTAGGTCTTTAACAAATTAATTCATGTTTTTATTAAATAATCATTCCAATTTTTAATGAAAAAGCAAAAAGGTATGAATAATTTTCTCCCTTATCTCTTAGTGCAACATTATGAAATAGTTTTTGTTTATCATTTTTCTACCTATTATTTCATAACAAGGAAGTCGTTTATTTTACATCTTATAATTTTGGTAATCAATGTGCCTTGAATAATTATTTCATGTTGTTTTTATACAAAGAAGAGTTAATATTTTAAATTGTTTGAAACAAGGCCTATACTTTACTTAGTAGCCTAAAGTGCCTCTATAGGTTTTCTCTGTAGTGCAAATATCTTTGTATATTAGCACCTACTAAATTTTAGTATTAAGATACCATGCAATTATTTGCTTTATGTAATAATATTATCCCTTTAAGATTAACTTACAATCTAATATAAAACATAAAAATTTTACATGATCATTGAATATATTATTATCTATTATGTTTTAGTATAAATATTGCCTAGATTAAATATCAATATTGATCTTTATTTATCCAATGTGTTTCGAGACAAATATTTCTATAGGTTCATGAATACAAAAATTTCGACGAAGTCAATCATTTAAAAATTAGAAAAATAACCTTTAAATGTTACTACTTGGTACACTCTTAAAGTTTTTTCCTTTGTTTGGTAACTGTGCTCTCGTTGGTATACTGTAGAAAACGCTCAAGTCTGGAATAAAAACGTGGAGCCGTTCTTAGAGGAGTAGCGACGGACGTGAGATGAACTGGTGGCCAGCCCGGTATAAATCCAGATACCGTGGTAGTATTACATACCATAGCCTCTAGAAAATACAATGTACTATGATTACACCATACATCAATACTTACAGATATTTACTGTATCATGCATGCTAACCACAATTAACGATAATTCAGTACCAACTTTTAGTTTTTCTTAAAATTAACAATTCATATTGGCCTGGATGCAACATTTACATGGAATTTTGTGCTTGCATACATAAACCACCCAATCCTAGGCACTACCCTGAGCAACATTATAGTTGACATTACATAAAAGCAATAAATTAATCATTAAATTAATTATCCACTCAACCTTCTGCTTATTCAAAATTTTAGCAACAATTTCCTAACGGTCTCTTATAGCTAGTTAAATCTACCAAGCACGACAAGCATCTTATTGGAACTTCTGGACCACCATTTTTTTAACCACGACGTTTACCACATCACAAACTCCAAATTGTTTAAGACCAGTTCATCAAATTACTACATCTCGGTTTCGTGACCCTCTTCCAGCCCATGGGCGGCATCCTAACGATATTCCAAGGACGACCAACACGACTTGAGAAGTGCCCACTCAAACGTTTTAAAAGTTTATGAACTCGGTATTACACGGATTTTGCTTTGCATACAGTAAGACCCCGCTTAACGCTACATCCCCGAAAATCGCTCACCACGTAGTATTAAAGGAAGTAAAGAAGAAACCAGCGAAAGATCGCTTAAACCTTGTATTATTTACGGCTTTATTTATTTAAAGAAAAAATGTAATACATAAAATCTATTCTAGTGTAGCCGAAGTTCAGGTAGTTGACATATAACTACTACTGTTCTTCCACTTAACCTACTTAACTTAGGTGATTACAAAGTGTATATGTGTACAAGTACTATTCAAGAAACATTAATTATAATTAGAAGTAACATATAAATAAAATTTGGTAGACTTGGAAAAAATAGCAAAAATTGGTAAATCTGGTAAACTTTACTGGGTGGTAACGCCAATAGAAACTTTAAGTTAAAGCCCCTACATCTGTACCACTCAAAAAATCCTACGGCGATTTGGGAGTCCTTTAAAAAGTCTGGATTACAATAAACATATTTCAAAATTGGTTCGTTGAACATTTTTGCCCCACCGTTAAACGCTATAGCGAAAGAAAAGATCTTGAACCAAAAGTGTTACTATTGATGGACAATGCTCCAAGCCACCCAATGAATTTATCTAACTTAGAAACAGGCATTTCAGTCGAAGTGGTTTTCCTGCCACCTAATACAACTGCCTTGATCCAACCGATGGATCAGGGTGTTATATCAAATTTCAAGGCATATTATTTGCGACGAACATTTACACAGATGTTTGAAAAAATAGATGGATAAGAAAAACAATCAATAAGAGATTTTTGGAAGAACTACAACATCCTAGAAGCCGTAGAAAACATAAATCTTTCTTGGAATGAGGTGACAGAAAAATGTTTATGGACGAAAATATGGCCAGATGTAAACAAAGAAGATGACGCTATACTAGAGAATATTGATATCAACGAAATAATGGAACTAACAAAACAAACGGGTGTAGGTGAGTTTGATGTGCAAAGAGATATTGGAAGAAAGAGCAGAAAGTTTTTCTAATAATGAACTCAAGGAATTGGCGCACCAAGAAGAATACGAAAATATTGAAAGTAGCAATTCTAAAGAAGAGCGAAAAGAACTGTTAACGGCATTTCTAAAATCTACAACGGAAATTATGGACCAATTTATTGAAAATAACACGTATTTTGATCAAGGAGGTCAAAGGCAAGTCATTGATGCCTTATCCAATTATCGACAACTTCTTGACAATCCTTGGTATATTGTTGAGATATTTAATAAAAACCTCTTCTCCCGCAGTTTGACGTTCCTTTAACTTTTCTTGCAGCTTTAAAAATTCTTCACGTTGCATGGGAGCACGATATCATTTCCAATTTTGTTTTTGTTTTTAATTACAATTTCAGCCATATAAGCATTTGAAAAAATAAGTTTAACTGGACGTGGACAGTCACTCTTCTTCCCTAACCGAAAACATGTTTTCATGACAATACTACTCGAGTTACTTGAAGCATGGAATTAAATTTTTGAATAATCATTATCGTTAGAGGACGTATCATAGGTACATTCAGGGAGATTATATAAGATCAGGTTTTTCTCGCGCATTTTTCGATCATATAATTCATTAATAAACGTTTTGATTGTTGATAGTGATATTATCGGCAAGTTTAGACTCAAGTATATACACTTTGGGCAGCTCTTTTGGCTAGCCTGTCGGCCCAGTCGTTCCCTTCATTGTTTGAATGTCCCTTAAACCAGATTATTGTAACTCTATGGATTTGTTCGAGACTACAAGTTCCAGTAATTTAATTCTCAGCCCCGATATAAATGGTGATTTCTGATTTATGGTCAATCTGATTTTTTTATTTCGTATTGCCGCTTAAACAGGAGTCTAGGTGGGACACTGTTGAGAGATTAATTGAGTTCAGGCATGATTGATCCCGCCTCTCTCAGTATTCTCCCGTGTCTCACACTGTTTACTGTTGGGCTCCATGTGTTATTTGTTTTTAGTTTAACGGCTGTGCTTACTGCCACCTTCTTTACATGTATGTGAAGAGGCGTCAGGTTCAATAGATTGCACCAGTGGGTGTTGTGCGCATTGCGCCGATTATAGCCAGGCACGACAATCGTTGTAGATGGTTCCTAGATACCGATTGGTTTATAATCGCCCACCAGGGTAAAGCTTCTTAGTTTAGAGCTGGTCTGACGATTGCAGTGTAGAGCCACCGGGCTACCTTTGATTTGGAACCCCAGGAAGAACACATAGGCTTATTTAAGCTTGTGTTCTAAGTGGTTCTCCCAGTTGAGCTTGGAGCTAGTTTTATACAGAGGTATGTCATCTTGTTTGCCAAGCACAACTGGTTTTTAAATAGCTTGGGAAGTTTTACCTATGTTGATCTTCCTTTACACCATTCCACTGTGATTTTGAAAGCGCTCTGCATTAGGCTAGATATAACACTCAAGTGTTTTCCAATGAGTAAGATTACCACGTCGTCTGCCGTTTAGTTGCCCTAGTAAGCCATCTGCAATGACATTTCACAGAAGCGGAGATAGCACATGATGAAGGGTCAACTCAGTTGATTTTCCTCCCTGATATGATTGTCGCACAGCGGCCTCTCTAAGGTCTTTGGAAGAAAAGACGTGAGACTGGTCTAAATGATTTATTTGATTGCGGTGTAATCAGTTTTTACTGGTTTGGGAATAAAAATAACTTTGGCCTCCCTCCATGGTCCCGGTACATACTGCATTGCAATACATGCCCGAAACAGTCCGCACAATATCGGCACTATCTGCGGCAAGTACCACTACTACCATTTTGGCGTTTTATGACCTTCGCTTTCTTTTCCAAATCCTTTACACCCATGAACGTTCAGTATTTAATTGCTAGCCGTTTATTTGGCAACTAAAGAGGTCAAATTCTACCTTGAAGGTCGTGAATTATATATAATGCAAATATTTATCATCATACTTTCAATGAATTCGAACTCTGTTCGTTTCCCAGGACGAGAACAAATATACCTCACCTTCGTCACGCGATTCACCGCCGACATTCGGTTCCTTCCTGAAAATGGCCATCGTATAGCAGATACTTTATCGCGAGATACCCAACCGCGTAGATCTACAATTTGAAGATTTAAAATTCCTTTCAAACAATAGCACTACAGTACTCAAATTGAAACAGTTCACTACATCTAATTCTAATAAAATCGAACCATGAAACACATCTTAAATTTTTGCTACGTGTGGCCCGAGGACGAACAATTTCTGAATTTTTCAAAACTTGTTTGAAAAATCGCTAAAATTCTAGACCCAGATGATCGCTTGACTGACATACATATCGACACAATCGGTCATTTTCCAGTTTTCAACAACTACAGGTACATTCTAGTTTATATAGACCGATTTGCATGTTGATTTGAAACTCAACCACTCGTCAAAATTACTACAGATTCCGTTTTTAAAGCATTTATACATTGTAGGATTGCTTTGAAAATGCATCCATGATTATTACTGATATCTGAATGTTTAGAAGAAATTATGTAATAGTTTCGGTATTACTCACAAATCCACAACCGTCTACCATCCGCAATGTAACGGTTTGGCAGAGCGCTTAAGTCAAAAATATAAAGACTCAACCCGAATGAGCAACAATCTAAACTGGGTGTCTCATTATTGATGGTGAATTTACGTGAAGCGTTTTGCAAATAAAAATAACACTCAGATTATTCCGTATTTCACTTGTTTATTTAATAATGTAACAAATAAAATATATTGTTCACTGTTTCTATTCCAACAGAAGCGCGTTTGATTATCGAAATGATTGTAAATATTATCTGTTGTTATAACGAAATAAAATACGTTAGGTTCCACCGAGATTTGAACTCGGATCGCTGGATTCAAAGTCCAGAGTGCTAACCATTACACCATGGAACCGCACATCTATTGAAGATGCGCGTTAAATTGTCGAAAAGAATATTTAGGTTATGAATCGCGAAATTTGTTTCCGTAATTTTGATTAAACAACGGTTCCATGGTGTAATGGTTAGCACTCTGGACTTTGAATCCAGCGATCCGAGTTCAAATCTCGGTGGAACCTATCATTTTATGATTATACATTCACAGATTATTGCAGATTATTACCGTCTAAAAGTTTACTTAAAGTTGATTGTATGCATTAAATCTTAAATTTGAATAATATTCAAATTATTAATTCATTTGTTTGATTGCGGCACAAGAAAATAAAAAAAAGGATATAAAATATTTTAATAAAATATAGTATAATAAATTTACTTACAAAAAAAACGTTTAAACGGGATTTTTAACGATTGTTAATTTCTTTTAATGAACGCTTTTGATTCTTAATATTTCGTAAGGATTATAATTAATGTTACAAATCAATACAATCAACATATTACATGTAATGAAAAAAAGAGTGCGCCCAACGTGGGGCTCGAACCCACGACCCTGAGATTAAGAGTCTCATGCTCTACCGACTGAGCTAGCCGGGCTTATAAGTATAAAGCGCCCTCCGACGATGCCTATTTTTTACCATTAATTTAGTGTCGATTCATTTCAGCTTTGTTTAAAGTATAGTAGATATATTAAACTATTGTAAATGAGGCAGACTGGAAAATTTTCAGTCTATAATTAGAAGTAGTAAGTAGTAAGTAATAATAAAATTCAATTTTTAAAGAAACCAACAAAATAAGGCAAGTGGTGCTGAATAATTCTATAAATCTGGAAGACAAAGTGATAGAAAATTCAAGAACTAGAATGCGTGTTTAGAATATACCGAGAATTTTAAGCAGAATATTTAGGCGACCATTAAACACAAAAAAATTACAGAAAATGATGGTTGGAAGCATTAAATTTAATTTAATGTATGCTTGTTCGCTTGTTCTATTCAGGAAATAAAAATACAACCACTTATATTGGCGCTTAAACATAAAAAATATATTTTTTAAAAAAAGTTCAGCTAAATAAATTGTCGTGTTTTTCTAGAAGAAAGTATAAGCACATAATCATGATTGAAGGAGTTGCTGTCAATGTTAAAAAGATTTCAATGCAATGAGAATCGGTATCCAAGGATAATTTCAGTTTCGAAGATTTCTTCAATTTAACATCTATTATTAACGGTATGTGGCGTAATTTATAATTTTGCTGAACATCTAATGCGCTTAGGTGAAGAAAAATAAAAGTTTCAATGGAATGAAAAAAGTCAAGAGTCCTTTCTAACACTAAAAATTAATTACCAATCGTTTGAAGACTCTCAAACCTTTTTAACTTTAATACTGAATACTAAACTAAAAGCAATTCTCAAGATTCCAGTTGTTTTATTTCGGAGACCATGCCCTACTGCATTAATATAGAATATTTTAAAGGATCAAGAGAGTGATTCCATTCTAAAAGCTCTAAAAATTAGAGAAAAAGAATTCTAAAGTAACATGGGAAGAAATTGCAAAATATTCCTCAGAATTGAAATCTGACTCGACTCTGAATTACGAAGGCACATCCTTTTATCTAAGAGCAGAATATCAGCCATAAAAGATTCATAACAAAATTTCAGTAAACGAGAATGATTCCTTTCCATTTTCAGAGTCTCGCCAAGAAAATAAATATATCATTACTTAACCAGGAAGGATCGAACTCAAACATTAATTTTTTTATTACTTAATTATCCTTTTCTAACCATACCTATGCAACGTTTGGACGAGATAAAATATATGTAAAGAATTGATGAATACTTGATTTGTTTCACTGATTCAAGCAAAAGAGATAAACATCTTTATTGATGATAGTCTTCGTCCTTCTCTTCTTGGCTATCGAGCGTAGGTCTTTCAGCCTGCACCGTTTGATTTTCTTCGATTCTTAGAAGAAGAAATTTGTAATTCTAGAAAATTTTAATGCTTTTGAAAATCTAAAATGTCTAAAGGTTATAGAATTATAGAACTTTTAAGAATGCCTTGATATTAAAGAACAACTAGACGATGAATTAAATCCTCACTTAACCCGTGGTGAAACATTTGTATGTTAATTAGAAGGTTAATTAAACACTAGTTTCAACCATTGGTAATTCTCAAGGAGGTATGTACAAAAATTTAGAGTTTACTAATATATGTATATATATACATGTTAAAACAATTCTTACGTTTTTATTTTCACCGACAGAATTTTTTTAACATGTGTATATATATGTAAACTGTAAATTTTTGTACATCTCCTTGATAATGATAAATGGTCGAAACAAGTCAGAGAAATAAAAAAATAGAATCAGCACTCAGATCTATAAAATGATCTGCCGTCTTTTGCTTGACTATTTAGCCATCCTCTTCTACAATCCTCACCCAGTAACATTACGTAACTTTCAAGTCGCAGAAAGATCAGCCCTTAGGGTGCTAATCAAAATCCGACATCCCCAAAATCCTTTCCATAACCTATCAAATTCATTGCTGTATGATTCTACAAAGGTAATCAGAATTCAAGAAAGATTATCCTCTCTTGCCAAGAAATTTGCCCAAAATACTAACTACTTCCAAATCCTAAATGAAATATGCTTTCCCAGAAACAAAAGCATTATCCCTAAACGTAAATTCCCTTCCTGAACAATACATGAATTCATTTTATAATCTCAACGATGCTTCAATTACGAACTAACTTAAGGCAGGAACTTCACAACGACAGTTAGCAATCATGACCTTTCAAGAAATAACAAGGACTTAATAAAAAAATAAAAATAAAAAAAAACAATTGGAGAGACCTATGGTCGATAGCCCATTGACAAATCTGGAATATTATCAAATTCTATAATTCTATATAAACTATTATTTTTATTATATACTCTATGCATTTTTCAATAAATAATAAACTAGTTTTTAAATTATTATAATTTCTAAGATTCAAGTAGTGTTTTTAGTTACTTTTGAAAATCCTTAAGCTTCTTGAAAATTCCTCAAGCTTCTTGAACTTTTAAGAATATCTAAGAATGAAATTTGGTGGTGGAAGCCAATACTTTGTGATATATCTTGGAATCAGGAACTTTTAAAGAAACTATACTCTTTGTGTGACATCAACAAAGTGAAGATTTTCCTAATTCTTATACTATTGAAAAGTTCTCCAGTTTTTAAACAATTGATGACTCTAGATTTAAGAAGTTTATTTATTTAGTGCAACCATACTACTAACCGTTTTAAAAATAAATTTTTACTTTCAAGAAACCCAAAATTTTAAAGAAATTTCCAATTTAAAAAATCGAACTCTATTAAAAGTCCAAAATATCTGGAGTTTCTAGAATTTTAGAATTTTTAAGGAACACCAAACACGAATGTTCCGTTCAACTCGACGTTATCTTTATTGTACATGTTTAGTGCCTATTGTTTTATAGAAGTTGCACGACCAGGAGCCTTAAATAACAAGAAAAACTTTATTTTGATTTCGATGTAAAATTTGTACTGTCCGTTGTAGGATGAAAAGATAAGTGCAAGAATTTTGAGCCTGAAGAAATCTTTTTTAATGCGAAATTTTAAAATACAAAATAGCTTGGCAAGCGCAATGTTCTGCCGTAGACGAACTCTGCAGTAGTGGCTGGAAGGAATGATTTATAAACTTTTCGAAGGTCCAGTAATTTAGCGGGAGTTGGGTTACCTAGTTTTTTTTGCTCATTCGATTTGTCTTTAATTTGTTTATTGAGCCCCTTGACCAGACCGCTACATTGCGGCTGGTAAGAGGTTGTAGATTTGTGATGAATTCCGAAAGTCCTGCAGAAGTGTTGGACTGGAACTGCCGGCTCAGTTAGTGATGAACTTTGAAGACGTTCCAAAGCGTGCTTAGAAATGATTTGAAAACGGAATATAAAGTAATTTCAGCAAGAGGACATGCTTCTGGCCAACACGTGAAGTGATCAATGCAGACCATACGGTAGCTGAAAATATTATGTTGATCTGAATGTCTGTGAATCGGCCATCCGGGTCTGGAAATTTTGCAACATCTGACTCTGTATGAAGATAAACTTGACACCTTAAACAAGGCTTGGCGAAGAGTGCAATGTCGTTGTTTATCTTCGGCCACACATTACTTGCCGCTACTAGATGTTTTATTGCATGAGCGCCCGGATGCATAAGTTCGCGGGTCTCTGCTCTCGACCCGAAAAACAGTCCAAAGTAGAACAGATAGCAGCGAACAGTGGTTTATGATCCGTAAAGATGATGCATTATCTACCTTCAATGTAATATTTAAACTATATAGCTAAATACACGGTTGATAATTCACGGCCGAATTTGTTGTATTTGCATTCAGACAATGTAAAAGATTTTGGAAAGAAAGACTCGGTGGTTGAAACGGTTGTTGTAAGACGACTAGAGGAAGAGTAGGAATTTGAAGCGTCTAGCACGATGCTTAACTCTGCAACAGGGACTGGTAGTGCAAGCATAGCAGATTACGGCCTTGGCTGCTGAAAATGCGGGTTGAATCCATAATAATTTGTTACGTGGAGTTGATGCAGTAGGATTTAGTGGTGGAAATTGATCATGCTGAGGAAACGTTGTAACGTTTTTTTCTTTCGAGAACGTGTTGACCGCACACGGTCAACAGTGGGCCCCCTGAATACCAGGAACACGTCTTACATATTTACACAATTTACAGTTATACAATTTAGAAATAGAATTACTGTTATGACCTTAACTAATGAATGTGCTTCAAGCTTTCAGTGTTTTCTCTTCCGTACAATAGAACTTCTTAGGAGGTTATGATGCGCGTCGCCGCCACATTGTATTTATGTCCCCAGTAGGATACGGCTTATTGCTTCGGCAAATCTTCTCTATATATTTCTCACGTGGGGCAGTTGAAGACCACGGACATTTGTCATTCCCAGCCTTGTCAATGCGATGGAGGCCGGCCATGAAATATCCACAACCCATCTTGCCGGGGAGCTAGCCTAAACAGGGATCCAGAGTAGGAATTAGGCGGGTCCAGCTGCCCCTTTCTTCTACTACTACTATAAATTGAACGCTTTTTGTATTTCTATCGCAATTACCAGACAGTACTTACTCTGGTGAAGGGCCCCTGATTGACTTTCTCCGCCAGCCGTCAAACCTCGAGAAGGCGTTGACGGTGGATCCTCTTTGGCGAGGTTAAACGCCTCCTCTTGCGTCGTTCCATTTATTATATCTGGTTCGGATTAGTTTTTCCAGCAGCATTCCCTCCGCATCTAAGAGGCAGAAGGGCCTGTATCTCTCCGGGGATGTGGATTGTTTATTACCATTTGTAAGAAGTGCCAGACGCGCCTTATATAGACCCGGGGAATACCCCCTTCCCGAGACACTAATTGTAGAGGTTGGAACGAAATTTTGCTAGACTGTACATATCTTCATTCGTGCCAACAATAAATCCTTTATATATTACATTTATTGATATACTCGTCACATTTAATACCATTTTCGGTCCAAAAACCAAATTGACTGAAAATCAAGCACCTAAAACAGATTAATGAGAATGAAAGAAAGAGCAAGATATATAAGCTATACGTATTCTTCAGCAAAAATCTATTTTTGCTTGGTAACAAAACATTTCGATTTGGAACGAAATTTTGCTGGACGATACTATCCATCAATCAAGAATATTGAGGTATGTTTTGCACCCAGATAACATATTGGTGATCTCTGGATCGTTTCTTTAAAGTGCTGGAATGTCAAGAAAACTATAGTTATATTTCTGGATATTTAAAATTAAAAAGAACATAAATATAAGTGTTCATCCTTGCAGAAAGAGTGTGTTGTGCACGAGTTTAGCGAATGGCGCTCTTCACGTACACAAGACAACGGATCCCCCTCCACTTCCAATTCACGCGCAGCGCCCGTGCCTTCATACTGTTTAATTATTAAAGACGTAGAACAAGAGATAGAAGACTCAATAATCAGTGTGCGCCTGCAGGAGCTGGGAATAACGCACCGTTACTGCTGCAGAATCATTGCAAAAAGGACAACCATAAAATTCACATGATAAGAGTAATTACGGGTTCATTAGATTCCTTTTCAAAATTGCTGTGGGATCAATTCCTGTTTTTATGTAGGATCTACAACGTCGTTGAGAGTATGCCTCCCGCGCCAATCCCGGTCCTGTGCAACCGATAATAAATTCGACCACATCACAGCAAACTGTCAAGCAGCGGTATAATGCGCAAAATGCCGAAAAAACCACCCAACAGCAACTTGCGAAACAACACTACCCCCAAAATGCAAGACATGTGGAAGCACAGACCATGGGGCTTGGTCCACTAAGTGTTCGAAGAGGCCCCAAAAACCAATAGAAGGAATCCCCAAAATAAAAATCATAAACCAAAACAAAAAATCGGCACAAATTGACAGAGACTTGACAAAAAACACAAGAATTCACACACCCATCACACATCATGGTTTTATCATCGACGTTTACACGACTAAAATCAACGATTTGACGAACGTAGACAGACAAGAACTACTAAAAAAATTAAGGACCAAATTCATCGACTCATTTCAAATCGACACACATGTGAATTTTTCTGGAAATAAGATGTTCATAGTAATGTTTGACCTCCACACCCCCAATGAAAGCACCCCAGTAGTGCCATTCTCCGGAAGACACACTGGACTCACACATATTAATAGCAATGTCTAATATAAATTTCATGTATACCAACATTAACTCCATTAACAATAAGTCCCATTTACTATCCCATTTCCTTACCAACAATCCAATACACATTAAATTACTAGTTGAAACCAAGTCCAACAAACCCTTTCCCTTAAAAAACTGGTCCTATATTCAAATCCCTGCAACTACTCCCATTCAAAACACACGGGGTGGCTCAATGGTAGCGGTGAGCCCGGAAATATCGCTCGGTAAAGCCAACCCGTGTTATTAATAACTCTATGAATGAATGTTTGCATTGCACCGTTGAGCTACCTTCATATAAACTGCACATTTTCCTTGTCTACATCCATCACTCCTCTCCCATTGAAGACACCAAATCTTCCCTATATGACCATGCCATTATAATTGGAGACTTCAATTTAAATAAACAAAAAACGAAACAGTTAACTTCCTTTATTTCTAATTCCAACTTCTTTCGCATACCAACCAATCCTACTTTTATCATGTCTGATAAACAATCATCCACTCCCGATATCCTTCTTTGTACCAACAATATTAAACCCCTTAAACTTATCCCCGATTTGGGCTCAGATCATCTCTCAATTAAACTCTCACTATCCATTTCCCCCTCAACTCCTGCTCCCCCTAAAACCATATACCTATTCAAGGACAGCGACATCGACGGAATAACTAATGACTTGACAGATTTTTTTGAATCCCATCAAATTATTAATCCTGATTTCATATCCCTATTCTTAAACAAATTTTCCAATTCCATTCTAAATAATACTCCGAAATGCTCCAAAAAACTCTTCAAATATCGACTGCCCCCCTATATCCTCAAACTAATTAAATATAAGCGACAACTCTACAGAGATTTTAGACAGACTGAAGACGTTACATTAAAACAGAAATTTAATAAATTGACAAAGGACATTCACAAATGAATAATTCAATATAAAAGTAATTTGTGGGTTAAATCATGCGAAACCATTAATGAGATGTACGGCAAAAATTACTGGCAAGAAGTAAAAAAGCTAAGCAAATATCGCAAATCGGACTTCATCCAGAAAATCAAAGACCTAATGACAAATGAAACGACAACGGACGAATCAAAAATCACAGACATTTTTGCTAATCATTTTAAAAACTAACACAGAACGACGACTATGACTAAACATTTGAAGACCAAATAGACAAATGGTACGAAGATTTCCAAAACTCCCAAATTCCAATAATCCCAAATGATAAAATAAGTGAGGACGACTATTACGAAATTTTAAACCGAGGCAAAAATACAGCCACAAGTTATGATCGTATTCCCAGGTTATTTCTGAAATCCCTACCCCTACACATCCATTCCTACATAATTAAAATATTTAATCAAAAATACCTCCCGAATGGAAAAAAGAAATAATTACCTGTATCCCCAAACCTAATACCGATCCTCTTCTTCCTAGCAGTTACCGCCCATTTATCCTACTTCCCGTTCTTGGAAACATGTTTGAAGCTCTCCTCAAACGCAAAATAATGTCATATGTTTCTAGTTTCATCCCAGAATATCAGTTTGGCTTTCTAGAGCACAAATGCACAACCCTCCCACTAGCTATTCTCGCTTATAACTACCAAATAGCAGGCCTTGAAGGAAATAAATCCGCGATCGTCTTTCTAGATATCAAAAAAGCTTTCGATTCCGTTTGGTACCGAGGTCTGCTGTTTAAATGCAGTACCCTTAAACTCCCAACCCATCTATTATATCTCCTAGTTTCCTACACAACCACTCCCTTCAGATCAAACACCTCAGTTCCCTATCCAACTCATTTTCACCAGAGCAATGCCTTCCTCAAGGTTCACCTTTATCTCCCATTCTTTACCATCTCCTAGTGCACGATATCTATCATCCTAATCCAAAATATTTCAATAAATCCGCCTATCCACTCCTTTACGCCGATGATACAGCCTTAATTACCCGCGCCCCCACTCTCCCCAAAGCCCTTAGCACCCTACAGGGCACAATAGACCGCATAGAGACCTGGTTTGCAAAATGGCGCATTTCCATCAACTCTAACAAATCCCAACTCCTTCTTCCCTTTCACAGAATTAAGGAACCGCTTCCCGCAATATCGATAAATGGTCAAAATATATATCCCTCCGTCAATTGCAAATACCTAGGAATAACATTCGACACTAAATTAACCTTCAAAAGTCACTCCTTTTCCCTTAAAGCAAAAGTCAAGCAAATGGCGGCACATTTCAGAGGCCTAACTTACAAAAAACAAGGTATAAATATTGAAACCAGCACTCATATCTATAAAATGATCTGCCGTCCTTTGCTTGACTATTCAGCCATTCTCTTCTACAACCCTCACCCTTACGGAACTTTCAAGTCGCAGATCAGCCGTTAGGGTGTTAACCAAAATCTTGTTCTTAAAGTTTTGGTTTAAAATGACGTTTTCTACTTAAAGTTAGCAGAAACCAAGCTCGGCGAAAATGAAGGGATTATTAATCATCATCTAAAACAAATAAAGGAGACCTGTAAAAATAATAAAAGGAAAAGTATGCTAGACAAACCAAGCTAATTGTTTATTTTTTTTAGAATAAAAATCGGACAATACTTAAGATCGACAGATTTTGGTGTAAAATTACCTTTTGTTGAACATTGATTACTATATGTAAAAACATTACCCTTCAGAGAGCAGAAAATTGGAAGGCTGAATGCTATTTTCTTTTATAAATTCTAGAAGCTTAGGGATTTCTGAAACCTTACTCTAAAAAAATCATAAGGTGTATACAAAGTCATATTTAATATTAAATTCAATGAGAGCATAGATGCATTTAATCATACGGCCAAAGCAGGCGAGTTTAGATTATAGTCAACCGCTTCCTTAATTGCTTCATTGGGAATTCCGGACCTGGAGCCTTCCTGGTAGCCTCTATTACCTTCTCCTCGCTGAATTATTTGACCTGCTATAGCGTGGTGGGTGGGCCTCCTTGAGTAGGAAGAGGTCAGATCATTTATGTAGTCCCACCCGGTACACAACACAGCAGAGTTGGGTCGAACCTACCCCAGCTTATTGGTCATTATTTTGTAGAGCCTGCCTCAACTAGTAGATTCTTCCAGGCTGCTTGTTTCCCCGCTTTATGGCCAGTTTAATAGGGCACTGGCACTTGTAGCAGCGAGTTCGAGAATTTCGAGGTCACGGATGCCGCGCCTCCGGTATCACAAGAGGACACGCCTTGCCCCTTTGGCCAGGTTTGCGCCACCTCTGCAGTCCACCAGTATACTTTGTTCTTGTTAGTGTGTTTATTAATGGGGATGGCCGCATCGCACGCTGCTTGAAGCCTCTCGGGCAGTCAGTTAGGCCGTTATCCCCAAGCCAGGGGTCTGAGTAATGGTTCTAGTGTTCACCACGAAGGTGATGGCCTCGTGTTCGCTGAGGGTCTCAGTGGCTTCTTCGACTCTAGGGAGGAGCCCCGAGATAAACGGGTTGTGGAAAGGACAAGTTTGCATCAAACTTGTGCTGCAGAGGTTTTATTCCGTCGCCATTTATGCTATTACCCAAAAAGCTTAATTTTGTTACGCCGAAAACGCATTTAGCTGGGTTAATTTTAGTACCAAAAGTAGTCAACCGCTCAAAAATTTGGAAGAGATGACGAATTCGTTTTTGTGACGAATCTGTGGCGGATGTACGCGAAGCAAAATGGTAATCCCCGCAGTATCGAGTTCAAAAACCTCTGAAAGGAATGAGCGGCGTTTTTTGGGATACCTTCAGAATTGATTGGAATTTGATGGTATGTTTGTTCAAATAGATTTTTTAAAATAACGTGTAACCACAAAAGTCATAGGCAAAATAATATAAAAGTGGTAAAGGATACCTGTGTGGAATCGTACTTCAATTTAATCTATGGTAATCATCTGGTTTTGTTACCAAGTGTTGAATCGAGTTTGAGTAGTTTGTTAAACTTTTTTCTTACCGCTTGGAATTTTTTCGGTGGTAAACTAATTTGAACTTAGTGTTGATAAAGATTTTAGTTCGACTAGGCCGAATGCACTCATTATTAACCGGTTTTGGGCAATATTCACGACTATTTTTTTTTTTTTTTGGGGGGTGATTTGACTTAGGCGTTAGCCGTTCAGTCACGACCGGGTTATTATATAAGTCAGAATGATATTATTGAAGTTTTACCAATTTTAGGATATTATTATCTTTTACAGAAGTAATTACAAAAACTTATTCTCTATGGTAATGAGTGATATTAGACATTTGGATTACAAGATAGGAGTAGGTGGTCGATGAGGGCCGTCATGACACTTAGGTAACTACAAGACAGGAGGGGGCCCTTGGAGAACATAGAACAGTAGAGACATGTTGTTAATGAAGTGCTTAAATTTTAATTTCTGTTTCTATAAAGAATTCGAGCAACGGGACATTAACTTCTCTTTTATTTAATGCTAACAAATGTGTTAAATTCACAGGAAAATTTGTAAACTCTTTTAATTTGTGAATTAAATGTTTTATTTCATTTTTATTTCGTTCACATTCAAAAACAATGTGATTTATTGAACCTTCGAGTCCACATAGGCACAGTGGGTCTTCTTTAAGTCCAATTTTATACAAGTGTTTTGGGAAGGTGCCATGATTAATTTTAAGTCTAGTGATAGTAACGGAGAAGCGTCGAGGATAATTGTCAGTTATGTGGGAGGAGTAGTTTGGTAGGGCGGGGTAAAGGGATTTATAATGCGTGGGTTTCATTTGCATCCATTGTAGTTCCCATTGATGTTTTGCATCTTTTTTCAGTTCTGAGATTAAATCTGAAGCTGGATAAGGTTTATCTTCATGTAAAAGCGTTCCATTAATAATGTTATTTCCAGCTAACCTCGCTAAATTGTCAGCATGTTCATTGCCCAATATGCCGGAATGACTTTTGGCCCATATAAAGTCTACATCATAATTGTTATCTATACTTTCAAGTGTGTATACCATATTTTTAATGGAAGTTAATAAATAATTTGATTTCAAAGCTTTAATATTTTTACTACAAATTGCTTTCAATATTGACTGCGAATCTGATATTATTACAATTTTCTCAGTTTTTGTGTTATAAGCCCAGGTAAGTGCATCTAATATTGCAAGACCCTCGGCAGTAAATATAGAGGCATTCTTGTTAATTGTATTGCTGTATGCAATTTGTAGGGTAGGGATAAAGAACGAGTATCATATTTGGGAAAAAATGGCGTAATATTGAGAAGGTATAAATCATAATCATATTGAAAATGATAGTTTTTGTCGGTTTTCATACACCCTGAAAAATCATGTGTATGGATGAAGGCATCAACTAGAGGGGGCGTATTTTTCTTATTCCAAAAAGCATTTGTCAATATATTTGATGTTAACGAAGGCAGTGGATTTAAAATATGCCATTTTTGAAACTCTCTATATTTTAATACGGTTTTATTGGCCAAAAAGCTTCTTCTTATATGTAAAGGGGGTTCCTGACATTCGGCTAATACAGCATTAATCGGTGATGAAATCATAGCACCAATAGCTATTCTTAGGGCCTTTAGTTGAACCTTGTCTATTTTTCCCAACCAAGTTTTACATGCCATACCGTATACTGAGGAACCATAATCGATTATGGATCTCATGTAAGCCTTATAAAAAAGAAGCGCTGTAGATGGATCAGCGCCCTAATTCATTTTGCAAACGGTTCGAATAATGTTAATCGCTCTTTCACATCTTCCTACAATGTATTCTATATGTTTTTTCCATAATAGTTTTTTATCTATTATAATTCCAAAATATTTGTATTGTTGCTGTAGAGGAAAATTTATTCCACATAGAGTGATGTTATTTCTATGGGTGTCTTGGTGTCTCGAATATAAAACGATTGCAGATTTTTGCGCAGAGATGGAGAATCCATTCTGAAAAGTCCAGTTTTTAAATTTTTTCATAAGTTTGAAAAGATTTTTCTAGAGTTTTGCATTCAACATGAATTACAAAATCATCAGCATATTGAATACACTTCAGATTTCCAGAAATTAGATTATGGAAATCAGTTGTGTATATGTTGAAAAGTAGGGGGGATAAAACAGAACCTTGAGGAAGTCCAACAGATGTTGTTCGAGGGCATATGAATTTACCGTCAGTGTCCAGTGTATATACCTCTCGGTCTGCAAACAGTGCAATGATATTTATGGCGACCTTATCAGGTATTCCTAGGTATGTAATTTTATTTCGAAGTATGTTTAGATCCACACCATCATATGCCCCTTTCAAGTCGATAAATATGCAGGGATGGTATAAGTTTTTCGAAAGAGTATTCTGGATGTTAGTAACAAGGTCATTAATGGCATCGAGGGTTCCGGTATTGTGTCGGAAACCATATTGCCGTATAGGTAATTTATTATGATGTTCCAACCACCATTCTAGTCTTCGTTTTATCATCCGCTCAAACACTTTAGCTATACACGTTAGTAGGGATATGGGTCTATACTTCTTCTTTCTTCTGTCCTGGTTTAAGAATAGGAATTGCTACTACCTTCTTAAATTCTTTATAGTAAGTCATATTGTTCCAGCAGTTGTTATAAATATTGAGGAGGTAATTTTTGGCATTCTCTGGTAGTTGTCTGAGCATATCATATGTTACTTTGTCTATTCCAGGGGCAGTGTTTGGGGCATTTTTAATGGATATTTGTAACTCGGTTATATTAAATGGAGTTGTTAGAAAATGGTGGGAATGAGGTTCTGTAAAGGGAGGAAACCGCACTGATAGTGGGACAATGTTGTCAAGAAAGGAATAAGGAATATGGGATGGGATGATTGAAGTGTCTGTGTTTTTCCAGATATTTTTCTAACTTCCTTCCAAACTTTTTTTATAGGTGTATTTTTATTCAAATTACCACAAAAATTAATCCAAGATTGTCTTGCACTTCGTTTATACATTTTTTTTTTGCCTCTGCTGCTACTTTCTTTGCCTCCATAAAATTATCATAATTTGAGTTTGTTTTATAATCTTTTAAAGCAGATCTTCGTTTATTTAAGGCTGCCTTGCAATTTTCATTCCACCAGGGAGGTTTCTTATTATACTTGCAGTGCTTTATTTGTGGATTATGTTGGTTTGGGCTCTGTTCTATCGCTGTTGTTAGAAAATACGGTCCACAAGGGCTATCATGAATACTTTCCATGGTTAGTTGTATAGTATTAGAGTATTCGCACCAGTCTGCTCTGTTCGTTTGACATCTTATTGTTGTTTTTCTTCTGAATTGTCTATTAACCTCACCATTTACAGTTATTATTATAGGGAAGTAATCTGAGCCTAGTGTATCTTCTAGTATTTCCCATACTATATTAGTAGAGATAGGTGCAGACGATATGGTTATATCGACTACAGATTTACGTTGACCTGGTGAAATAAGGCGAGTGCCTTCTCCTGTGTTCAGTACTGTTAAATATAAATTATTTATGGTATCTGACAAGGCAACACCTTCATTGTTGTTGTATAGTGAGCGTTAAAGTCACCAGTTATAATGCAGGATTGACTGGCTGGTAGCAGTAAATTACTCCAATCTGTAACTGTTGTCATTATATGAGGGGGTTTATATATTGCTAACAAATTAACTGAGTTTTTATTTATAGTAACTGTGATACCACAACATTCAATTCCGTTATTGAAATTGGTATCTATGTACCACTCTTTGAAAACAATTGTGTTGCGGATAATTATCATGACTACCCCTTTACCATCATAACGATCTTTCCTTATTGTGCTATATCCATTAATTGAAAAACTAGTGCTTGGTTTTAACCATGTTTCTGATATCATAGCGATATCAATGTTGGTATTGCTGAGAAATTGACTTACTATAAGCTTATTCGCTATTATATATCTGGCATTCCATTGCATAATTTTCATCTGTTTCATTTGAGTTATGATTATTTATTAAGTGTGAAATAAGATGCTCAATATTTAATTCCAAGTCACTCTCGAAATCTTGTTTTGGTGTTACTTGTGGATTTTCCAGAATAGACTTAACTACGATTGAGATGCTTTCTACAAGTTCGCGTTTATGTTTCAGTAATTCTCTGTATGGATTAGGGAGTATGGAAGTCGATGGAGAGGTACTATTACTATCACTTTTACGTTTTTTCTTTACATTTGATTTATTTGGGGAGTTTGATCTTTGTTTCATTTCATTTTGTTTAGGGAAACTTCTTCGATATTCCCGTACACCACTTTGTTTATTACTTATATTAGAGGGGATATTAGTATTGTGATTAGTTGGTACAGAAATATTAGGGAAGTCTGACGTATTGGACAGAATATAAAAACGATTATTTGATACAATATTATTGAAAGCTGCCGGGTTCTTTGATATTTGTTCACACTCTTTAAATGATAGATTAGTTTCGGCCATCATTTTTTTAATTTTTGTTCTCGAAATGTAGGTAGGACAATCTTTACTTGTTGAATTATGTGCGTCCGTTTTACAATTAATTCTTCAGCATAGATGATTGTATTTCAGACCAATTTTTAGATCTTAAGCTTCGACCTACTTAATTTTATTCTATGATCCATTTTTTTAAATCTTTTAAATCTTTTGTTTCGTCTAAATTATATTTGTTTTTTTCAATTGCTTTACTGAATTTTTATTTTGTCTTGTTTATAATGTTTATTTAAGTTTTATACATCTATAATTTTATACATCTACACCTTATTTCTAGTCAGCTTAACATGTTTGTTCTGTCTATATAATGTCTGTTTTTATATATGCTCACCTAATTTTATTTTTGTCTAGTTTTATAATTTGTATATATTGTGCTTAATTATTTGTTGTATTTATTACTCATATTATCTGATATTGTATATTATTATTTCAATGTGCATGACGTTTGTAAACCATTTGGTATCAACATGAATAAACTACTACTACTAATACAATATGGCTTAGTTTGTGCACAATTATCTTCATGGGGTAAGGCGCAGTTTTTACAAACTTCTATACTACAATTACATTGCCTACTCGTGTGTCCATAGCGTAAACATTTGTAGCATTGGATCACTGGTTGTATATATATTTCAACCGGAAAATTTACATAATTAATTTTCACGCTAGTGGGTAACTTTAATCCTGCAAATATAAGCAATATTGTTTGGCGCGAAATGTATTTAACACCTTCAGATTCCGACAAAAACTTCCTAGTAAAACGATGAACATTTAAAACTTCAATGTTCGATTCAATATTATTGAATATATAATTTTCATCAAAATTTGTATCTACAAATAGAATCAATCCTTTTTTCTCAGCCATATGACGGGGAATATATGCAATCATATTATTAACGGCAAATATATTATCTTCAACTAATTTATTTGCAGCCGCGGCGTCAGTTAAAACTACCTTGATGCGGTTTTTCCCTACGCGAGCAATTTCTACAATATGATTTTTATATTCATTATTATGATATAAAATTGAACCTAATTTAAGAGGATGTAAATTACTTAAATTTTTGTCTTTATGTTCAACATAAACTACATACGACCCATACGAAATATTGTTTTTATATTTGATAGTATAATCACTGCGCTTGACATTGGATTGATTGTTTTTACCTGCGGTTTCTGGACTATTTATAGAATTGTTGGAACAATCCATCTCTTTATCTTCATTATCATTGTTATTAGTTACATTAGTACCTAATGCTCTAATTAAATTAGTTAAGGGATTAAGGTTTTTGTGATGTGTAGTTAAGATCCCTCGTGTCCGTCATTTCGGACCGAAGTAAAAATTAAAAATCATAAATACAAGCGCCGTGCGTATTTTAACTCTCTATTACTGAAAGTAATTATTAAACCAATGTTAAATGATAATAATGGTTTATAGAAATAAGTAATAATTAACTATAGATATGGCTCACAATGTCCGGATCACTATTGGAGATGCACACACGTGTTCACTCTGCTATTGTTCGCGCGGAACTGTTAATAAGAATTTTTCTCAACGGTGAGTATTGACATAAAGATGATTCACTGCCAAACAAAGAATTTAGTCTTAGAATTAGTGTAGCGTATAAAATACAAGAGGCAATTAGCCCTTCAGCTTCCCATTTTCCCACTCGCACGGAGGTGTATATAGACTCGTTTGTTTGTCATACTTTTGGTGGTACTAGTGGTGTTTTTGTTTATCGTTGAAATAGTCACAGTCGTTTGATTTTGAACGGCTCCTACTCTTAGCTTGATGTGAGTAGTTTTTTGTTAGTTGTACCTTCATTATGTGGTAATCAGTATTTGATAAAGCTGCTGGTAGTCATCGTGCAGTTCATGTGTGTATTAGATATTTTCAGTATCTGATCTGTGATATCAGCTAAAGTACTTAGATATGTTGTATTAGCCGAACATGTGTGAGGAGAAGGCTTCGGAAGATTATTGTAAGTATTGATGGCTGTCTCAACCTATTCTTCCGTGCACAGTTTTTACTCTTATAATAATACTTTTTACTTAAAATTAAAATATAATCCATATTTACCTGTAAACCACATGGAAATCCTTACCTCGCTTATAGAATTCTCGAGCGTCTGTAAAATTAAAAATACGATTCCCCGAATTCTCACAGCTCTCGTGATGGCCGGCAATGTCGTGATTAAAAGTCGTTACGAAGGACCACCGACGTGAAAAAATATAAAAGTGTACTCCGGCTTTTTCCCAACCGCGGTGGATGTGTACACGAGGCCATAAAAACAACAATATACTAAAGTAACAAAAAAACACACAAGGGTTACCTTTTTTTGTACTTTTTTTTATTGGATTATTTGTATAAAGGTACATTTAAATGTCACTCTTATACTGGTTATAAATTATAATGAGGAATAAAGGAACAATACATGATTTTACAATTAATAATAACAGATATGAATATAATTAATTTGAATGTATTTATTATTAATAAATATAACTTAAAAATTTCAAAAGTTTCAATTATCTGAAGTATAATATGGATTTAATTAACAATCTAATTAACATAAAAAAGTTTCACCATGGATTAAGTGAGAATTTAATTCATCGTTGATTATTATTAATTTACTCAAATGATTTAATGATTAATTACCAATATAACAATTTATTAACTAATAAATACATTCTGGAAATAAGTACTTTTGGTATTAACGAATACAATTAGTTGTATAATTTTAATTGATTCATTAAATCGAATAATATGTAAATATATTTTATTTAAAGAAAAAAATGTGTAATTCGATCTGTAGATTAAGAAAATAGAGAGATAATATATTGTATTTATATATTTATTGAGATAATTTTTTCTATCAATAGGAAATTGACCAGCGATTTTGCAATCTTATAGGATAATCATAATTAAATTTTAACTGTAGTATTCGATTAAATGAGTAAATATTAATATATAGTGCTTATAAATATGCATAAATTGTAAATAAATGTTGTATTTCTTATAATAATTATATAAAACTTATTTCACTTGGTTCAACCTTCTATTTGAGGAATAACAGTGTATGTATATTATATATTAGCCCGTTTATTATAAGCGTTATAATTGTGATTCATTTGAATTGTTTCACTTATTAATTGTGATATTATTTTAAATTATGGTTTCAATCTCTTTAGCGCAGCGTAGTTGAAACGGAATGTTGCTAATGTAATGTTTATTAAATGTTTATAATCCTCCAGTTCGTTGTACAGGGCAGAGAGATCATTAGAGTGACATCTAGCGTCTAGACGTTGTGTTATATATGTTGGAGGCTTCTACTTCGTTATACATTTTTGTAAATTGAATAAAATATGATAACTTCGTTTGTATAACTTGAAAACTTTTTATTGTGACTAGTTTCGACAAATTTAGCTTGTCATTATCAAACACATAGTTGTAATAGTAATGACAAGCTAAATTTGTCGAAACTAGTCACAATAAAAAGTTTTCAAGTTATACAAACAAAGTTATCGTGTTTTATTCAATTCTAGACGTTGTATTAATTTTCTTTATTGTCGTTATTGTGAATAATCGATGTCGACTTTTTCCGTATTGTCGGTTGTTTTGTACACTCAATTAGGGAAATTAGTGCAACGTTTAGACAATAGATGTCACCCCAATATTGTCTCTATCTTTATATATTGTTTTATTTGATAATGTCATTAAGCCAAAACTAGTTAAAAGTTAAAAGTAAATCAATGTATAAATGAAACAAATCAAGTAAATCTAAATTAATATGTTCCCCAAAATGATCAATGAAAGACACCGATTTAACATGTGATGATATATGAAGTGGTTACTTTTAGTTTGTATTTTATAGAGATCACAACCTATATAAGAATTATTGTTAATATTAGTTTGAATTCGATGGAAACTTTAGTTAATTTTCTTCCACATAAACATTTTGCATCAGTTTGTTATTCCTGTATTAAAATTGTAGGATTTAATAAAGATTTTTAAAATATTTCATACTGTAAAATTAATAGATTAAAGCACATATTAATGTAGAAATGACATTTCTGAAATACAAAAGAAAAAAGTTATTTACTAGAGTCGAAAACGGTATTTCTCAAATCAATCTCAAATTTTTCAATCGATATTTTGAAGTTTTCGAAGAGGTGTCCTGAAGATAACAAAAGTGTGGCGAATCTCTCTTGGTGGTAGAAAGATTTTCAGATTAAAATGTTTACTGATTTATAATTTTACCTTCAAACGGTTTTGTGTTATCTCTATAAGAAATAAGTCTTTTTTTATTTTAGAAACTCAAACTACAATCTCAAATTTTACAATTTTACCAATTTTAAAATGTTATCAATTATTTTTTTCGAAACTTAAATCTTCGCTAGAAATAAGTCTTCAAAAATCATTAATCTACTGATTTATAATTTTACCTTCAAACCTTTTTGTGTTAGATTTTCCTGCAGAAAGAAGAGGCGAAGAATAATGCAAGGAAAGATTGTTTGAGTGCATCTAAGATTGAGAATTCTTTAAAATCAGAAGAGACCAAAATGTGCTCAATGATAAATTTATTTTACGATCAATTTTCTCTATTAGAAATTAAATAAAACACTTTTAACTTTGTTTTACCCTAATAGTTCCTCTATTAGAGATCAGAATACCTCATAGTCTATAATTTTATTGTCAAACTCAAATGAAGATGTTGGAAAGAAAGTAATCTTTTTTATTAATAATCTTCAAAGCTCAACTGTTACTCTAAGAATATTTTAGTGGGCATTTTCTCTATTGGAGATCAGAATACCTTATAGTTTATAATTTTATTCTCAAACCCAATTGAAGAGGTTTTAGTTGGAAACAACGTAATTTTATCTTCAAGGCTCTAATCTTCATTGAAAAAGTTTTAATTTTATCTTCATGGCTCTAATCTTCATTGAAAAAGTTTTCGTTATTATTATTCTTTAAAGCCCTCTATGACATTTTCAAGATCTGTTGGAGACAATGAAGAGAAATGTTTAAAATTCACTGGACCAATTAAAATGTTGTTGATTATCAGAGAATTTTTGAAGCTTGAAGTCTTAATTTAAGTACTACAATCTCAAATAAATCTTCAATGTTCAACTGTTAATCTAAGAATCTCTTAGTGGGAATTTTTTCTGTTAGAGATCAAAATACCTTATAGTTTATAATTTTATTCTCAAACTCAAATGAAGAGGTTTTAATTGGAAACAACCTAATTTTATCTTCAAGGCTCTAATCTTCATTTAAAAAAGTTTTCGTTATTATTATTCTTTAAAGCCCTCTATAAAATTTTGAAGAACCGTTGGAGACAATGAAGAGAAATGTTTAAAATTCACTGAACCAATTAAAGTTTTGTTGATTATTAGAGAATTTTAGAGGCTGGTAGTCCTAATTTAAGTACTACAATCTCAAATTAATCTTCAAAGTTAAACTGTTAATCTGAGAATCTCTTAGTGGGAATTTTCTCTGTTAGAAATCAAAATACTTTATAGTTTAGAATTTTATTCTCAAACTCAAATGAAGGGGTTTTAGTTGGAAACAAAGTAATCTTATCTTCAAGAAACTATCAGGACTTGATCATCATTACAATTTTGTTTGTTATTATTATTCTTTAAAGCTCTCTATGAAATTTTCAAGATATGTTGGAGATAAATGAAGAGAAATGTTAAAATTTTTCTGTTTTTTTTTTTGATGATTATTAAAGATTTTTGAGGCTGATAAATAAATCTTCAGAAGAAATAAGTAAATAAAAATCGAAACCTATTTACAAATTTGCAATTTTTTTATCTTCAAGAAACTATTAGGCTCTAATCTTCATTCCTTTTTTTTTTGGTTATTATTATCCTTTAAAGCTTTCTATGAAATCTTCAAGATCTGTAGGAAATGTTTAAATTTCTCTGGTTCAATTAAAGTTTTGTTGATTATTAGAGATTTTTGAAAGTTTAAATTTTCAGAAGAAATAAGTAAGTAAAGAATCAAAACCTTTGTACAAATTTCCAAATTTTTTATCTTCAAGAAACTATTAGGCTCTAATCTTCATTACGATTTGTTTTTTTATTAATATCCTTTAAAGCTCTCTATAAAATCTTCAAGATCTGTAGGAAATGTTTAAATTTCTCTGGTTCAATTAAAGTTTTGTTGATTATTAGAGACTTTTTGAGGCTGATAGTTTAAATTTTTAGATTTTCAATTAGCAATCTTCTAAGCTCAAATCTCCATTAGAAATAAGCCTTTATTTATTTTAGGAACTCAAATTATAATCTCAAATGAATTTTTAGATCTTCAATGTTCAACTTTCTATCTGGGAATCTTAAGAAGAAGGTTAAAAAATTACAGGCTCGATTTAAGAATTATTTATTACGAGATTTTTTTATGCTGATAGAACTAATTCAACAAAAACAGCATTTGATTCTGTAATTTTTGAATTAGTTCTATGAGCATAAAAAAATCTCAAAATCAATAAATCATTAATCGAACCTGGCATTTATTAACCGTCTTATAAGATTATCTAAAAACTTCGTAGCTTAAATCCGCACTAAAAATAATTCTTCGTATATTTTTAATATTGAAGCTACAATCTTAAATCAAAAACAACCTTTTTTTTAGATTTTTAGATTTTCAAATCTTGAATTTTTATATAGGACTCCTCGAAGCTTAAATCTCCAGTACGAATAAATCTTCATAGAACTCAAACTACAATCTCAAATGAATACAAAGGAATATTCACAAATTTTTAGATCTTTAAAGTTGGACTTTTCATCTGCAAATCTTGGGAAGAAGGTTAAAAGTCACAGGTTTAATATTAAATATTTGTTAATTATCAGAGATTTTTTGAGACTGGTTTAAGTGAGTAGTAATTTAAATCCTACAAATGAAGATAAACAAATTTTTATAATCATTCCAATTTTCACATTTTTAAAGCTCGGCTCTTAAACTTAAATATCTACTGGAATTAAGTCTTTCTTAATATTGAAATTACAAATAAAGTCAAAATTTTAGATCTCATTTTAGATCATGTAGCTTATCTGAGAATCCTTGAAGCCGAAATGTCTCTTATATTTGTATAAATTTCTACTAGAAAAAATATGTGATATATTTTTAATATTACACTTAGAAATTTGAGTAAAGATGAAAATTTAATTACAAATTTGCCATTGTTATACGTCGTCAAAACTTGTTATTTAAGCTAGGAAATCTCTAATAGAAATAATTCTTTATACTACTAAACATCTTTATTCACAGAAGGAAATAATACATGTAATGTATACAATAAAATAAAATAAAATAAAATAAATTCTGTTGTTGTCTTCTTCCGTGTCATGGCTATCGACCGGTGGTCTTTCAGCCTAATTCTTTATATATTTTAGTAAATCAAATTAAGATAAATAAATATTCATAAATTTACTAATTTTTAAATCTTCAAAAATCGAATTTTTATATAGAAATCCTCGAAGTTTAAGTCTCCAGTAGAAATAAATCTTCATTGAACTTAAACTATAATATCAAATCAATACAACGAAATATTCATAAATTTTTAGATCTTTAACGTTGGACTTGGAAATCTTAGATGGAGAGAATGTTAAAAATCACAGGTTAGATTAAAGATTTTAGAGAGAGAGAATGTTAAAAATCACAGGTTAAATTAAAGATTTTTTGGTTATTATTAATCTACTGATTTATAATTTTATCTTAAAACTTTTTTGTCTTAATTTTCCTGCAGAAACATAATAATATATATTTAGATATTAATATTGAGAGTAATAAATCTCTATGAGCATTTCTGCACTAATGTTTTACATAATAATGTAAATGTATATTTAGATATGTCTGAAGAGACCAAAATGTGCTTAAAGATTAATTTTTCTTAGTGGGAATTTTCTCTATATATTCTTTAACGCCCTCTATGAAATTTTCAAGATCTGTTGGAGACAATGAAGAGAAATGTTTAAAATTCACTGGATCAATTAAAGTTTTGTTGATTATTAGAGAATTTTTGAGGCTTATAGTCCTAATTTAAGTACTACAATCTCAAATAAATCTTCAAAGTTTAACTGTTATTCTGAGAATATCTTAGTGGGAATTTTCTTTATTAGAGAACAAAATACCTTATAGTTTATATTCGTATTTTCAAACTCAAATGAAGAGGTTTTATTTAGAAACAAAGTAATTTTATCTTCAAGAAACTATTAGGCACTAATCCTTACTATAAATGTTTTTGTTATTATTATTATTTGAAGCATTCTATGAAAGTTTCAAGATCTGTTGCAGATAACTGAAATGTTAAAATTTTTCTGATTCAATTAAAGTTTTGTTGATTACTAAAGAATTTTTGAGGGTGTTAGTATCTCTATGAATCTTCAAAGCTTGTATATCTCAGAATTTTTGAGGTTTGAATCTTCAGTAGAAATAAGTAAGTAAACACCAAAACATATTTACGAATTTTTAGATTTTCAATTTTTTTATCTACCAATCTTCGAACCGGAAATCTCCATAAGAAATAAGTCCTCATTTATTTTAGAAACTCAAACTACAATCTCTAATGAAGATAAAGGTATATTCACAAATTTACCAATTTGTAGATAATCAAAGCTCGACTTTTTATCTAGAAATCGTAAGAAGAAGGTTAAAAAAACTCGATTAAAGATTTGTTGATTATCAAATTTGTTTGATGCTGGTAGTACTAATTCCAAAATTACAATACCAAATAAAGATTTTTTTAATTTTGCCAATTTATAAATTTTTAAAGTTTGACTGATATCTAAAAATCTTCTTAGCTTAAATCCATACAAAACATAAACATATTGAAGCTGCTATCTTAAATAAAGATCAATATTTCTTTAAAAATTTGCCAATTTTTAGATTTACAAATCTTGAGTTTTTATATAGAAATCTTTGAGTGGAAATAAATCTTCATATACTTTTAATTTTATATATATGTTTTAATTTCTAATTTAAAAAGAATTTTAGAGTTTTGAATTGATAAATGTGGTTGGAAAGTATCTAAAGGTGAATCTTAAAAAATCCTCATTAATGTTTCAAAATTATTAAAGATATAATTCAAGTAATATTTTTCAAAATCTAATTAACCACCAATTATATCTTTACGTAAAAGGAACACATCATGTTTGGCGAAGCAATTTTGGGTACCTATTTATTGACTTTCTTTCAAACTGGAAAATAAAGATTTTTGAAGATTCTAGAAATCTGAAAAATAATAATAATTCTTACAACTTGTAAAAAATCTAGAAAAATTAACCTCCTTCCTTACAAATGAAGAATAAATATTTAGGGTTGTTTATTTGTTGAATTTGGTTTTAAGTACTTTTAAAAAAAGCATCACAACCTGAATAACTTACAAATTCTCATTAAAACAGGATAAGGGTTTTAAAATTATGAAAGATACAATTTAAGTAGCAGCTTCAAAGTTAAATGGAGAGTTTCTTCAGATGAAGGTCACATCATAATATTAAGGCAAAATTTGGTTCTTACTGTTCAAAACTTTGTTAATCGTTCAACATGATGATTACCTAATTTTATTTTTTATTATTTACTTTAAAAACACTCAAATCTTAAATATGCATTTATGAGTCACCAAATAAAATATATTTCAGTCGAGACGAAGATAATTTGTTTGATGGTTTCTAAAGGTAAATGAAGCTCATTAATTCTTCTAAAACCTCATTTAGAAACGATCTTAGATATTTTACCGCGAGTTGTTTTTCTGATAGTGATTCTTAATGTTAGAAAGCTAATCTCTTAACCTGAAGTAATTATTTCTTTGCTTTATCAATCACATTCTCAAATGAGTTTCAATTCCTTCAGGTCAAGGGTGACATGAAAACCATGGATGGAAGCAATTTTCAGTTCTATATCTTTCAAGAATTTTTTTCAGGATAGCTTATTAATTATTATGTTTGGGCCAGTTAAATTAGAACGAATTCAATTAGATTTGTGGCATTAACATAACAGTGGACAAAATGAATTATTGAACAAGTTTGAAATACTAAAAGTTGATAAAACGAAATCAAGGTTTTCAAATTGCCTCTACTATCTGATACAAAGAAATAAATCTCTCTAGGAATTTTCTAATAAGTGGTTCCTTTAACTGAAATACCGTTTCCTCAATAGTAAATATTTTAGGAAGAAATTAATTATTATTGTACAAGATTTTAATTAAAATTGGTCCGCACAATTACGACAATACATTTTTTCAAGAGTCAAGAATCAAATAAAAATATGATTCTCATTAATGTAAAGTAAATGCTTACATGTTTAAACCATCTGCAAAGTTGTAATGGAGGAAAATTATGTTGGATGAACTTCTCGTTCTTTTATTTCGATCATAGTTTGAAATATATGTGAAATATTAAAATATAATAATAAGTACAGACCGTAAAATATACTGAAGTAAATCAAAACAAAAATGTGAATGATATTTATTTAAAAACAATTCACCTATACGCCGGTTTCGAACTTTTCGGGTCTCAACAGAGTAGCGTATAGGTCATTACTGAGTTATAAAAGTCATATTTTCCGTTTACAGCGACTCTAATAAAGGTGACATATATGTTTCATTGTGCAAACAATAGATATTATCTTAATAGCCTCTATAGTTATTAAAAGTTTCTTGTAGAAACATGACACATCTTTGCTCAGGTATAAAAGTATTATATTTAAATGCTATTTAAATAAATAGTTAAGTAATTTAATTTAGTGTTAAATAACCAATCTCATTGGTAAATTAATTTTTGGCACAAAAATCACTAGATCATGTTAATTTTTTTTTATAAATTTAAAATTTTAATTGGAAATTCAACTAAAGTAAAATAAACCAAACTGGTATTAGTTAAATAATTTCCTCATTAATTAGAGAGGAGTAGCAACCACACACTTACCTAACATATTTATAAATATATTTTTTTTATTTTGCCCACAATTTTGCAGCTTATTTTAGAAATATATAAGATAGCATATATTTACCTAAAATATATGTTTTTCATTTCAGTAAAAACTTTAGAAATATTTTCAAACTATTTCATTAATAAAAATAAACTGGGATTATTTCTAAATTTATTAAAAGCAACAACAGATTCTGAGGGAATTAATTACTCTTCCAATATTGGAGAACTATTTTGGTATCGATTATAAATTGAAGCTTTCCTAAAAAAAATCTTAAATGTTGTAGTCATTTACTTTTTAGGATTTGATAAAACACTTAAAAAAAACTTTGTATTATCAAAAAATGTTGGCCAAATACTGGACATTTAAGATAAATGTCATACCTGTAATACTACTTACTCTAATCTTCTAATTTTCCTCTGTAATTGGGTTCTTTCTGCGTGGAAATAAATGATTGTTATTATTATCAAAGTGATAAATTTGATAACGACGAAGTAATACTTTTAAAAATCTTTCATCATCTTTCCCTCGATGACAAATTTGTGGTCTCAATTTTTCAAAACTACATTGGCAATACAAAGTTTTCAACGCGTTGAAATCCTTTACTAACATTTTTATATAATTCAAAATTTTAATTTCAATGATGTAATTAATAGTTTCTGACACAGAATAATTTTTGGCATAGTTTGTTAATTATCTGACAATTGGCATAATTAACTTTATGAAATATTAAGCGTAATGAATTATTGTCAGAAACCTTTCCCACGCACCGCCTACCTAATAGTCAGATTCGGGCTCAATTTTGACAGGATTATATTGCCAAATAATCATCCTCAATCTATCCACAGCTTGCCTCAACTCGGAATTCTTCATCAACGCCTCTTCGATGCACTTCGCCCTGGCCTCAGTAGCGCTACCCACGTCCTCTTGCTTAATATTAGTTTGGAGATTCATATTAGGACCCTTCTTATAATTTAGCAAGCGATTTAACAAATCGCTGTCTACTTTACCCAAATCTAATATTTTAGAATTATCGCAGCAGGCCTTGGTCACTACCTCTATGCGCTTCAACAGATCCTTGATGGTATGCAGATACCTTCCCAGCTTGAAATTAGCCTCCTCCGTATTGTTACCGCCTTTGAACATGTGGAACATTTCCTCGCTCTGCTTGACCACCTCGATGAGGGTCTCTTGTCCGATTTGGCGTAGGGCCGATATGTTGCTTTGATTGATCAGATTCAACTGCGACTGGGCGCTGGTCACGACTTCCGGAATGAGATCGAGCATTCTATTGCCGGCTTCTATGGCCGGAATCGCGTGTTGTTGGTATCCAACCGAATTCCAATTCTGGTGCGGTAATTCACTGATGCGAACGCCAGATCTATGCCGTTTCATCAACTTATGGTTATTAACATCATTTGCATAATACGGATAATTAGCCGCCTGTTGATGTATAGGAATACTAAAATTTTGCGCCTGAATATTGATATTATTAATATTGTGTGCATAAGGATTGTACACTGTTGACCCAACGTTCATATTCATTTCAGGTGCAGCGGTAGAAGTAGAAGCGGTAGTTTGTTGTCTCGTCGTTCTAGTCCTCTTCATCTTGTACTGCGGCGGATGATTCGCTTTCGGGGTTGGCGGTGGCGGTGGGATATTGTTAAAATCATTTTGACCGGTTAAGTTGTTATCCACACTATACGTCTTGATCAATTCGTCGATGAACATTATGCGTTTCGAGATGCTGGATTCGTCTTGTGCGTCAATAGCGGGGTCGTATATTTGAGTTAAATCAATGGTCGGAAAGAAGTCTTCAGTGGACGGAGTGTTTTCAACAGGGTTAGCGTAATAGGGTTGTTGCTGTTGCGTCGGTTGTTGAGGATAACCTTGCCAATTCATTCCATAATTGTTGTTGTTATTATGGGCCATGTTATCACCACCCTGGAAAAATAATAACTAATATTAAAAAATTGTATTAATTAAAAAATACCAAATTAAATCTGAAAGTCTAATTAAGACTACCGGAAAATTATAATTTATTGAAACATTATTTTTCTCTTAAAATTTCTACTCCATTTGTAAATTTAGTAAAAATAGTTTTATAGTATAATATGAATATTCTTAATATTAATATTCTTTATTACTTTGTTTTTCTTGCTTATAACACAATTACAAAAGAATACATAAAATAATAATACACATACAACAAATTTAGACAGCAAGAATCACGGGCGGAGTTCACTGGTTTCCAATGATCTTTCACTCAAACCCATATCCATCCATTGTCCAGTAAAACATGCTGACAGCTTCTGAATACTTTATTTATAATGTATTTAAGCAAATACGCTGTTTTTGACCCTTTTTGGGATGTTTATTTGACATTAGTCATTATGAAGTGAATGCTTCTATTGTACATTATACAAACTTGCAGTATCAGACAAAATTGTATAATAGAAACCCTCACTTCAAAATATACTTAAAACTATTTGCAGTTTAGTAAACTGAAAATTTTTACGAGTATTATGTACGTAACTGTGACTATATGAATTAAATTTGGATTAGTTTGGAAGTTAAAAATGAATATTTAGTAGATACAGAGACTATAAAACGTTAATTTTCCCATATCCTTAAAATGGTCTCTTCATGATTTGTGATAGTTCAAGTTTTAGATAATCCGTAAAGCTCTCTTCTGTGCAATGAATATTTTATTAGAAAATTATTTATTTCCACAGAAAATAATGGAGTACTTGATCAAAGTTTGTATGCTATAATTAATGATATTTTTCTAAACCAATGGCTTTAAAATTCGCAGAGCAGAACGTTTAACTCTTCTCAATGAAATCTTTAACTTAACTTGATGTCCAAGTTGATTTATTTTCCCTAAATTGGTTTTAAATTGTATAACTTTTGTTTTCTTAGTCTATTTTCCAGCATCCATTTTTGGCTGATTTGCTATTTGCTTTTATTACTAATTCTTCAAACAATATGATTACTTACAAGCAATCAAGTTTTCACATTCAGACATTTCAGGAGATCTTTTAATGTTCGAATTTCTTTTTAATTTTTTTAAAATAATTTTCGGGCAACTTTCATCCAAATATCTCTGTATTATTTGCATGAATATTGTCAAGGAACTTTATCAGATGATAAATAAAACTTACTTTGTTAATATCACACACGGAATTTATTTCGTAACCATAGTTTCAACCTTACAAGGCCATTATCAAACGTACTTCAAGCATCCAACATGAATATTGTCCAATAGCATTATACATTATCCAACATATATAGTTGATTGAAATATTTCAATCAACGCTTGTACATTTAATCCCATTTACGACCACATACATTTAAGAAGATTTATAAACTGAGAAATATTAGCTATGTTAATAAGCTCTCACTACAGTTTTTGTTAATTTGGGGATTGTTTTGTGAATAGGAAATGATATTTTTAGCACTTAATGTTCTGATAAGTGTGTTTCAAATACACATGATGTATAGACTCGATCTATATTAGTTATTATATTATATATTATTGACGATATCATTAGAAAGAGGCGTTGGAGTTGCTATTGTTGCTGTTGCGTTAAATTTGTTTAAAATATTTAAGAATTTGATTGATTCTGGTGTCACTTGGTACATATTTTCTACAGGGTCTATTATGAAAGTAATGTGCATGATTTTATAGTGATGCGTTTATCCATCGCAGTCGGGAAATGTGGTGAAGGGTCTGCTCTTCCAACAGTTTGCTCTGAGCAGTCTGAGTGGAAAGACGTTCCTTCGCGTGAAGTGTGTTTTTTGTCTATGGAGCCTTATATTGAACAGCGATACGCAATTAAGTTTTGTGTGCAAGAAGAATGCAACCGAAACATTCCAGATGCTTCAAGAAGTCTTCAAGGATGACTGCATTTTAAGGTCACGCTCTGTTAAAGGAAAGTCGAGAGGAGATCGACGATAAATCCCGTCAACAACACCCAACAACGGCGATAACCGACGAAAACATGAATAGTGTGCGTGTTCTTTTGCATTTCGACCGTCGATTGATTATCCAACAAATCGCTGTCACTCTAATCACTCTAAACATGTCCATATTTGCGGTACATAGAATAATGACTGCAGATCTGCAAATGCACAATATCTGTACGAAGTTTGTGCCGAGAATTTTGACGGAAGACCAGAAAGAATTTCAAGTTTCACGCTGTCAAGGATTGTTGGATTTGATTCAAAATGAGCCGGACTTCTTTAACTCTGTCGTAACCGGAGATCAATCTTGGATATTTGAGTACGACCCAGAATCGAAAAGGCAAAGTAGTGAGTGGCATACAAAATCATCGCCCCGCTCAAAGAAAGCGAGAAGAAGTCTCACATCAAAACGATGCTCATTGTCTTTTTTGATGTCCGTTCATTTTAAGTTTTTAACGCAGGAAGAAACTGTTAACTCAGCCTTTTACTTACAGATGTTTAAGGGGTTGAAACGCCTTTATCGTTACCAATTTATATTATATATGTTGTAACATTACGTATAATACCTTCCGGTCTGTGTTCAGTCACTCTGAAGGGTCCCTGAGTGTGAAGAGTGTCATTTTGTTTATCCCTATTCCATAACATTCTGAATTTATTATTATGTCTAATAAACAGGATAACAATAAATCTAAGCCGATGGTGCCGGATCAATTGTGCGTCGTTACATGCGGTAAAATAGTTTCTAACAAAACTACTTGTCAGAAATGTAGTAAATACTGTCACCCTTCATGCTTGGTTAATCACTCTTGTGATAACGATAAGTATAATGATTTTATGACTATAATCAAGGATTTACAGAAATCAATTAAAATTGTGTCTAATAAATGTGATCGATTAGATTGTGAGAATGCTGAAATTAAATTTATTGTAGCTGAAATGACAAATTTAAAACATGAAAACATAAAGTTGAATTCGACCATTGACCAATTATTAAATAAAGTGAATGATTTGGAAGTAAAGTTAGATAACTCGCGAGCAAGGTCCAATAGTAATAATGAAACATCATCAGCCCTAATATCGGATATTATTATAAATGAAATGAACGATAGATCTTCCAGAATGTACAATATAATACTATATAATGTTATAGAATCATCTTCGACTGATATCGTGCAACGTGTTGAGCATGATAGGGCTGCCACAAATAAGATTTTCCAATCGTTCCCTGATATTCCGACTGCTGATAAATTCGTTAGATTAGGTAGCAAGAAGGACACCCCTCGCCAGTTGAAGCTCATTTTTAAGGATAATTCAACCGTTTCCCATATTTTGAAAACAGTCGGTCCTATCATTAATAAATCCACTCAATTTAAAGTAAGACCAGATCTTACCGCCATGCAACGTGACCATTTAAAGTTGCTGTATAAGGAGCTGGATGATAGGAAGAATAACGGCAAACATGATTTGATAATTAAATATTTTAATAATTCTCCGCGGATTGTCAACAAGAAGAGGATTTCTCAGCCCAACCCCAGCAATAATAGAGGAGCTACAAAAAACTAAGAATTTATTGCCATAACGTAGGTGGATTGAGAACTAAAATTGATGATTTTATGCATTCGGTTAATTTAAGTAATTATGATATTATAATTGTTGTCGAAACAAGGCTTAACTCTAAATTTTATGATAATGAATTTCGCATAAATAATTTTACTCTTTATAGATCTGATCGCTCACCATTAACCAGTGATAAATGTCGCGGAGGAGGTATATTAATTGCTATTCGTAATTCACTAATTTCACAGCTTATTTCAATTGAACCAGTGCTTTGTTTTGCTTAAGGTTGGCTTTCATAAATTAATAGTGGGTGGCGTTTACATCCCTCCTAACTCTTCATATGATAAATACCAAGTTCACACTCAAACAGTTGAATTTTTATTTGATACATATTCTGACTCAGACTTTTTCATCTTCGGCGATTACAACCTTCCACAGCTTCAGTGGTCATTGGATAATTGCAATTATGATTGTGAAATAGGTTCTGGAAATAATTTATCAGCTAACATTTTAATTGAAACATTTAGTTACATTAACATGTCTCAAATGAATACCATACCGAATAGTAGAGGAACTTTCTTAGATCTATGTTTTACTTCTTTGTCTAATATTGATATTCAATTGGCTTCTGACTTACTGTGCAATAATTCTACTCATCACTATGGGTACGAATTCTGCATGGAAATTGAATCTGCTACAAATAATTTACATTACGTTGAATCCATATTTGATTTTATAAATGTTGATTACCTCAGAATTAATTATATTCTAGGTTTAGTTAACTGGGATCTTATATTCAATGGTAATGATATTGATAGTATGACTAATCGCTTCTATGATATTTTGTATGATGTTATCAATTGCAATGTTCCTATTAAACAAATTAAATCAACAACATATCCAAAATGGTTTAACAATACCTTGATATCATTAGTAAAGCAGAAGAAAATTGCTCATGCCAATTACAAGAGTAGTAACAGCTTAGTTGATTATACCATGCTCAATTTTAAGCAAATCATTGTATAATTCTTATTGTCAGCGAGTTCAGGGTGGTATACGCAAAAATCCTCGCAATATTTGGAAATTTATTAATGATGCCATGGGCACTAGTGGTATTCCTTCATCTATATCCTTTAAGGACAAAATATATGTTGAAGGCGGCGATATTGCAAATGCTTTCGGTCAATACTTCTCTGAAGTTTATGCGAGTGCATCTAATAATGATCTGTTTGAATTTAGGACATCTAAATCTGTCATTTCTGAAGAGTTACAGATATCATTGGATGATGTCTTCAACGCGACTCAATCTCTTAACAAAAGGTTTACTTGTGGGCCTGATGGCATACCTGGTGATTTCCTGTGTAGGTGTGTCTGTACTCTGTCAAAACCTTTACATACCTTATTTTCTACTTCTATTAAATTAGCTTGTGTTCCAAGTGTTTGGAAGTTGAGTTTTATCTCCCCAATTTTTAAAACTGGGGATAGAAAATGTGTTAAAAACTATCGCGGGGTTGCCATACAATCAGCAATCCCTAAAATTTTTGACGATTGGTAACCAGACAAATAATCCATACGTCCAAACATTTATTCAACACTCAACAAAATGGGTTTGTGAAAGGTAAATCTACTACAACCAACTTATTGGAATTTCAACATTTTCTTAATAATTCTTTCCAAAAACATGTACAAGTTGATGCCATTTACACCGATTTTGCGAAGGCGTTTGACAGGGTTCAGCACTCTATATTGATTTCAAAGTTATATTCCTATGGATTTCACGATTTAACTGTGAGGTGGATTAAAAGTTTTTTAGAAGGACGTCGACAAATTGTTAAGATTAATAATTTTACATCTAATCCAGTCCAGGTAACGTCAGGTGTACCTCAAGGCTCCCACATCGGACCTATTTTATTTCTTATTTTTATTGATGACATTTGTAATTGCTTTATATATTCGAATTGTTTACTTTTTGCAGATGATTTGAAAGTATATCATTGTATTGACGATATTTCTAATTGTTTCGATCTACAATTTGATATAGATAATCTATTCAGTTGGTGTGTCAGGAATAATTTGTTTTTAAATATTAAAAAATGTAAATCTATAACATTTAGTAAAAAGGCTATAACTATTGACTTCACATATAACATCAATGATATCAACCTTGAAAATGTATCGGTTATAAGGGATTTGGGCATTTTATTGGATTCAAACTTATCTTTTTCATCTCATATTTTTCAAATGTGTAATAAAGCATTTCGATTATTAGGGTTTTTATTGAGACATTGCAAATATTTTAACTGTGATACATTAAAGACAATTTATTGCGGATTAGTTAGATCTAATTTAGAATATTGTTCACAAATTTGGTCACCACATTATAAAAAGTACGCAAGTAAGATTGAATCTGTCCAGAAAAAAATTTGTTCTTACGTTTCTTTCAAAATGAATTTACCATTTAATAATTATGAAATGGTCTGCAAGTACCTGAATATTGATTCGCTTGAGATCCGTAGAATCAAATTGGATCTTTGTTTGTTACACAGAATTGTTTCTGGGCATATCTCCACTGATCTGCTTCAATCAATACATTTTCATGTTCCTCGAAGTAATAGATTATCGAGACAAAAACCACTTTTTAGATTGAATGTAGTTTCTACAAATTATATGTATTATAGTCCTTTATTGCGATGTATGAGGTATGCTAACAAACTCAATTATAATGAAAATTTTGATTTATTTGTTAATTCATATTATTCATTTAAAATTTTATTAGGGAGAATTCCATTGATTATTTTATTGTAGATAATTTATTGAGGTTAATTTTAATTTTATGTTTATTTTTGTAGTATATTTAGTAAGTTTAATTAATTGTTTTTTGTATTTATAATATTGTTTTTTACTTGTACTAATTGTCATTTAGTTTATATCTTTATCTTTATTATTTTATTGTGTAATGTTTTGTAAAAAAGGTGTCAACCGTTGAAATAAATAAATAAATAAATAATTCCCGTTGAGGAGTTTGAGGATACCAGGCATGGCAAACTCGTTTACGCTGTTGTATTGATGATCGGGGCATTTAGCAGAATTTTAAGCATTTGTACCGGTATAATCAATAAATATATTTTATAATGCGAGTTACTTTTATAGTGGACCCTGTATATTGACATACTCATGGATAAAAAAAAATTGTTTCGTGAGTAAATTAAACAAAGTTATCTATTTTTGAAAAAAATTAACACATTGAAATGAAACTTGAATAATGTCTCGATCTACCCAAGGCATTTGATACCATGAATCATAAAATACTCCTAAATAATATAATTTTATAAAAACATACTTGGAAATTAAAAAACAAATTGTAAAAATTAAAAACTCTTTCTCCACAACAAAGCATTCTAAAATTGGGGTGCCCCAAGGAAGTATTTTATGGCCAATACTCTTTATTATATATATATATATATATATATATATATATATATATATATATATATATTGTCAATGTTCGGCTTTAATCTTCGAATTTGCAAGTTTTGATGGTTCTAAAAAGAACCGATTTGCAACGTTTCGACCAAGTCGCATTGGTCTTCTTCAGGCGGTGTTCGATGGGGAACTGCGATCGTGCTATCCGCACCAACATATATATATATATATATATATATATGTTGTAGCTGGTTTTCGGGTTATACTCCGCGTGGTTTGTAAATTATATTCACGACGTTTCAGTATTACCTTGACCAAACAAGAGTAAACACTTGAAAAAGATGGCAGAGAGACCATCGAAACGTCGTGAATATAATTTACAAACCACGCGGAGTATAACCCGAAAACCAGCTACAACATACCATACCCGCGAAAACATCAAACTAAATAATAAGTTAAATTATAATTATTATACTATTCCAAATTTAGAAAGAATGCTTTTGTAAAGTATAAACATAAAGTGAAATCGATAAATACTTTAATTTGCTTTCAATAAAAATAAAACTAACAACGCTATTTTTAAAATTCTTGCCCATACATTAAGTTTTTGTGGATATTCACTTCTTGATGTTACAATATGAAGAATGTTTTGAGACCATTGACGATTATTTTGTTCGTTATTATTAGACACCAAATAGAAAGTACATTCATCTGTAAAACACACACTTTTTGGAAATCTCTTATTCTCGTTACACTTTTCCACATAAATTTAGATCTTGAATCAGGATCCACTGCTCAGTTCTTTATGATTTGGCTTTTATGGGGTCGGTAAATATAAGCTTACACTTTTTATTAGATGTACTGTTATCCTTGCAACACATTTGTTTCAGATTTCCTCCCTTTATTCCTAACAATATATTCATCGTTTATACAACCATTATCCTCAAATTTCTGATCAATTTTAATAATTGTTGATTGACACGGCACTGGACAGGTTTCAAAATTTATTCTAAATAAGTCGCAAATGTTCGCCAAAACTCAATTTGATGATCTGAACTTTTTCTTTTGTGGTGTAAGCACTTATTTTGGATTGAATTATGTGTTTGTGGCTTAATCAATTTAGATGACAAACACTGACATTTCATAGCAACTACTATTTTGAGGATTTTTTTATCGAAAATTTATTCACACTTCTTAAGCTATATTTCGCTTAAAACTAAAGATGAAAGAAAAATAAAACCTCCAAAATAATCTTAATAGATAAAGGAATCATTCTAATTTTATTTTCATAATTTTCGGTCAATAATAGAGATACAAACTGCAATTGAAAATTTTACATGAGAATTCCCTATGATGCGTCTTCAAACGGGACACACGGTATATATATATATATATATATATATATATATATATATATATATATATATATATATATATATATATAAATGACCTACAGAACATATATTTAAACTTAAATTTGGATTACCCTTTATTTTTTATTATATACAATAAAACATTATCTAAAGTTTTCAAAACTAGGTATTTTGAAAAAAGTAAAATAGGTAATTTTTTCAAATCAATATATCTCGGTGATTATGATAGATAGAAAAAACTGTAAAAGACAAAGTTGTAGATAATTTTAGAATTTACGATTTTTATCGCCATTATTTTCCGCAAACTTACATGTTTTGGAGATTATATTTTTTCTCTTTAATCCAATGTTATTTCTAAACATAAGTGAGTTATAGTCATTTTAAGTTTTATTATAAATAAAATAATAGTTAGCCATAAAAAATATAAAAGTAAAACAATTGCTGTGGTTTATAATAATAGCAATATTGTAATTATTAGTTTTACAGAGATAAACAAAAATGAAAAAGCAGCATAAAGTAATTTTGTAATTATCAAAATGATAATAGGAGAGACATTTTAATATTAAAAAATATGCTCAAAGAGTCCACCATCAATATTATTATGGCATAAATAAGAAATTAATGCATTAATAAAAGGATTAATAATTGTATAAATGAATAATTGAATGAATAATTTAATGAATAGATTTATGAATTAATAAATGAAGCAATGAATAAATTAATTAATGTATCACGAATTGATTGAATGAATGAATGATATTAGGAGATGATGAATGAATGTAAAAAGAATTGAATGAAATAATGAATTAATTAAAGGAGAAATAAATGAATGGAAGAATGAATGCGAGAATGAATGAATTCATGTATTTATGATGTATTAACTGCACGAATGAATAAATAAAAATAATAATGACATAAGTTTTGGTAACTTAACCTACTATCATCGAACAAAAATTATTTAACAAATCGATTTATACAGGTGTATATATAGCAAAATGAAATAATTATTTATACTAAGGCTTTAAAAAATAGGGTTTCCGGATTAGCACGGGTTCTATTTTCGACTTTTTGTCAGTAGAAAATAAACCTTTTGACATCAGTGAGTCATTTATGTTGTTTTTTTTTTTGTTACGTGAAGATAAACTTGATTAATTAATAAAGCACTAAAAACCTTTCTTCATAAAATATTATTTAATTCACAGATGTATATATCTGTGACACAAAGTGACAATTATCAATGCTTAATACTAAATACAGAACTAAAATTATTCGGCTTATATACTAAACAAATATGCAAATATCAGTGAGGGTACAGTGCTGCAATTAGAGGGAAAATACAGGGATCAATTCTAGGAGTACATTTTGTAGTGGACTTACATCGAAATTTAATCATTTTTTTCGCGTTTTTTTCATTTGGATAGTTTAATTGATAACTGGAGGATTGGTTAATTAATTTTACATTATTTATTGTAATTTTGTGACCAGTTTCAATAATATGGTTAGCTTCAGCAGATTTATCTGGGTTTAGATTTTTCGAATGTGTGATATGTTCTTTGTATCTATATTGTGTTTGGCCTACATATATTTTATCACAATTACAACAGCTAATTGATTGTTTGTTGAATTTGGTTCTCGTTTATCACTTAGTGAAACATTTTTAATATTAAGGGTTGTTTCCCATCAGGCGCTTGGTTGGTTTCACATTTTTTTTTTAAATTTATTCCGACTAGTTTCGATTTTTACATCATTATCTAGGGATTCCTAGGGAATCAAAACTAGACGGAATAATTTGTAAAAAAGTGTGAAGCTAACCAAGTGGCTTATTGTAAACAACCCTTTATACCTGATTGATCAATTTCTTCTGGTTTGTTAAAAGAGTTACCAAGTAATTATCTCCATTTAGAATTGGAATAAAAAGCGGGTGTTAAATTGTATTTTTTGAAATATTTGTTACAATGGGTTTTTAATTTTTGAGAGTATATTAATTTAATGAACTTTTTACCTCTATTGATTGGTGTTAATTGATTTGAGGAATAAAGGACTAATGACCTTTCTTCAGACTTTTATTTGAAATACGAAATGTATATTTCGGACACAAAGTGACCATTATCAATGGATTAGCACTCAGTGCTGAAAAAGTGCTAAAAGTGTGAAGAAAGGTCAGTTTCGTGAACGACGAACGGCGAACGACGTTCAATAATTGTGCTCCGTGAAAATTCAATTTTATCAGGTTAATTCGTACAGAATATAAACCAAATTCACACAGCTACTAGATCTAAGTGTTAGTGAGGTGGTGCGTAAATTTGGACATAATCAGGCCTGTATATCTCAACTTAGTTGCCACCAAAGTAGTAAGTGTGGTCTTTTATTTCGGCGTGTGAGTGATTCATTGTTTTTTGTGCGTCCGCATATTTTGGCTTCTTTTATACGAATGGAATTTCAATTGAAAATACTATATTAAATTGGAACAGCTGGTTAACGTACACAATAAATTTAATTCGCTGTGTAAAATCACAACAAATAATTTAATTTACATAGTAAAATATTTCGCCTCCTCTGTTTTCTTATGTCAATCCCTTCCGTTGCCTAATTGTTGTTTGTCTTAATCCAAATGCTATAACGGGCACTATAGCGTGAAGCGTGTATCCCTGTTTATTTGTTTATCTGTATATCATTTTATTTTTCTTGTTTATTATTTTTCATATATAAATATTGTTTAAGATAAAACAAATAAATTCAATCATATTTTATCGCATTGTTATTATTTCATTCGCATTAATCTCACACGCAGGTGACGCTAGGCAGGTATGAAGTGCGTAAAATGTGTCTCTTTTATACATCCTAGAGGGGATGCCCTTAAATGTACGTCTTGTAAGGGTTGGTATCACCTTGACTGTACTGATATGGACAATTCACGTAAAAAATACTACATGCAGGAGGCGGGGAAAAGCAACGGAGATGAATGGAATTGTGCGAGGTGTTCTAAAACACAACTACCAGATGAACCGCTTGATATTAATGACATCGAAAAAGCAGTTGATAAAATGCTTTCACGCCAAGTGCAACAAATTAGATCAGATATTTTAAATTTTATTAACACCGAAGTTAAAAAATTAAATCAGCGAATGGCAAAACTTGAAAAAGTCAATGAGGATCTTAATAATGAGATCCATTTGCTGAAGCAACAAAAGAATGACAAAGAAGATATTATTATGGAAATTCAAGACAGACAATTGCGCTCAAATAATGTCATGTTTTATCAAGTTCCTGAATCAAATAATTCGGATATAGAATTACGTAAATCTAATGATCTTAAGGAAATAGAGTCCCTTCTTCAAGGGATGCAACTAAATATTGCTCCATCTGTTATCGAAAAGTTTGATTTTCACTGCTCTACACTTGATGAGTTATTTGTAAATTATGCCATAGATGAACTAATTATATGTGGAGATTATAATTTACCAAGGGATACTTGGTCGAATGATGAACTTGGTGTATGCACAAATAGCTCCAACTCTAATAAAGCCCTTACACTGATTGAATGCTATAGCTATTTAAACTTAAAACAAGTTAATCACTTACATAATAATCGTGGTGTATATCTCGACCTTGTATTTAGTTCAAGTGATAATATTAATATAGAGCATGCGGTTGATGGCATTTTTGATGATAGTATACATCATATTGGATATGATATTAATTTACTTTGTGGGTCCTCTAAATTTATTTATGACAACATATATTTTAATGATTTTAAAAGTGCAGATTATTGTGCAATTAATGATTTTCTCGCTAACATCGATTGGAGAGGTTTGTTCGAATCCTGTGAAAATTTAAATGTCACCGTTAATTGTTTTTATGATGTACTTTATTATGTAATCGAACAATACGTTCCAAAGAAGAAGTTATTTAAAGGCAGATTTCCCAAATGGTTTACTAAAGAATTAATTAGTTTGATAAAACAAAAAAAAATTGCTCATCTTAGATTTAAACTATTTAAATTATATAAGATTTCAAAAACTGCGAAGTGATTGTAAATTATTGGCTAATGATCTATATCTAAAATACTTACGAAAGACTGAAGATGCAATACAATCTAATAGTAAACTATTTTGGAAATATGTTAATGACAAAAAACAAACGAATGGCTACCCCGAGAATATGTTTTTAAATGAAACATCTAGTAACAACCTACAAGCGTCAGTAAATCTTTTTGCGCAGCACTTTTCCAATGTATATAGTATAGATCAGACTAATTCCTACACTCCATTGTATTGTTATGATTCATGTGTTGATAGCGCGTACAAGTTCCAGGTTAGTTCTGAGGAGATTTTTGTTGAAATTGGAAAATTAAAGGCCTCTTTTGCGTGTGGTCCTGATAAAATACCAAATAACTTTTTGAAGGCATGTGTTTGTACCTTAATAGATCCTATAACTTATATATATCAGCGTTCAATTAGTGATCATATCTTTCCTGATGCATGGAAGAAATCATTTATTACACCAATATATAAGCAGGGTGATCGCGGCGATATAACAAATTATAGGGGGGTGTGCGTTCAGTCGGCTTTGGCTCAGGTTGACGCTATCTATACGGACTTCTCCAAGGCGTTCGATAGAGTTAAGAAAATTACAATATATTGGACTAAATATTTCTATAGTTAATTGGCTTGACAGTTATCTCACTGGTCGTAATCAACAGGTTAGAATTGGTAATTTCTTTTCAGAAGCTATTGTAGTCAGTTCTGGTGTACCCCAAGGCTCACATTTAGGTCCAGTTCTTTTTAATATATTTATAAATGACCTTCCCCATTACCTGAATAATTCGATGTTTTTACTATATGCGGATGATCTGAAAATATTTCGTTCGGTGGAGAGAGCTGATGATTTCACAGCCTTACAAGCTGATCTTGACAATTTGTCCCAGTGGTGTACTTTGAATAAATTATTCTTGAATATACCAAAGTGTAAAGTTATCAGATTTTCTAGAAAAAAAGATATCATAATATTTAACTATAATGTAGGCGGAGCTCATCTAGAAAATGTGGTAGAGATTAAAGACTTGGGAGTTACTTTTGAATCAAATTTATCATTCAAAACACATATCTATAACATTGCAAATAGATGTCGTAAATTAATAGGATTCATCTGTAGAATTGGTAAAGAACTCTCACCGCATTCACTAAAACTACTGTACGTCACATTAGTAAGGCCCATTTTGGAGTATGCATCTCCAGTTTGGTCACCGCATCAGGAATATTTAATCCAGGTATTGGAGAAAGTACAAAATAAATCAATTAAATTCATAAGATATAGAATTTCTACTATGACGCCATACGTCATAAATATTGACTCCCTGCAAAATCGTAGAGCTAAGAATGATGTCACTTTCCTATATAAAATTATAAATGGGTTTGTTGACTGTGCTCCACTTTTGTCACTATTTAAGTTTGTACATTCACATGGGCCTTTAACAAGAAGTAAACGCATTTTTAGAGATAATTACCACAGAACTAATTATGGTCGCAATAACTCTATATCTAGACTTATGCGTAGAGGTAATGAATTTCACGAGACTAATAACTGCGATTTATTTTGTCCATCTTTAAGCACTTTTCGTCGTCGTATCGAGAGAATAACGTTTTTGTGTTAATTTAATGCTTTAAGTACTACTATATCCTTAGTTTTGTAATCTACTTTTATTATCAGTTTTAGTATTAATTATCTTGTACGATATATATTAAGTTACATTCTGTGTACATGTAGTATTTCTTTCTTTTTTTTTCTCTCGTATTGTATCTTTACTGTAAAATGGGGTTCGTTAATAAAGTATTATTATTATTATTATTATTATTAATGCTTTAATCGTCAAATTATTTTGAATTCAATGAATAAATTTAATGGGTTGCATTTATAACTTTATTTTTAAAAGCATGTTTATTGATTAGTTTTTTATTGTAAAGCTGTTGTAATTGAGAATGTTTTGCAATGTTTAGTATGACGTTGAATTCCTCTTCGCTATTCTTTAAAGATAACGGAACGCTGAAGGCTCTGTGAATGAGGCTATTAAAAGCACCTAATTTATGTTTCATAAAGGCGTAGGCGTCCGAATAGAGATAATTAAAGGTCCCACCAATACCTTTTCGGTAAATGTCAAATTCTAATTTATTATTGTTAAGTGAAATAAGTAAGGAGTTATTCTTTTCAGTTTCGTAAGTAAAAAATATGTTGACATGAAAATTATTGAGGGATGTGACGAAGGATTTAATTTTGAACTCGGGGTTTATTATAGCGAAGACATCATCGACGTATCTTGACAAACTTAATTCGGTAATAAATGCAATTAAATCGTGACCATAGTTCGCTTAATGACGAATTAGTGAAGATGTGCTCCAGAAAACATTGATGCTATGCATATAGTGATACTATATCGTAAAATTGAAGCAATCTTGAGCTTTAGTGGGACCAACATACATTTAATGTTGCATGAACATTTAGCTGTGAAATAAACAGGAGTCGACTGTATGGATCTTTAAGGGTGAGCCAAATACACTGAATTGAAAAATTCACTATTTTTTTTAACCACAAACAATTTGTGGTTACAACATTGTGAATTTTTTAATTAAGTGTAAGTATGGATTACCACGTACCAATACAAGGGGTTCGCGCACGAATCACTTCGTAAATGTAGCAACTGTAACATACCATTAGTGCAATGTCGGGCGGTTAATTCTGAATGATATACAAACAATCCATTAAAATTCTTCGGAAAAATAAGGGAAGCCAATCGCCGAAGATGCATCATTCTCTTGTTGAGAACAGAAAAAATGATGGGTCATCTACCGTGCCGGCAGTACAAATAAAAAAATACGCTTTAAGTAGTTGTTGATTAGTTCAAAATTCTTGTTTGGGAAGTACATTTGGAGAAGAAAAAGTTCTCTGAAAATTGATACGAGCACATGTTAAAGTGTACTGAACTTTAAGAAAAATTTAAAAGACCATTTAATTTAATTCATTCCGTCCAAAAAGATCTACCATCCACATCTCTAGCGGAACATTCTAAATCCACCGGACACAAAATAAATTTCGACCACACGACTTCCATCGCAGCATTACACCATTTCACGAAGAGGAATTGAAATAGAAAAACACACCGATAATATCAATAAACGCGACGACGCCCAACGACTTCCCCCCACTAGGAAATACATTTTATGCAAAATGCATATCTCTTCACCCGCTCCACACATTTCAATCCCTACAGGTACCACCAACGTAATCCCTGTTAATCCGACCGGCCCAATTACAAGAAGCCGCACACGCGCCGCCAAACGTCAACCGCCAACACCGCAGGTATATTCCATCGAAAGCCGCCTGAAGAACTTGCAACTTGTTTTTACTTAAAACAAATTTCGCGATCTCGGACATGTACGGGATCAGTCTAAGGCCAGACGTCTATTAACTTGAATGAAAACCGACAATTGGATGTAATTTTAATGCTGCAAGAAAATCCATATTTAACCCTTGCAGAGGTCGCTCCACAAATTTGTACGTCAAATAGTACAGTGTCCAGATTATTTGGAAAACACAAACAGAATTTGGTTACAGCAAGACAGTGCCCCTCCACATTATGCCCGGCCAGTTCGAGCATACCTTAATCTAGTATTTCCTAATCGGTGGAATGGTAGATGAGGACATACTGAATGGCCAGTAAGATCGCTAGAATTAACCTCACTAGATTATTTTTTTTTTGGGCTTTTTAAAAACTAAAGTTTATTTGAATAGACCTCCAAATATTGAGGCGTTAAAGTAAAGAATTAATGCAGAAATTCACTTTATTGCTCCAGAAATGTTAGACAATGCTCAACAAGCTTTTGTGGATAGATTAGGGCATTGTCTCTTCATTAAGGGGCAGCACATTGAACATTTAATTAATTAAATTTTGTTATTCCGGCAATTTTATAAATAAATGCATTTTTGTAAATATCGCCGTTATTTATAAACCGATTTTGATTTTTGTTTGTTGTATTCAGAATAAAAAATCTATTTATTTAAATTTTTAATGCTGGGGTTACCACCCCTTAGGGGTGAAAGGGTGGGGGACTGAAAAGTGTATCTCAGGATAGTAATTTAAAAAACAAAAATCGACCTGTCAAATAATTTTTCTGAAATATTTTTATTTACGATTTTATAGAATTTATCTGTTACTTTTGGGAAGCACTGTATATACGTTAACAGTATATTACAAACAATAATTCCATGACTATAGTTTCGACCTTTGTGGGTCATTATCAAGTGTTGTCTAAAATAAAATACATGGTTTTAACAATTTAAAGATTTTGAGTGATTCTGATTGATGGGGATTGTTTTCAGAATAGATTAATGTAATTGTAAGAGCTTAAGTAATGGTGGATAAATTAAATCGGTCTGTTTGTTAAATATTTTATTTTACCGAAATATTATAGGCCATTATTGTAGAAATGTAAACATTTTAATTTATCTATTGGTGGAAATGAATTATTACATTTTAGTATGTGACTTGCAAACGAATGCTTTTATGTCGAGAATAGATTTAAGGAACATTACAGAACATATCGTAGGTCAAGTTTCAAAAACTATCTTTATCAATCAATCAGAATCACTCAGAATATTTATTTTATTTTAGACAACACTTGATAATGACCAGCAGAGGTCAAAACTATAGTCGTAGCATTATTTTTTAATATATTGTCAACGTACGAAATCATTTCGTGATCTACAACAATTAGTCTTACTAAGACTACAAAAAAATTACTTGTTGAATTAACCACTTCTCTGGCCAATACCTCGACAGATTTTGAATAGTACAACTATCAAACCAACACTAATTTGAATGAAATTTGAAGTTATTTGTTTTGTAAGTTGAGTAAGATTCATTGTTGTAGATTCACGAAATGTTTTCGTATTTTTAAATTTTAAAGGATTTCAATATATTTTATTAGTGTAAAAATGTTTATATTTATATTACCCAATCAATTCTGGTATTAAACATTGAAAAGTGTCCCATTTATCCATTGAAGAGTTAAATAAATAAATAAATTTATGATGAAATTAATGAATTAATGTTAATAGGAATTAGTGAAATAATGAATTATGTAATAAATTAAATAATGATTGAGATAAGTGAATTAATCAACGATGAAATGACTAAATAAATTAATTATTGATTGATATAATAATTGATTCATTAATTAAATGAATGTGTGAATCCAGTAGAAAATCATGAAACATATGTTGTAATTTACTATAAAATTACTTTTAATTTTTTTGAATTCTTGTAAAGTTATTAAATACAACATATTCTACACATTTTAAATTCGAACCTTTAGTTCAACCATCACTTGATGAAAGATAATTTTAGGATAAACTCTTATCGTTACATTTCTTGGACTCTTAGGCTAACCACCTTTTGGACAGTTAGGTACCTTATCAATAATATACGACCATTTTAAACTATATCGTGGCTATTAGTGTGAGGCATATAAAAGTCTTGTGATTTTACATTTGGATGAAGTACCAACCAAAAAAAAAAGAGATTCTTCCTCATATTGTTGAACGTGCGATGGATACATTTTAATTTTCCTAATTAAAGTTTTATTATGAAATTTATAATTACTTTATTTTGATTGTTACCATTAAGTGTTCGTTAATATATAATTTTGAGCACTTCACAGTATTAATAAAATGTCTGCGTTATGACAGACCTGTACTCCTCGTTATTATACAGACTGAATATACTTAAGTATTAGTATGATTTTTGGTCGTTAGGAATTATAATAGTCATTTATTAAAGATTATAAATATTTAAATCAAAAATTAAGTTGTTAAGACTAGAATTGAATTAAATCGTGAATATTTTCGTGTGATTATTTTTTACAACGTTCGACGTGAATTATCTCAAAAACAGTCCAAAAATAAACTCAGTTCGATTTTTGGCGATGAATCAGCATCAAAAACCATTATATATCGATAATATACGGAATTCAATCATGGCCGTATAATCTCATCAAGGTCGTCCAAAATTGATTGTTGCTCCAGAAAATATTGATGCTGTACGTGAACTGATATTGCAAGATCGTCATGTGACTTATCGTGAAATTGATGAATTCTTAGGTAATGACGGGACCAGCATATAATCAATATTGTATGAACATTGGTTGTCAAAAAATTGTTCGCGTTAGATCCCACATAATTTTACAATCGCTCAAGAAAACAAGCTCTTGTCAGTTTTTAATATAATCGATACTTCTTCTGATACTCCCTTGATGGAACCAAATTTTCAAATTGGGAGAAGTAAAACTCTTGTTATGTTCCATTATTGTATTTTATATCACGTGTCAGTTATTTGAAAATAAAATAATTGAACATAACAAGAGTTTTACTTCTCCTAACTCGTGTCAGTTGGTTGAAAGAATTGCTTAAGAAATAAAGACGGTGCTTCAAAACACATCTATGATATAATAACAGATCACCAATCATGGATATGTGCGTATGAGTCCGAAAGTAAAGAGCAGTCAACTGTATGGGTTCATCAAGGTGAGCCAAATCCAGCGAAATCTGTTTGCGCACGAAGCACTTCGATGCAAATGGTCGCCATTTTTTTCAAAAAAAAAAAAACAGATATGTGATAACTGTATCATTAGTGCAATGTAAAACAGTTAGTTCTAAATAGTACACAACTATTTTTTTGTTAGAAGTCTTTGTAAAATAAGATAAACTAACTGCCGAAGACGCATCATTCATCACCAGGACTTTTAGAAAATTGAAAAACTCCAATCGTTTTGTCATCCGCCGTACAACCCAGATTTGACTTTTTTATAGTCTCACATATTAAAAATAACTTACGAGGTTTACATTTTTGACGCATGAAGAAGCCATTGTGGCGTTCAAAAATCTTGTTTTACCTTTGGAGAGGAAAAAGTACTTTGAAAATTCAAGCATGTGCAAAAATGTGTTGGTCTTCATGAAAAATATTTTGATAAAACAATAAACTGATGTATGATGCTTAATTTCTTTATATATTTTTTTCTATTCCCGAAATATAAAATGCAATCCTCGCAAGAGGGACATTAATAAATAATATTGTGTTCATAATCCACTATGATATAGAGGTAATAAACTATATGTATAAGTGTGTGTAATAAATAAACGTCTTAATTCAATTTAATCAGTTGTGTTATTTTTTAAAATTGTGATAAAATATTTATATTTTTTAGTGTTAACAAAGAGATATATATTATCTTGGCCAGCAAAACACATTAGATAAATTTATACGATAGGTATTTAAAATATTTAACACAAATTATAGTAAGTAAAAATTAATGAGTAATAATAATAAAAGGATATTAGACGGGTTTTCAGGTTAGGGAATAGTGAGTGTCTTAGGCCCAAAAATAAATAATTATATATATTAAAACTTACGATATTAATTCTGATGTGCACTGGGCGGAATCAATCTCGATACTGTCGAGTTTGAAGGTGCGAACAACACCGTGAATCATTTAAGTCGGTGTTTATCAGAAATATTGTTTCATTTCGATCAGGTTACAAGATATTTATAACATTCTTATCGCTTGTATATTACAATGGAACATTTAGAAGATAACATGTAGTTAAGCAGATTGTTTGGTATTAGAGAGGTGCGTTCTTGGAATTTTCGGACTTATCGCTAAAAAAATTATTGCAGAAATAAAAAGGTAAAGATAAGCTGCCAATTCTTTTTAATAACAGCTAGTGGAAACCGTTCATTAAGCGAAGGAGGCCTTTCGTGCGAAGAATATGCATCTAAATACGAGGGTCATCCGGAAAGTAGTACTGTATTTTTGTAGGAGATTACAATTACCCCAGCTTTTTTTCAGTCATAATAAATGTTTTAATAAATCATGTGATATATCAAATTTTTGTAGTTTTCTAAACCTTAAGCAATAAAATACAATACAAAACATACAAATAATGTTTGGATTTAATGTATTCTATCAAGTTTAAAGGGAATCACAAGCTTTCGGTGTAGAAGATTCATATCATCCTGCACTTACATTTCCTTTTTCAGTGCACCTGAATTATCTTCAAATAATAGTAAAGCCATTAAATTTAACTTCAAGCGAGGCCTTTATGAGAATTTATATGATATTAATTGGAGAACTATTTCTTAGTTTACCGATGTTGATCAAGCTTTTGAAGAATTTTACAATATTTTAAATAATGCACTCCTGCAGTATATTCCAACTTTTAGTAAGTAAGTAAGTAAGTAAACAATTTATTTACATTGACAATTATACAAAATATAGTTGTACATATAAAACGCCAGGAAAAAAGAACAATATCAATTTAAGAGACAAACTTGAAAGTGTTGAAGTGTTTCAGAAATATGCCAATAAAATGCTTGTATTTTGAATTAGGACAATTAGTATTAAAGACCTGAGAAAACGATTCATTAGAAAAACTTTGAATAAAGGTATTTATATTTTGTTGATAATATAATCTGTTTTTGCGAGTCGTTGATTTGGAGGTAATTTTAACATCATAGTTTAAAAATTGTCCTGTATGATCCGATAATGTATTATGTATTATTTTAGGTTTTATTTCTGATTCTGATAATGTTGTCTATACAGGTTTGTGTGAAATTCTTGTGGGTTCGTTAACAAGATACTTTAGATTAAATGATAATAGTATGTTTTTAAAATCTAATGTTATGTTGTTGCATTTTAATATGTCAATATTAAAATCACCTGCTATAAAGAAAATTTTATTTTGATTTAAAAGATGTTCTAATAATTTCTCTAATAATTCTAAGAATATGTGAATATCTTCGCTTGGTGATCTGTATAAGGCTATTACAATAATAATTTGTCCACTTATTTTGATTTTTATACCCCCGCACTCCAGTCCTCTAGTTGGTGTAAATGCACTCACATCGAGTGGTGTCGCTTCCATGGTATCAGCAACATACAAGGCTTCTCCTCCGTGCTCTTTTTCATTGCGGCAAAAACTTGATAATAAGTTGAAGCGTGGTATTTTGGTTAGATCTAACTGTTTTTGCGAAAGCCAATGCTCCGTTATACATAATACTTTACATCCCACTTCTTCTAATAATGTGTCGAGCGGGGTTAATATAGTCGAAAGACATTGAACGTTGTGGTGAAATAACGTGAATATATTTTTTGTTTGTATCTATCTTTTCAGTTTGATTTCTTGTCGATCCAGAAAATTTGAGTTGTTATTACTTTCCCTATATAGTATATATAGGGGAAGTATTGTTTTCGTGCGTGAAAATGTCTGTGGGCGGTGTATCTCAAAAACGAATGATCCGATTGAGATAAAACTTTAAACTTAAAGTTTCATCATTAAAAACTGGAACTGAAAAACTTTTGGTGAATATTCGAAAACCGGAAGTGGATGTTTACTCGAGGTGCTTTTTTGTTTTTTTCCAATAATTTTCTAAATATGAAAAATATTACAAAACTTTTCAAACAAAAGTTAGAGAGAATGAGAAAGTGAATAAGTTTTATTAAAATATTTTTTTCATAAAATTCTTAACTCTCGAGAAAAAAATTAAAAATTGAAAATTTTGACATTTTTTTGCAAATTGCGAGTAAACTATAGGAGTTACATGAAATTTATATAACAAATAATTGTAGAGAATTTAAAAATAAAGAAATTATTTAAAATATTTTTTTTCCGTAAATCCCATAGTTTTCGAGTAAAAAAAAGGGAAAGTATGATGCCCACATCACCATTTAGTGAAACTTTAATTTAAGTTGCTGGTGTTTTCGCAGATTGAGAGTACCATGTATTATTCAATTTGCCAGTCGCCGTACGGTTATGTGTTATGTGGAATTGTTAGCAGAAGAATTCGATCGTCTAAAGCGGATCCTAATCTACAAAAAGTGAGAGAAAGGTACTTCGCCTGGCTTCATATTTCTTTCTTTTCGTCCTTCTTCTTTCCATCTTTTTACTTTCCCCATATAAAATATACAGGGAAAGTAAGGGTAAACATTCATAAACCGGCAGTGGATGTTTACTCGAGGCTTTTTCAAACAAAGGTTAAAGAGAATGAGAAACTGAACAAGTTTTATTAAGACATGTTTATCGTAAAGTTCTTAATTTGTGAGAAAAAATATTAATGTTAGAATTTTTCCGAAAATGTTTTAGACTTTTCTTTAAATTTCAATAATTTCTCCTCCATACTTTTATTTTTTATTGGAACTTCCTTTCCAAAGGATTTTCATCGAGAAGTCTAGAAATGTTTACAAGTTTAGCAAAGATTTTATTCAAGAGTTTCAAAATTTTTCAGAAAATCATTAATTCAACTTTTTCTATTAGAAAATATTCTTCTAAATTTCTATAAATTTCTCAGATGATCTACACTTTTAGTTTTTTTTTAGATTGAGGTTTCTAGAATTTTTCACAAGATTTCATTTTAGATATATAAAACTTTTTATGAAGATTATAGAAGTGTACAGTAATTTCTGTTTCCAATAAATAAATAGATATTTCCAGAAATTTTAGCAAAGATTTTATTCGAGAGATCTTGATTATTCAAAAAGCTCTCCCAAGATTTTGTTTAATTTTACAATTTATTAGGATATTCTCTTTAAAATTTCTAGAGCTTACTTAGAGGCTTCTAGAAGTTTCAGGAATTCCTCCATTTTTTCGTCTTCCTTTCCAAAGAATTTTGATCGAGGATTGTAGAATTTTTCACAAGTTTTCCTTGTAGATTTCTAGAGCTTTTTTGAAGGATTCTAGATGTTTACAGTATTTTTCATACTTCCAGAGTTTTTAGCAAAGGTCTTATTCGGGAGTCAATATTTATAGAATTTTCTTTGTGGCTGTTTCCAGTAATTTCTCTTCCAGATTTTAATATTGTTTTATAAATTGCAAAGATAGAAATCTTCAGTGCTCAAAAATTTAAAACAATCTTTTCCAGAACTTTAGCCTTTTTTTCGAGAGTTCAGAAATTTCCAGTAACTTTTATTCACATTTGGAGGCTATAGATTTTTCTAGAAAATCTGTACCTAGAAATCTAGACTCTTTTCAGTTATTTCTCCTCCAGATATCAAGATTATTTTTTAAGCTGTCTTTTAACTTGCAAAGATTTTAGAATTTTTTCCAGTAAATTGCGAAGGTTTAAATGAAGACTTTTTTAGAAAATTTGTTTTTAAAAATCTAGATTTTTTTCGAGGGTTCAGGAAATTTGTAATAATTTCTTCTCCACATTTCAAGTTTTTTTTCAACTTGTCATCTAAATCGCAAAGAGATTTTTTGAGGCCCTTGAATTTTTAGAATTTTCCTCTGCAAATCAAGATTTTTTTTTAAGTCGTCTTTTAAATTGCAAAGATTTTCTTTGAGGCATTAGGATTTTCTAGAATTTTTTTTCTAAAAGTTTTTAGTTTAGAAAATGGCCAATAACTGATTTCCCAAATTAAATTTTTTTTCAACATTTCTTATAATTTGGAAAGATTTTCTTTCAGACTATAAATGTTTTTTAATTCGTCTTCTTTTCGAGAATTCAAGTAAATTTCAGTAATTGCTTCTCTAGAATTCAACATTTTGTTTCAACTAGAGGCTATAAAATTATTTAGATAGTTCAAAATTGTGGAATTTTTCTTGGAGGGTCTAGAAATTTTTTTAGAAAATTTTCTTCTAGGAATCTTTTCTTATTTTCGAGAAATTTTAAGAAATTTTCAGTTATTTTTCTTCCCGATTTAAAGTTATTTTTTCAGCTGGTCTTCTATATTTCTAGGAGGCTCTAGAAATTTTAGAAAATTTAGAAATCTAAACTTTTTTTCTAAGGGCTCAGGAAATTTCCAGAAATTTCTCCTTCAGATTTCAAGGTTATCTTCTTATCTTCTAAATTGGAAAGAATTTCTTGAAGGCTCTAGAACTTTTTAGAAAATTTGATTGTAGAAATCTTTTCTTGAGGGTTCAGGAAATTTTCAGTAATTTCTCTTTTTTGAGGCGCTAGATTTTTTAGATTTGTTTTCCTAAAATCTAGACTTAGTTTTTCAAGAATTCAAGAAATTTCCACTAATTTCTTCTTTCGGTTTCAAGATTTCTTTATTCAACCCGCTTTTGAAGATGAAGATTTTATTGGAAGCTCTAAAATTAAAAAAAAAAAGATTCGTTTAGAAATCTAGACTTCTTTTAAAAATTATTTTTTTAATAATTCCTTCTATGGTATGGATTACCACGTAGTAACGGTCGCAGCCATTGTCTTTATCAAAAATTATACTTTTTCAATTTTCTTTTAAGTAAATTTTGTAACTAAAGTTATTGAAAACCTCGAGGCGATCAGTAATTAAAGTTAAAATGTAGGGTGGGTAGGTGGCTTCTAACCCATCGTCCAATCAGTAAAACATAAGCGAGGGTTTTAATTAAAAGTTGTAAAACATAAATAAATATAACATTATTGCAAAATTTAATAGATTTATTCAAACAAATTTTGAAATTAAGAAAAATAGGACACAACTTTTCAAACAAAAGTTAAAGAGAATGAAAAACTGAAAAAGTTTTATCGAAATATTTTTTGTAAAGTTCTTAATTTAAAAATGTTTTTGCTTATTGCTAATCAACCTGATAGTTTTCGAGTAAAATATAGGGAAAGTACTATGATGGCCACATCACCATTTATTACTTTTTGATTTGAAGAAGAACCGATTAATAAATATATTTTCGGGCCAGAAATTTTCATTGATTACTATTTTCTCCGCAGCAAGAGGCAATTTTAAATGATGGATAAGACGCATCTTCGTATTTAGGGGTCAATTTCTCGACTATAAAGGAAAACTTTCTCGCTTTTCGTAGAAATTCTTTAATCTGGTCACATTCGACAGTTTTTGGAGCCTCGAAACAAAAATCCATTCTCTCGACGTAACTTCTGCTACAGGAAGGTCTAGATTAGTGCCTTTACCATTAAATTTAAAGGACGGGCTCGTCTTTTTCTTTCGCGAGACCTCTGTCCATTCATTGTTCATGTTGTTATTTTGCATGGGGTCATTTACCTTGCTCGATACGGTAAGCACAAGCAGTAAGGCCAAACTTGAAAACGTCGCACTCAATCGCTTGATTACACAGCAAACAAATTTTGCAATCACTTATAATTGTTGTATTTAATCACTTTCGGATTGGGATCGACCAACACAATTCGCCATCTTAGATTACAACAATAAAATAAACATTCGAAATTATTAAGCTGATCAAAGAAAAAAACTTAAACATGATTCTTTGACCAAGTCATCTCTCTCATTATTATGGTGGACGAGATGAGTTGTGTTTCGGGTCCGTCCGATAGTATAACAGAGAAAAAGTGTAATAAGAGCAAAGGTAAATCTGTAGCAGTTACGCAGTGTGTAAATTGTGGGCAGTTCTTTCATCCTTCGTGCTTAAAAATCCACGTTAAGGCCTGTGGAAAATTAAAAACCATATCGATCGGCGACGAAGTGGAGGTTAAGTCACCGGGCTCGGCTAATATAGGTACGAATTTTAACTTTCTTACTGAAGAAAACAAATTATTAAGAAGACTTATTAGAGAATTGGAGAGTAAAAATGAAATTCTCTTAGAAAGTAATACTCTTCTTAAAGAGAAAATTAACCTTCTTCAGAACAAGAAGAGAATCGAACCCATGAAAGATCCTATAAAAGATTCTCTTAGTACATCTACTAACCAACAGGTGGGTGCACAAAGACAATGATTGATTTTATTAATATAGTTATTGATACATATGAAAAGGGAAATTTTGCTGTAGCAACTTTTATTGATCTGAGTAGAGCTTTCGATTTAATTAATCACGAAATTCTAATAAACAAACTAAAATGTTATAACTTTGATCAGAATAGCTGTAATTTAATATTTTCGTATTTGAAACATCGAAGGCAACGTGTGATATATAATAATAAATACTCGAGCGAGGCTGCAGTAAACCTTGGTGTGCCACAGGGATCAATACTAGGACCTTTACTTTTTTTAATATTTATAAATGATTTTCCTGATTTTATAATCTCATCAGATGTGATACAATTTGCAGATGATACCACTTTAATTTCAACAGCAACAAATCTACAATGTGCTTCCCAGGCCAATGTAGAAGCTTTAAGTAAGGCCAATGAGTGGTTTACAGCAAATAACCTCATTATGAATGAAAACAAAACCATAGTAAAGAATTTCACATTAAACCGTACACAATTGAATCAAAATATAGGTGAAACTAAATTTCTCGGGCTTGTACTGGATTCTCACTTATTATGGGAAGCTCAAGGAAATGCACTGGTCAAGAAGATAAATAAATCAATATTTATTCTGCGAAACTTGATGGAAAACATTTCCGATGCAAGTATTAAAAATGCATACTTCGCATTATGCCATTCACACTTAACGTATGGGATTATTGTATGGGGTCATTCCACTGCTCGACACAGAATATTTGGTCTCCAGCGTAGAGCAGTGCGAATAATCACCGGCTTAGGTTATCAAGATGATTGTCGCCAAAAATTTATAGATTTGCGAATACTTACATTACCCAGTCTATACATCTTTGAATGTTTAAAATATGTTAAAAAAAATATATCCAAATATCCTATAAACTTGATGAAGCATAACCATAATACACGATTATGTGAAAATTTGTGTTTGCCTCAATTACGACTGACAAGATCTCAAGTTGGAAATAATTACTACGGTCCCAAATTTTTTAATAAATTACCAAATGATATTCAACATCTTAATTATAATAAGTTTAAGAATAGGGTGAAAACATTCTTGGTAAATCATGCATTTTATAGTTTTAGTGAGTTTTTAAATTTTAATTTTTAACTATTTATATTTTAAATGTTTTAACTAGTCTTAATTATTTATTCATATATTATACAGTTTTAAATTTTAACTTAACCTTCATGTACATGTTTTATTTATACGCTATTTTTATGTTTCTTTTTATATTATTAATTATTATATTTATATATCTTTCATAATAATTTTAGTTCTATTTTTTTATATATATATTACTTATACACCATTGCTGTAAATGTTTCAGTCTTTAAGCGCAATTGGTAATTTTATTTACAATTATATAATCAATTAAATATTTTGTACCATTATATATAATTTACTTATATTGTCCATATTACTTCACAATTTTATTATATATATATACATATGTATGACGTGTGTAAACCTTAAGGTAAAACATGAATAAATTCTATTATCTATTATCTAACTTTAAAAACTTGAGTTCATTAATAAAAAACAAAATCAAGTGGGCTTATCGCAATTATATATCTTTAGTTGAAAATTAAATTATTTCCAATTTAAAACAGTTTTTTTCCATATGTCAAATCTAAAGAAACAAACACATCCAGGATTCCGTTAACGTCGTTATATGATAATAAGCATCTTGATAATCCTTATGACATAGTAAATGGTTTTCTTGAGTTCTTTAAATTTGTACATTCCTCTTCATCTAGTATTATTAAGCCTTTTCCCCTATTTCAATGGATTCGGTACTAAAAATTCTTAAGAATTCAGGTATTCTTTTTAAAGGATTGTGGCTGTTCTACTGTGTGAACCACTTGCTATTCAATTTGTCAATTACTACTTATACATTTCATACATACATTCATCCATATTAAATCCTACATAGCTATTGAACAGCGTGGCTTTATAACCGGTCGCTCAATAGTGAGTAAAATATTTATAATTACTCATAATATTTCTATTTTATTTTATTTATTTAGTTAACGGTAGCACCTTTTATACAAATAATTTACATTTTTAAATCTATCATAACCTAAATCTAATAACTAATATAAACTAAATCAAACATTCAATGTCATAAATCACTTAAATTAACTCTAAATAGATTTCTTTTAAACCTATTTAAAGACTGTACAAATAAATCAAAATTAGGATCAGCGTTGAGGATGTTTGCACATCTCATTAGTCTTTGAATAGGATTATTAAAACATAATTATTAGTTGCAGCGTTCAATCTGAAAAATGGTTTCGACAGTAGAGTTCTGAATGATGTAGAAATATGAAAATTAATAAATCGAATTATTTCACAAGTAACTAAACCTGATACAATTTTGAATAACATAAATAAGTCTAATTTAATTCTACGGACTTCTAACGAACATTAAGTGTGCAATAAACAACATCATAATTAAATTAAACTGGCAATTAAATTTAAAAACTACATAAGAAATAAATCGCTTCTGCACGCGCTATTTTTATAGTAGCAAAACTAAACTTAGTACAATTACGAAATAATAAGTCCATTAATTTGAACGCCTTTTTAGTAATTCTTTCTATATGGTCAGAAAATGTTAGTTTATTATCAAAATAGACGCCTAGATCTTTAATACATTCAACTCTTTCCAATATTATGTTGTTAATCTTATAATTATTCATAATCAAATTATGACGTCTACTGAAGGTAATAACTTTATATTTGTTGATCAAGACAATTTTTTCTACACTAAGAGGACAGGTTATCTAAATCGAATTGGATTTAATGGCAATCTGAAATATCATCAACAGCATGAAACAGCTTTAAATCATCCGCGAATAATAAACATTTTAAATAATTCAAGTTCTCACTAATATCAATAATAAAAATAATGAACAATATCGGACCAATATGCGAGCCTTGCGGAACCCCAGAAGACACCTTAATAACGCACGATAGGTAATTTTTTATCTTAACAACTTGAAATCGGTTTAATAAGAAACTAGTAACTCAATTCACTATTTGTTCAGAGAATCCCAAGCATTCAAGTTTTCTAGATAAGACATTATGTTGAACACGATTGAAGGCTTTAGCAAAGTTTGTATAAATAGTATCAACTTGTCTGTGTCCATTAAAAGCATCCAATAAGAAGGTTTCAAATTCTAACAAATTAGTAATTGTAGATTTACCCTCCATAAAACCATGTTGCTGAATATTAATTACATTTTTGGACATCCATGCTAGCTGACGAGACACTAATTTTTCCAAAACTTTAGGTAAAATCGACTGCAAAGAAACGCCCCGATAATTTTCAATGTCTTTACGATCACCACTTTTAAATATAGGTTTAATATAGCTTGTCTTCCAGACATCTGAAAAACAAGAACTATTAATTGACGATTGAAATAAAGTGTGAATCGGATTAGACAGTGAAGATACACAATTTGCCAGAAAGTATTCAGGGATTCCATCACTGAAATTGTTATGAAATGATACAAATTCTGCATATACATCTTGTAAAGAAATAACTAACTTTGAAGGATTAACATTTTTGGATGTATCAAAATTATCCCTGTAAACATTACCAGGAATCACATTGGTGTAGGCCTCCGAAAATAATTCACATTGAAGAAGGTACACCCGACTTTTCTTATCCCTAATAAATTTAAAAACAAGCGAGGGATTGTTTTTTATATTACATTGAACATGTTCACAGTAATAATCGTATAGTTCTTTACCTAACAACGAGCATTGTTCTCGAAGATTACAAAAATATTATCACCGCTGTTTTTATATTTCGCGTGAGCAATTTTTTTGTTCTTAATTAGTGAAATTAAATTCTTGTCACACCACTTAGGTCACTGGATGACCTAATTTGTTTGAATGGAACATGTTGTTTAACATTTTTATTAATGATCGCCCTAAACAAATTGGATTGTGAACATATTTTTTAGGTAGATGATCTTAAAATTTATTTTGAAGTAAACAACATTAATGATTGTCAACTTCTTCAAAAAAAAAACTTGGACAAAATTTCTGATTGGCGTCGGGAAAATCGACTGGATTTGAACATTGAGAAGTGTAAATATATGTCTTTTAATAGAAAATCCAATTTTATTTTACTCAATTATTGTATCAATAACACCCCGATACAAAATGTAACAGTTTTCAATGATGTCGGCGCAAATTTTCCTCTTGTCAGTGCTTTTTTTTAAATGTTGGATTAGATTTAATGTACATATGTTATTAATTAAAAATTTAAGTACAAGTGCATAACAAATAAGGCATTAAAAATTACAGTAGTTACATGCATGATAAGTACTTAAAATTAGGATCCAAGAAAAAAAATGTATTACAAATAATAAAATATATTAAAATTGTAGAAAATTCACTAATAATTTAAAAATTGGATATTACAAAATATTAAACGCAACAATAGTTAATAATAAGAAATTTATGATTAATATTTGCATTGTTTATAATCAAGGTCAAAGCTAACGTTATAGGTGCCAGTAATATCGATAATCAATCCATAATTGTTTCGTTTAGATTAGGTTCCAAGGACAAACGTGCGGATTCTTATCGCTTGTTTGTTGCAATGGAAAATTTTGTCCAACTTGAAAAATGTAATTTATCAAATTGTTACTTTTTATTACCGAGAAGTGACCTAATACTTTCATATTATGGCATTTAAAAAAATGGGTGTTTCTGAAGTTAAGCATGCCGCCTTTAGGTAAATATGCTTAAGTATTGGATTCAGTCTTAAGTCATTTCGGTTCCGATCAATAAATGTGTACACTTGTATTTTTAATTAATAATTATTTAACTTAAATACCATTTGACAGGAGACACTTCAATTGTCATTAAATAAAGTAAATAAGTAATTCAGAAGTCATCGTAAAGCAGTTGTCGAAAGATGAAAGAAAAATAAATCGAGGAATATCGCTATGTTTTACTGTTTCACTTCAGAAAAAGGAAAACTACAACGCCCATAAAAAGTATGTACTGTGTACTGTAAAGATTGCTTAATAGAACGTCAGTACCAGATCAGAATAGTGGAATAGTGTAAAAACCGATATAACATTAAGTGTCAAAAAATATTTTCTTTAAAGAACAAAGGAGGTTAGTCGGGAAACGCCACTTGAGCTAAGTGGACCTGAGTTAACTTAAACAAACCAGAAAAAGAGCTTCTGATTTAATCTTAGAACTACGCAGATATATATCAAGGCGTTGTATTATGGCAATTGTAGCGAATACATCAATCTTTCTAGACTAGCTTTAAAAGGAAAGCGTGATCTGCATCGGTGCTTCTCTAGTCTCAAATTCTCTGTATACTTTTTTGCCCAGTAAATATTTATTTATTTAATTAATAACCGGAATCGTACTTGCTTGAGAAAGAACATCGCCAACTCATTGAAGAGAAAACTGTCTTCTGAAGCTGTTACGACCAATAAGCGCTGATTAATTGCTTAGTTAGAGATTAGGCTGAAAAGTAAGCAAGCTCAGAACTTAATGATACTAGTACTTATCGAATACTGCTCAGAATTACAGTTTATCATGTTGCCGACTCAATTACCGTAAATAGTGTGACAAGAAAGGTTTGACCATGTACTTACCTTTTTAGAGATGTGATCAAGAATACTGTGATAACCAAAATAGCATTGAGTGTTGACGTTCTTCGCATAAATCCTTAGAAAATCGAAAGTAGCATATTAAGGAACGAATATTGTTTTGAAGCAAATAGCTAAAGGACCAAGTTATGTTATTCATTCTTAGGACAGCGTCATTCCTTATTATCAGTAGTAAAAAAATAGACAGCGTGTCCAAAATGGTTAACACTTAAAAAAAAACTTTATCTGGCTTATCGTAAAGACTACGTGAAGACACACTTGGAAAACAAACAAAAACAAACACTTTCTTCACAATTTAGTTTTATTTCGCTAGATGTACATTTCTAGTACTATGTACTCATTATCAATAAGCAAATTGTGAAGAAAGTGTTAGTGTTTGTTTTCCAAATGTATAAAATATATCTTCACGTAACTCAAGAACAAATTTCTACTACGTGAAGATGTTAAGTAGAATTACTGCAAAGTTAAGTCGTTGATACTGTGACAATTAAAACGAGTGCACCAGTGAAGTCTTGCTACCCTACCTGTAATAGATAAACTCTGACTAATCTCGATTATAGATCCATTAAAACTATTTTTGTTGGATACGATAGAAATTTATAACTTTCGATTATTTGATTCACAGACAAAGAATATCAAAATTTCATTCAACGAAGATTATACCAAAAATAATACAGTTTAAATTCGCATTGCTCTAAAGCAAAGCGATTGAAATTATAGAGATGTAAATTCTGCAATGGAAAATCTAGCAGTGATCACGAATTAACGATATATGGTTGAGATAGAGACAGATTACTCAAGATATCTTTAAGTGAAAGATACCATAAAATATGAGGCAATTGTCGCTGAGTTCTGTAAACTGCCGTTAAACTTTTTTAAGCCATAGATTGCAATTACAAAATAAATACGGAAAGAAAATAGAAGTAAATTACAAAAGAATTTCCAACTCTAAACAGGTACTACCTCATTTAACTATTTTTTTTTCTTTCGTGGTGCTTCTTATATGTTATTTGGGAGATCAAAATAATTAATCACGGTTAAATTATTAAAGAAGTCTATAAATTATTGGGATATTATAATTATCCACAGTGTGCTTAATTTATTACCTCTAATGAAAAATGGTTAAAGATGAAACCTTCAGCATTAATTCTAATTTATGAAATATCACGGTAAGCAATTTATTAAAATGTAATCCTTTCAAACATCCATCTTCAATCTAAGTTTTTATTTAATGAACTAACTTAGATTCAAGACCATGCTCTACGCAAAAGGATTTTCCTAGAGGAAAGAAGTGAACTGCAAAGAAATATTACCGCTTATTATCAGATTAAACTTCATCCAAAAATATAAGCCACGACAGTAAATTATAGGTTTGTTAATTAGAGGTTAATTAAACTCTAATTAATATAAACATCCTTCACTGCGGGTTAAGTGAGAATTTAATTCATCGTATAAGTTTGTTATCGCATTTTTATTTATAAATTTTTAGAAGGTAATATAAAATGAAAATCTACGAAATATGCTGATTTCCTAACGAGAAGTTCTACCAGTTTATGATACACCAAAGGTTTACAAAGTAGAAAATGTGAGTAATTGTATTCATATGAAAAGAGGCCTAAACTCATTCAGAGGAAGAGAAACGTAAACTAAATATTATGAGTTATTGAAGAAGAATTTTTCGTAACTATATTTATACACAGCTTAGTAGATTATTTTCGTCTTATGAAAAATAATAATTAAATAAATAATTAAGCACTAATTCGGATACTAAATTCAAGAAATCGTACCCATTCCCTAATCGCTAGACAGGAATTTGACTTGACAAGATCAAGGTCATTAGGTCTATATGAGATTTAGCTATTAAAGATGCGATATATAAGAGATTCGAGAACAGAATTTGTGCAAAAGGATTTTTCAGAAGAAAGAAGTGAACTGCAAAAAAAATTCTCGACCACTTCATGAGAAATTATTGATTCTGACCTGTTGAATTGAATTCCTGCTGCGCATATTTGCTTTAACATATTTTAAACCATTGAACGCAATTTGTATTAAATTGTTTCAAGTTGACAACGTTGCCGTTTAATTTTACGCCATGATATAGCAATTGTTTTAATGAAAAATCTTAAATAAACCATTTTCTAAATATTCTGACCTGTTGAATTGAATTCCTGCTGCGCGTATTTGCTTTAACAGGTTTTAAACCATTGAACGCAATTTGTAATAAATTGTTTTAAGTTTACAACGTTGCCGTTTAATTTTCCGCCATGATATAGCAATTGTTTTAATGAAAAATCTTAAATAAACCATTTTCTAAATATTCTGACCTGTTGAATTAAATTCCTGCTGCGCGTATTTGCTTTAACAGATTTTAAACCATTGAACGCAATTTGTATTAAATTGTTTCAAGTTTACAACGTTGCCGATTAATTTCCAGCCATGATATAGCAATTGTTTTAATGAAAAATCTCAAATATACTATTTACTAAATATTCAGACATGTTGAATTGAATTCTTGCTGCACGTATTTGCTTTAACAGATTTTAAACCATTGAACGCAATTTGTAATAAATTGTTTCAAGTTTACAACGTTGCCGTTTAATTTCCCGCTATGATATAGCAATTGTTTTAATGAAAAATCTTAAACATACCATTTTCTAAATATTCTGACCTGTTGAATTGAATTCCTGCTGCGCGTATTTGCTTTAACAGGTTTTAAACCATTGAACGCAATTTGTAATAAATTTTTTCAAGTTTGCAACGTTGCCGTTTAATTTCCAGCCATGATATAGCAATTGTTTTAATGAAAAATCTTAAATATACCATTTTCTAAATATTCTGACCTGTTGAATTGAATTCCTGCTGCGCGTATTTGCTTTAACAGGTTTTAAACCATTGAACGCAATTTGTAATAAATTTTTTCAAGTTTGCAACGTTGCCGTTTAATTTCCAGCCATGATATAGCAATTGTTTTAATGAACAATCTTAAATATACCATTTTCTAAATATTCTGACCTGTTGAATTGAATTCTTGCTGCGCGTATTTGCTTTAACAGATTTTAAACCATTGAACGCAATTTGCAATAACACTGTTTCAAGTTTACAATGTTGCCGTTTAATTTCGAGCCATGATATAGCAATTATTTTAATGAAAAATCTTAAATAAACCATTTTCTAAATATTCTGACCTATTGAGTTGAATTCCTGCTGCGCGTATTTGCTTTAACAGATTTTAAACCATTGAACGCAATTTGTATAAATTTTTTTCAAGTTTACAACGTTGCCCTTTAATTTCCAGCCATGATATAGCAATTGTTTTAATGAAACATCTTAAATAAACCATTTTCTAAATATTCTGACCTGTTGAATTGAATTCCTGTTGCATGTATTTGCTTTAACAGATTTTAAACCATTGAACGCAATTTGTATTAAATTGTTTCAAGTTTAGAACGTTGCCGTTTAATTTCCAGCCATGATATAGCAATTGTTTTAATGAAAAATCCTTAAAATACCATTTTCTAAATATTCTGACCTGTTAAATTGAATTCCTGCTGCGCGTATTTGCTTTAACAGATTTTAAACCATTGAACGCAATTTGTATTAAATTTTTTCAAGTTTGCAACGTTGCCGTTTAAGTTTTCGCCATGATATAGCAATTGTTTTAATGAAAAATCTTAAATAAACCATTTTCTAAATATTCTGACCTGTTAAATTGAATTCCTGCTGCGCGTATTTGCTTTAACAGGTTTTAAACCATTGAATGCAATTTGTAATAAATTGTTTCAAGTTTACAACGTTGCCGTTTAATTTTACGCCACGATATAGCAATTGTTTTAATGAAAAATCTTAAATAAACCATTTTCTAAATATTCTGACCTGTTGAATTGAATTCCTGTTGCGTGTATTTGCTTTAACAGATTTTAAACCATTGAATGCAATTTGTAATAAATTGTTTCAAGTTTATAACGTTGCCGTTTAATTTCCAGCCATTATATAGCAATTGTTTTAATGAAAAATCTTAAATATACCATTTTCTAAATATTCTGACCTGTTGAATTGAATTCCTGCTGCGCGTATTTGCTTTAACAGGTTTTAAACCATTGAATGCAATTTGTAATAAATTGTTTCAAGTTTACAACGTTGCCGTTTAATTTTACGCCACGATATAGCAATTGTTTTAATGAAAAATCTTAAATAAACCATTTTCTAAATATTCTGACCTGTTGAATTGAATTCCTGTTGCGTGTATTTGCTTTAACAGATTTTAAACCATTGAACGCAATTTGTAATAAATTGTTTCAAGTTTACAACGTTGCCGTTTAATTTTACGCCACGATATAGCAATTGTTTTAATGAAAAATCTTAAATAAACCATTTTCTAAATATTCTGACCTGTTGAATTGAATTCCTGTTGCGTGTATTTGCTTTAACAGATTTTAAACCATTGAACGCAATTTGTAATAAATTGTTTCAAGTTTACAACGTTGCCGTTTAATTTTACGCCACGATATAGCAATTGTTTTAATGAAAAATCTTAAATAAACCATTTTCTAAATATTCTGACCTGTTGAATTGAATTCCTGTTGCGTGTATTTGCTTTAACAGATTTTAAACCATTGAACGCAATTTGTAATAAATTGTTTCAAGTTTACAACGTTGCCGTTTAATTTTACGCCACGATATAGCAATTGTTTTAATGAAAAATCTTAAATATACCATTTTCTAAATATTCTGACCTGTTGAATTGAATTCCTGCTGCGCGTATTTGCTTTAACAGGTTTTAAACCATTGAACGCAATTTTGTAATAAATTGTTTCAAGTTTATAACGTTGCCGTTTAATATTCCGCCATGATATAGCAATTGTTTTAATGAAAAATCCTTAAAATACCATTTTCTAAATATTCTGACCTGTTAAATTGAATTCCTGCTGCGCGTATTTGCTTTAACAGATTTTAAACCATTGAATGCAATTTGTAATAAATTGTTTCAAGTTTACAACGTTGCCGTTTATTTCCAGCCATGATATACCATTTTTTTTAATGAAAAATCTTAAATATACCATTTTCTAAATATTCTGACCTGTTGAATTGAATTCTTGCTGCGCGTATTTGCTTTAACAGATTTTAAACCATTGAACGCAATTTGTATTAAATTTTTTCAAGTTTGCAACGTTGCCGTTTAATTTCCAGCCATGATATAGCAATTGTTTTAGTGAAAAATCTTAAATAAACCATTTTCTAAATATTCTGACCTGTTGAATTGAACTCCTGCTGCGCGTATTTGCTTTAACAGATTTTAAACCATTGAACGCAATTTGTAATAAATGGTTTCAAGTTTACAACGTTGCCGTTTAATTTCCAGCCATGATATAGCAATTGTTTTAATGAAAAATCTTAAATATACCATTTTCTAAATATTCTGACCTGTTGAATTGAATTCCTGCTGCGCGTATTTGCTTTAACAGATTTTAAACCATTGAACGCAATTTGTAATAAATTGTTTCAAGTTTACAACGTTGCCGTTTATTTCCAGCCATTATATAGCAATTGTTTTAATGAAACATCTTAAATATACCATTTTCTAAATATTCTGATCTGTTAAATTGAATTCCTGCTGCGCGTATTTGCTTTAACAGATTTTAAACCATTGAACGCAATTTGTAATAAATTGTGTCAAGTTTACAACGTTGCCGTTTAATTGCTAGCCATTATATAGCAATTGTTTTAATGAAAAATCTTAAATAAACCATTTTCTAAATATTCTGACCTGTTGAATTGAATTCCTGCTGCGCGTATTTGCTTTAACAGATTTTAAACCATTGAACGCAATTTGTAATAAATTGTTTCAAGTTTACAACGTTGCCGTTTAATTTTCCGCCATGATATAGCAATTGTTTTAATGAAAAATCTTAAATAAACCATTTTCTAAATATTCTGACCTGTTGAATTGAATTCCTGCTACGCGTATTTGCTTTAACAGATTTTAAACCATTGAACGCAATTTGTATTAAATTGTTTCAAGTTTACAACGTTGCCGTTTAATTTCCCGCCATGATATAGCAATTGTTTTAATGAAACATCTTAAATGTACCATTTTCTAAATATTCTGACCTGTTGAATTAAATTTCTGCTGCGCGTATTTGTTTTAACAGATTTTAAACCATTGAACGCAATTTGTATTAAATTGTTTTAAGTTTACAACGTTGCCATTTAATTTTCCGCCATGATATAGCAATTGTTTTAATGGAAAATCTTAAATATACTAGATTCTAAATATTTTAAGCTTTTTAATTAAATTTCTGCTGCAAGTATTTGTTTTAACAGATTCTGAATCATTGAACGCAATTTGCAATAAATTGTTTCAAGTTTACAACGTTGCCGTTCAATTTCTCGCCTATGATATAGCAATTGTTTTAACTGAAAAGCGATATAAGCTCGAAAATAATCCATATTCGATGATGGACATCTTAAATTTACGTTTGCTATAAATTGAATTGAACTTATCAATCAGCTAAAAATATTAGTACCAATTTTTCAGCTTAACATTAAGCCAGCTTCTATCTATTAAGGATAAAACACAAAATTCAAAGATAGGTTAATAAATTAGCGCTAAATTTTGTAATGGATTTTAGTAGGTTTTGCCCATATGTTCTTGGCATATTAACTTTTACGTTCATAAGTACACAAACAACACGGTTGAAAAAGTATGTGATCAACAATAAATGTTTAAAATAAGTGTCATTTACTCACCTTTGAATCTTCCATTCTACTGATTATGAATAAAGCTCAGCTACTTCTCTCGCAATAAACTTTATTGCACTAATGTGATATCGAAGCGCGTTTGTGAAAATGAATGCGCGTGTATTTCAATAAGAATTGAATTTCACGTATCACGATAATTATCAATTATTATTATTTTGGCATCGAGTTATAAACAGTGGACGACTTTACAGCACTGACTATTACCACATTGTTGACAATTTATAATTTAGAAAGCTGCTTATTCACCTGCCTTATCATGACTAATTATGATATCAATGTTTAGTTCTTGATTAAATTGATGACTGGTGCGAAATAATATATTTTAGATTATAAAATTCCTTAATAATAATAATAATAATCAAAATTATTGCATGTATTAAAATTGTAGCAAATTAATCGTGATAGTTTAAGGGTGCGGTAAAACAATAAATAATTTATTTAATTCTAAGTAAAAGGTACTCTGAGGTAATTAATAATATTATTTTTATAAATTGGAATTTTTTTAAAATATTGTTTTACACTAAGAAGTTTATTGATTATAACGCTTAAATTTATTTTAATGGTTTTTATATTTTGCCAAATAGTTTCGACCATACAGGGTCTATTATGAGAGTAATGCGCATGATTTTGTTGTGACGCGATATCCAAATGTAGCCGGTCGCCAGTTTGCTCCGGATAGTATGAGTGGAAAGTTGTACTTCTACGTATAGAGTACTTTTAGACTTTATAACATGGCGCGTTGGAGCGTTCGCTTAAACAGAGATACGTATTCAAGTTTTGTGTGCGGCGTTTCAAGGTCATAATTTGGGAGAAGATACAAGGTGTTCAATGAGGGTCGGAAGGAGATTGGCGACGGACCCCGTTCTAGACACCCAACTATGGCCAGAAACGTGAATCGTTTTGCAAATCGCTAACACCTTAAACATATCTACATTTGCGGTACATGGTATACTGACCGAGGATCTGCAAGTGCGAATGAGCAAGTCTCGCATCAAAGCGATGTTCATTGTTATTGAGTTTGTACTGCAGAAAGACACTGTCAACTTAGCCTTTAACTTGAAGATGCTCAGGAGATTAAAATACAGGTTCGTGCATGTGAGGGGTAACATCAAACACACGGTCAAGCAGACTTAATTTGGCTCTGAGCGACTTTGTTTTTTGTTTCCCCGACTGAAGATGGACATCAAAGAAAAGCATTGGCAGTCCAAAAAAAAAAAAACATTCAAACAGACATTCCCGCCTATCAATATCAGGGTGGCTTCCAGGCATTGCAGGCACGTTTCCATGAGTGTATTAATGCTAAAGGATAGTATTTTGGAGAATTTTACGCATTTGTACCAGTACGATCAATAAATATATTTTTACAGAAAATGCATATTACTTTTATAATGCACCCTGTATATTTCGGTGCCAATACTCTCAAATTACTTTTATATATACTGGAGAAAGAAAACAGGATCACTTTGTTTTACCACTTTTATTTAACAAAAATACACGTGACTATAGTTTCGTCTATTAACTAGTCATTATCAAACATAAAGTCACGTGTATTTTAGTTAAATAAAAGTGGTAAAACAAAGTGATCCTGTTTTCTCCAGTATATCCAAGATGTACCACAAAGTTAACGCCTCCACAATTAAATACTTTTATGTATATAATTAAATATTTATCGTTTGATTATCCAGGGAAGTAGTTGTTCCAATGATTTATTTGTTTTGGAGTCTTAATAAATCTCATCGTTGGAAATATTTTATTATTCAAATTAGTTTAACATAAGCGGGTTGTTATTTCAAATTAATTTTCTTAAATGATAGAAAAAGAAACTTAAGATGTTGACAATTGATGGTGGTAGATGACCTTGCAGTCGACGCCAAAAAAGATAATGACGTTATTTTTTAGAATTCTAGTAGTATCAGATGTAAGTAGAGGTATTTTCTTATTAAAATATTTAGTGAAGGAAAAATAACGCCTTATTATATTATATTTGTATTGGACAACCTAAGCACGTATTAAATGGTACTTTAGATAAGTTTCGCTAGAGTAGATAGCTAATATAAATTTCCTGGAAACTGTCTTCATTTAAAATTTATATTTAAATAATGTACACTATGAAAAACTAAGTAAATTCGTATTTTTTAACTGATTTCATAATTTAAAACTTTTTTTTTTATATTTCATTATATTTTTAGTACATTTTGAAAACTTGCTATCTAGTTTTGTTAATGTTTAAATTTTTTCATACTGAGTAGGGCAATGAATAATTTATTGGGGGATAGGTAAAGAGTGCCCTATGACGAATAAAATTATGGGTGTAGGTCTAGAATACGCTATGGCAATAACACAAGTATACACGATTTAGGACCCGACCAACCAAAAACTGTTTATGAAATAAATTGGGGGGGCAAGAATTCAAATCAGCTGCCTGTTTTTTAAAATTAGTTCTAGTTTTCAAGATGTGAATGCAGAAATTGTATCTTGAAGGACATTCGGGCTCCAATCTTGTGGTAATTTTGCAAAAAAATGTCGATTACTTGTTTGTAATCCGGTGACTTGTGGTTACCGAGAAAGTTGTAAACAACACTTTGAAACGTTGCCCATGCTGCTGCTTCATAAGATGTTAAACATTCTGTAAACTTTGCATCAGCCATTAGTTTTCGAATATCAGGTCTGACAAATATTCCTGCTTTGCGGAAACATCTTGATTAAGTACTCGAAAGCCGGTCCTTCGCGATTGAGTGCTTTGACAAAGTTCTTAATAAGGCCAATTTTAGTGTGAAGAGGTAGCAATAAAACGTCCTGTGGGTTCAAAAGTAGTACAGAGAACGCGTTTTGTTGTACTAGCTCATAATGGGAACGACTCGGCCACACCTTGCGAAGTACTGCAAATACGCATGTTTGAGTGCATTTGTCGTGATTTTCCCAGCATATAACTTACACAAGCGTAACAAAAACACTTTGAATCGACTTTGCAACGTTGTCTCTGCATTTTCACATGTTTTGAAGCGAATTTACTGCACAAAAACAAGTTTCGAATGATGTTTAATGCAATCTGGTCAAATATAAGAGCGCAGTGTAATTTAATGATTGTTTTTCCGTAATTGTATTTTAGAAGTTTCAAATATTTACATAGTTTTGTTTTTTTAAATGTGATGATATACAAGTGGGAATCTCTCTGAGAAAGCTGAAGTAATGGTTTTTTCATAGTGAGTAAGAATACGTTAAGATAATGTACCGGATGTTTCTAAATAAATATCAGGATTTTAACGCCTTTGTAGTACTTATTTCGTAAAATTAAAAATCATAATTAAAAAAAGATGATGAGCAACTGAAACAGTTCTGTTTGTTGGTATGCGCATGCGCTAAAAGGTTAGTCGAAAAAATGGCGACTAGTGAACAGACAGCTTTTTCAGTTCTGCAGTGTGCAAAACCCGAATCTATAGTTAATGTGCAACGTGTTTTCCGGATTATGTTCAGATGTAATCCTCCAATTTAAAATTGTTTTTAATGCTCGTTTCTGAATCAGCATAATTCTGTTGAAGTGTACCGAGCTAGCCCAATGTACTATACCGAACCTAATTACTGACATGAAATTAGAGTTGAAGACTAGTTTTAAAACGTTTAAAGACACATTTATACATACATACTATATATGTACGCTCAAGCCGAGTAGACGTGTGTGGTGAAATTCGTGCTGTATGCTTGTCTATATTAAATTAAAATAAAATGCCGTCAGGAGTTTCCACGCGCAACAACACAAAACGCAACAATATGGACAAGGAGGAAGCCCTCGTACAGAAAGTAGTAGAACGTGTCCTCTCTAACCCTAATTTTCTGGATAAATTACTTGGCTCCATTAATGAACATCTCAAGCAAAAATTCAATGACTTCGACCAAGAGGTGATATCACTTCAGACGAAAGTAGATGCACTTCAAGTGAAAATTGATAGACTCGACCAACAACATAAATGCAATAATTTAAGAATATTCGGCTTTGATAAGGGGCAGAAACTGAAGCCAGAAGAAATCGTGGTAAATATCTGTAATAATAAACTTCAAATTCCAATCACGCGGGACGACGTTCGTCAAGCTACTGTGATGAAAGGTGAGACCCCAGCACTCTTAGTTACATTTAAAGATACAACAGTACGTAACAAAATATATGCCGCTAAACGCAATCTTAAAAACACTAAAATCGTAATCCGAGAGGATCTCACAGTCATCAGACTGGCAATAGTCAAGGAGGCAATTAGATTGCACACGAACAAAAATGTGTTTACTAACTATGGTGTTGTGTATGTGAAAACAAGTGGCGGTATTAAAAGTGTATATACTATGGCAGATCTTAATAACATCAAATGAATATCACGCACGGTGATTCCACCTCTAAGAATCAATGCACTTGGAATTTTATTTCATCTACGTGATTGAATTGTAATTGTGTTTATTTTTATTATAATTTTTTTTTGTTAGTTTCCTTTTTCGATTCTAATCTTATCTCAAAAAATTCCTTTGTGTTTGATTTTACCTGGGAGAATATTAACATTTTCATTTAAATTTGTACACTAGTTCACTAGGGCCTTATTTTTATTACTGTGTTAATTTAATCTTTGCTTAAATTAAACTTGTATTATGTGTGTAAACAATTATGTACAAATTGCTCATATTAATGTTAGATCCTTGTTACCTAAATTAATGGAAGTTCGTGAATTTGTTTTTAATAATAATATTGATATATTGACAATATCGGAAACGTGGCTAACTTCAAATATGCCGAGCAGTCAGGTCTGTATTCCTAGTTATAACTTCTTAAGAAATGATCGTTCGACGAGAGGTGGTGGTGTGGGTATTTTTATTAAGGACACGTTGAATTACACTCTCTTATCTCTGAATGAAAATATCGAAATATTATGGATACTGGTTAAAACCAACGCTTTGAATTTTATAGTGGCTGCAACATATAAACCCCCGCACTTGGATTACGCATATTTTTTAAATGAGTTAGAATCTTCAATTGTTAACTGTTTTGCGTACTCTGATAATATTGTTTGTTGTGGGGATTTTAATATTGATGCTTTAAAACCTGAACAATCATCAACTATTTTACTCTATGATGTTTTGGAGAGTTTAAACTTAGTACAGTTAATACAAGACCCGACACGACTCACTTTAACCACTTCTTCGCTTATTGACCTCATTCTAGTGCCTCGTGATTTAAAAATATTAGATCAGGGCGTTATAAATTGTAATATTTCGGATCATGATGCGGTATATTGTAATATTTCCGTAAACAAAGTAAAAAGTAACCCGCAACCATATACTTTTCGCGAGCTCCATAAAATAGATATCTCAAAATTTAACGCTCAATTGGAAAATATCCCTTTTCAAGATATTCTTCGCATAAATGATATTGATGAGAAAGTCTATATGTTTAATAAATACATCTTAAATATTTTCGATAATTATGCACCATTAAAGACTGGGACATTTTCTAAACCCCAGAGCCCTTGGTTGACGGACAACATAAAATACTTAATTGAATTGCGCAATAAATCCAAAACAAAATTTAGGCGTACAAAAACCCTGTTCATTGGACTGACTATAAAAATTTAAGAAACTTCACAAATACGGCGATAAGGAATGAAAAGAAGGCTTACTTTACGTATATTTCTCAAAACAAAAACAAAAGTTTTCTGTGGAAACATCTCAAGAATTTAAATATAAAAAAAACTTCAACACCATGCATTCCTGATGATTTAAAAGATGTAGATGCTCTTAACTCCTACTTCATTAATAGTATTCCTGCTAGTAAATCCGATGGTGACAACTTTAACAATTACAATGTTAACTCTCTGAGCTCTTCAGTGGCACGTTTTCAGTTTAAATTAATTGATGACCTTACTGTGATTAAACATCTTAATAACATTAAATCATTAGCAACAGGATATGATGATATAAATATTTCTATGTTACGACTGTGCTGTCCGAAAATTTTGCCTTATCTGGTCCATATTATTAATTCCTGCATTCTACAAAAGACCTATCCAAATGTTTGGAAATATGCAATTATCAAGCCAATACCGAAAATCAATGAACCATCGGAGCCCAAACATCTGCGTCCTATTAGTATTTTACCAACAATTTCGAAAATCATGGAAAAAATAACAGCTACGTGCATTCATAGATAATAACCAAATACTACCAATACATCAATCTGGATTTCGGCCTGACCATAGTTGCGAAACTGCCTTGCTAAATATAACTGATGATTTAATATCTGCCTCAGATAGCGGTAAAATGACTGTAGTCGTTATTCTCGATTACAGTAAAGCGTTCGATACTGTTACTCACACAACGTTAGAGAAAATTCTTGGTTTCGTAGGACTGGATGACTCTGCAATTTCACTTATTATTAGCTATTTATCAGATCGTAAACAATGTGTGAAAATAGGTAATCTGACATCTGATTTAATAAACATTACTCGAGGTGTTCCACAAGGGTCAATCCTTGGACCACTTCTTTTCACCATATACTCTTCACGTATATTGAACCAGCTGAAATTTTGTAAAGGGCATATGTATGCGGACGACACGCAACTATATTACTCATTTTCGCCGCATGCACTTGTCAACAGTGAACAATGCATTAATGCTGATCTTCGTAATATTTTACATTATTCCAATATGTTAGATCTTACAATAAACCCCGTAAAATCTTGTTTCCTGGTGTTTGGAAAAAATAAATTATGCAATATTATCGGCACTCAACTAAATTTACATTTAAATGGAGTAAGTATACCCTACAGACAGCAAGCTAATAATTTGGGTGTAGCAATGGATAACACGTTCCGATACAAACAACTAATAAATAGATTTATATCTGCCGCTTATATGAATATAAGAAACCTATATCCTCATAGGTCTTTTCTTACCAAATCCACTAAAATCACTTTATGCGAGTCGCTTGTACTCTCTCACTTTAGCTATTGCTCAACCTTATACCATCCAGCTATTGACAAGAATACACATATTCGAATTCAAAGGGTTCAGAATACGTGCCTACGTTTTATATTTGGTATTCGGAAATTTGAAAGGATTAGTCATAAACTTCTTGATGCTGGTTGGTATAATATGGAAAATAGAAGGATTATAAAAGCGTTGTGTTTTTATCATAAAATTATACACAGTATGAAACCACCTTATCTCTACAATAAAATTACGTTTAGGAATGACGACCACAATATTATTACGAGATTTAGAGGGCGTATATCACCAGCAAGCACACTACTTCTTTGTATGAACGATCATTTTCTTTTCATATCTATAAATCTTATAACACTTTACCTGATGCTTTCACCTGTTTGAATTTGGCCATGTTTAAATTTGCAATTAAGAACAAGTTTACGCACGATAACTTAAGTTAGTTAGTTAGTAAGGAATTAATCATTAAGTTTTTCTGTAAAAATATTTGTTCTTGTATAACTCCATTGGTTTTTATTTTGTATGTCCCATTGTATATACTTGTAACTTGAGAGAGAATAAAGTCTATTATTATTATTATTATTTGATTTCAGGACTCTAAGCATATAGCATATTGAACATAGCCGTGCCGATATGTGGTCTATATGTTGTTGCCATTTTAATTTATTGTCAACGAAGATTCCTAAGAATTTTGTATTATTAACCAGTTGTATATTGTTGTTATTAATTATTATATATGATGGATGTGTAGTTGCTTGACATTTTTTGAATTATAATATTAGTTTATTGTTAGTAAATCTGTTACCTAAGATATCTAACAAAATGCTACAAGTTATAAAGGGTGGGTCATCGCAAGGAATCTTTTAAAAATCTTAATAAAACACAAACGGCTGGATGGAATTTCATGATCCGGTTATACATAGAATGTGTGATCAGTCAAATAGCTGCCACGGTTGGCCTTACAATAGTCCATTCTCTCGACCCAATTTTTCAGAACATTTTCCAACGTCTGCGGCTCTATCTCAGCAATGGCATTTTGGATATTGACTTTAAGATCGTCAATCGTTGCTGGATTGTTGGCATAAAAACGTTCTTTAACGGCATCCCAGAGATAAATGTCCATGGGCGTCAAATCGCAGCTCCTTGATGGCCAATTCACATCTCCACGACGGCTGATTACACGATTTTCGAACTTTGACCGCAATAAGTCGATAGTTTCGTTGCTAGTGTGGCATGTCGCCCCATCTTGTTAGAACCAGATGTTGCTCACAACCAAACCAGCAATTTGCTCCCAAAAAAGTTGCTATCATGGTCCTATAGCGGTTTCCGTTGACCGTTTCGCCAGATTACAAGAAAAATGGGCCGATGATGCCGCCGGCCCATAATCCTCACCATACAGTCACTCATTCGGGATGTATTGGCTGCTCAATGATCACGTGTGGTTTTTCCGATGCCCCAATCCTGCAGTTTTGCTTGTTTACATAGCCCCCGAGATGCAAATGCGCTTCATCGGAATAGAAAATTTATCGCCAAAATTCACCATCGGCTTCCAGCTGCACTAAGGCCCAATTAGCGAAGTTCTATCGAAGTGGATCAACTATCTTCAACTGTTGTGTTATTTGGACCTTACAGGCGAATAAACCGATGTCTTTATGCAAAATATGCCTCATGGTAGTGCGACTAATGTTCAATTGCTGAGAGCGATGACGAGTCGATGTTCTCGGGTTGGCTTGCACACTATGGGCTACAGCAGCAATATTCTCGTGTGTACGAACCGGACGAGCATGTAGCGCTTTAGTACGGTCCACCAGTATACTTTGTACACATATTTCTTCAGAACACTTGCATTTGATGCATATTCGCGACCGATTTTGTACGCAATTTTCGCACTGATTTGGCAATACACGAATTACATTCAAAGTAAATTTTTAACATTTCCCAACGTTCATTATGCATACAGCGTGCCATTTCGTTAACCAGGTGTTGTAAACTGAAGAACTCTCATACATCAAATGTCAAATATCATGACAGTAATAATAAAGTGGTAGTTCAAAAAGATTCCAAGAAATTGCCCACCCTTTACTACAAAGAATTACACAACAAAACCAGCATGACAAATACCAACAGGCTCTAAAACAGTCCCACACCTCTCCACATAAATTACTAACATCACCCAACCAGCTCACTCACAAACAGTATGCCAATTAATACAATGTTTCACCAAGTGATTAATGAGAAACAGATATATGGTACCCAACAGTATGCACAAACCAGCATCAACCATTTTACAATATACACCTATAAATATAGCATAGACAAAAAACAATCATTCACACAATCAAAAGTACAAAACACACAACAAAGCCATTATGAAAAAACATTTACACTCTCGTCAGTGGTTTAATTTAATCACTAATATGACACTAATACACTAATTATTAAAACAATACGGGGATTTTTTCTAAAAAATAATCTGGAAAAAGAAACAGTCATACATTACATAAAAACCTTGCAGTAAGAGCGAGTTGTGCACGAGTTTAACGAATGACGGTCTTCACGTACACAAGACAACTCACCTTCTTCCACTTCCAATACACGCGGGCGCCCGAATCACAGAGATCTTTGCAATTTTCAAAAATATTATAAAATAACACAGAACAATGACTGGTATGAAGATTTCAAAAACACACAACCTCCTCTAATCCCAAATGACGAAATAAATGAGGACGTCTAGCACCAAATTTTAAACCGCAACAAAAATACAGCTCCAGGTTATGATGGCATTGCCAGACTCATCCTGAAATACACATCCATTCCTACACAATTAAAATATTTAATCACATATATTATACTCAGAAAATACTACTCGAATGGAAAAAAGGAATAATTACCTATATACCCAAACTTAATATCGATCCTCTCCTTCCTAGCAGTTACCGCTCAATAACCCTGCTTTTCGTAAGTGGAAAAATGTTTGAAGCTCTCCTCAAACGCAACGTAATGTCCTATATGTCTAGTTTCATCTCACAGTATGAGTTGGGCTTCCAAGAACACAATTGCACAACCCTTCCACTAGCTATTCGCTATTCTACCAAACAGCAGGCTTCGAGGAAAATAAATCCGTGAGCGTCGTCCTAGACGTCAAAAAAGCTTTCGATTCCGTTAGAACCGAGCACTGGTGTTCAAATGGAGTACCCTTAAACTCACAACCCATCTATTATATCTCCTAGACAGTTTCGTACACAACTGCTCCCTTCAGATCCAAGATCTCAGTTCCCTTTCTAACTTATTTTTTCACGAGCAAAGTCTACCTCATTCTTTACAATCTCGGTGCACCATATCTACGATCCCAATCTAAAATATTTCAATAAATCCGCCTATCCGCTCCTTTGCGCCGACGATACTGCCCTAATTACCCACGCTCCTACTCTCCCCAAAGCTCTCAAGCGCTCAGCACCCTATAGGGCATGATAGACACTATAGACCTGGTTTTGCAAAATGGCGCATTTCGATCAACCAATCCCAACTCCTTCTTCCCTCTCATAGACTTACGAAACCGCTTCCCATTAATGGACAAAATATATATCCCTCCTTCACCTGCAAATACCTAGGAATAATATTCGATACTAAATTAACCTTCAAAAACCACTAGAAGCAAAAGTCAAGCAAAGGGCGACACATTTCAGAGGCCTAATCGACAAAAAACAAGGTATAAATCTACAAACCAGTACTCACATCCTTTGCTTGACTATTCAGCTATCCTCTTCTACAACCCTCACTCGGTAACATTTTGTAACTTTCAAGTCGCAGAAAGATCAGCCCTTAGGGTTGATCCGACATCCCTAAAATCCATTCCATAACCCATAAAGTTCATTGCTGTATGATTCTACAAAGGTAATCTCAATTCAAGAAAGATTGTCCTCCCTTGCCCAAAATCCTAAATGCACTATGCATTCCCATAAACAAAATCATTATCCATAAACGTTCTTAACAATACACGATTTCATTTAATCATTTTATAATCTCAACGACGTTTCAATTACGCACTAATTTAAGACAGGAACTTCACAAAGACTGTTAGCAATCACGACCTCTCAAGAAATAACGAGGAGTTATTTAAAAAATATTTTATTATATACTTTATGTATTTGTTAATAAAGATGTTTGTATATTATTTTTTAATTTATTTAAGTCTCTGATTTATGTCTATTGTTTAATATTATGTAGTATTTATTATGTTAACGTAATAAATTTAAATATCAATTTAAGTAGAACTGGTCAAGAATTGCTAGGGAAAATAACTATTTATTGGGATAGGTCAATAATACGCTAAGGCAATGAATAATTAATCAGTCTAGGGCAACAGGACGCTGAGACAATTAATAATTTATCGAAATAGCTCAGTAGTACACCGTTGAATGAAAAATTTATTGGGATAGGTCAGTAATAGGCTGGTACAATGAATTATTTATTAGGATAGGTCAAAAGTTCGCTAGGACAATTATTAAGTAATTGTAATTAATTGGGATATGTTAGGATTACGATTTAGACGGTATAAAATGGTTAGAATATTTAAAAGGAAGACAACTAAAAATTTGTTGAAAAGGAATATAAAACTTAAAAGTTAAAATATAGCAACAACAAAAAATTTTAAATTTGCAAAAAAGAAGAACTAAAGTATTAAATATTAAGACATAAAAATAAATTTTCGTAAGGAAGCTATAATAATTGTTTATTTTTAGTTAAAAAAAAAACTTTTGAAATTTTCTACGAAATGATTGATTACTTTAAACTATAGCTTAAATATATCTCAATATAAGAGAAGAAAACAAAGATAATGACAGTGGCAAATTCTTCAACCAAATAGTTAGTAATTAATGAATAAATTAACTAAAATGGTTAATAAATGTTAGCAAAAGATTTAACCAAAACAAGTAGTGGAAAAAAAGTAATTTAATTCAATTCTTTTAATCATTTTTAGATCAACAAGTGAAAAAATAAATTCTTCTGTGAAGTAGGTAATGATAGACCTACATTAATGCCTACTTCATTGCATTATGTCCTGAGTACGCTAACATAAAATACAGTTTATTCTGACAGATCAAAAGTAGCGAGTGGCAAAGTTTGTGGTCTCTACTCTTGACCAGACTAGTGATACTCTTGTTTTAGTTAGCGTATTCTTGAGTTACTACAATAACTTGTATATTAATTTAGCGTATTCTTGACCTACCGTGAAAAGCTATGTATTAACTTAGATTTTGAGTGTGGAGGTATGAGAAATGGTTTCATAGGGCAGGTTTAGATGGACCTTGATAAATATATAATTTTTTGTAGTAGGTTTTGAGTACGCCAAGCCTATATACAGGGTGTCCCGTTAATGCGGGGAAATGGCTGGACCATAGATTCCTGGGGTCAAAATATGATGATTTAACGCAACTTATCTATATCCAAAAATTTACGGTTAAGCCGGAATTTGGCTTCAAAGTTTCAAAATTTTTTATTTCTTTTGTTTATAACAATTGAACGCTTTATTTGATTTGAATGAAATTTATTATTAATAAGTACCATAATATCATACATCATTTCAGTTATTGTGGACATTAGTGATTGATAGGAAGTATAAAAAACAGTAGTACCACCACTTAAAAACTAAAATATTTTTTTATTGGTGCATCCAATAAAATCCAAAAAAATTTCTTTGAAAGGACATTAGATTTAAAAACTTTTTTGACTCTTACTAGTTTTTGATATCTTGTACGGTTTTTGCACAAAAAAATAAAATATGAATATAGTATACTCATTATGCACTCATTAATAAGTAAATAAACTTACTCAATTGAATAAAAATAAAATAATATCAATTAATAAAATAAATCAAAACAACATCTAACACATTTCAAACAATTTTCTTTGCAAAATCCTAATACAAACAAGATATCTGTTTGTTCCAAATATGAATATTTATGAACTATAATAAAGTTAAAAATTAATTCTTAAAAGACACTAAATAATTATTTTTATACATAATTTACATTTTTTTTAACAAAGACGGCCACAAAAAACATTTATTTTCGATTCGATGAAAAACTAGATTTTGTTTTTACTAGATAAAAAATATATATTTTATTTTTACGTGAGAAAACCGTAGAAGATATCAAGTATTATTAAGAGATGAAAAAGTTTTTAAATTAAATGGTCTTTCAAGCTGTATTTTTTTAGTTTTTTTTAGATCCATCAATAAAAAAATATTTTAGTTTTTAAGTGGTGGTACGACTGTTTCTTATACTTCTTGTTAACCAATAATAATCATAATAACTGAAATGGTGTATTATATTATGGTAGTTATTAAAAATAAATTTCATTCAAATCAAATAAAGCGTTCAATTGTTAATAACAAAAGAAATAAAAAATGTTTAAACTTTGAAGCCAAATTCCGGCTTAACCGTAAATTTTTGGATATAGATATGTTGCATCAAATCGTCATATTTTGACCTCAGAAATCTATGGTTCAGCCATTTTCCCGCATTAACGGGACACCCTGTATATAGTTTATTTTACTGGGTTAATAGTACGCATTTAGAACACTGAGATTTTAAGATATTAAGAATGATTATTATGTATATTTTAAGGTATTTTAAGTCAATATAGGATTGTTACAATAAGTGAACTCCGCCCGTTCTCCCTTCGGTCAAAATTTTGAGTATATTTTAATTCTTAGTTCCTTATAATAGATAGACAATTCACTTCAAGTTTGCTCTTGGGAGAGGAGATAGCTTGCTGCTATATATATTAAAAAGCCACACGCAACAAATATCAGAATTAGATTTATAATTTATAAGAGTTTTTAATAAATTTTTAACTATAGAAAACATCCATTCAAATGCTTCGTATTTCACTTAAACTCTAAGAATAATAAAGAATTGGTAAAAAAACTATCGAGTATTAATAGACAAAATCGATTAAAGTTTAAAAATATACAAGTAGAAAAAAAAAACAGAATTAAAACAAATAATAACTTTCATTTACGAGTGACTTTACTGCCATGAAATAATTATACTTATTTTGGTACGAATCTTAAGAAATGTATAAACACAATTGGAAATATTATATCTTTTATTAATGCATTATATAAATTTGATTGAACATTATATAAATGTATAGTAATAAGTGTGATAAATCAACGTACATGGTTTTAATTTACTTCAGTTTTAATATTTATCAAAGTATTGAATTCCAAAATAATCGAGAGGATGTCATCCATAAGTAATTTCAGTGAATCACAGTCCATCACCCTATCACCAAGCAACCTACGCCTTTCTTCGACGTCGGGAGTAACTTGGTCCCGACCGATTATTTCGCAATTGATTCGAATGGATCTGGGCAGCAACGATTTGTAAATGCAGGTGGTGTTTGCTATTTGCAACACGACGAAAAGTTTCTTAGTGACGCCGATGCTATTTCGCATCTCCCAAACATTGTTTTCGTGATTGCCCCGCCTCTGTTTGATATCTTGTAGAATTTCGTAAAGCTTATCCCTGTGCTTGGCGATCATGATGATAACGTACTGTTCCAGCTGGCCCATGATTGTGATCTCCGGAAGGACTATCGTTCTTAATCGCGCCGGTTGTTCCTGCGGCATTACTAGGATCAACCTTACGAGTTCCTCTACTTCGGGTTCGTCTTCGCTTAGATCTATAATTTCGCTGGGCTGAGCCTGAAGTTGACCTTCCGGATGGGCTGGCATGTTCGCTTGTTGGTCGTTATGGTTATGAGCCATAATAGCGGACTCCTATATTGAAATAAATTGATTAGTAGGTTTTGGCATGGTGGAATATACAATGAGTGTGTTAGTTACGACCAAACTATTTAAATAATCTCGGCCTAACAGATGTCTTTAGTAATGCTCGGTTTACTAATTATTCTACACCATGAACCAAGCTAAAAACCACGACTACGCTGCTCGAAGCCTGAAACTCCAGTCTGTGACTATCCAATATTAATAGCCAAAGTCAATTCAAGGTTAAAAATATAAAAGTGGAAAAAAAACATGGCGCAAGTCATGCACCAGGATGTCGAAGCCTAGTTCCCGTGAAGACGCCCTAGCCTCATCGACATATACGTCGCTTCTGCACCTTCATACTGGAATACCCACGATTTTGTACATTTCGTAAATAAACCTAACGTGTAGATGTAGAAGAAACGTCCAGAATTCGTCTCGTACACGAAGCATGGCCAACAACAACATCGTCATGAGCGAAGAATAGTTTGAGGCGCTCATGAATTGCATGCCGGAAATGAGAGTTTTTGAGACACGAGCACAAGAAGAAAGTTTTTCAAAATGAATGGCACGTTTTAAAAGAGAAATGTACACCTAAATAGCCAAGAGCTTCCTGAATACGATCATGGTGTATAAAAACGCTAAATATATTAACGAAGAAGTTGCCTTAATTGGGTTTCCACTACTCCTGTAAGTCTCTGCCGATATCTGGTGGGAAGGTATCAAGAACAAATTTGAAATGTGGCGCCAGTTAATAGACACAGTGAGGAACTCATTCGCATCCATCGTGCCGAATTATAAATATTTCTAATCAATTTGCGAAGTAAAATTCTACAATTTGTAATCCAGAAGCGAGCGCTGTTTAGTAAATTAAGCCACGCCATGGTGGTAGAACTCCAGCTGGATATGATTTACGGTCTCTTGTACTTGGATATTAGTAAAAGGGTAGCCAGAACCACTATTCCTGTAACTTCTAACTTCTAGCTTCTAACAAAAGCTAGGAAAGTCGCCCAACGACGCAGAAGAAAAGCACCTATTGCAAAAACAGTGGACAACGAATTAAAAAGTACTACAAGAAATAACGCCGCGAAACCGCTACTATAAGCCCCAGAAATTTTTAAGTGCTATGGATGCGGGAAGCTCAACGCTACCAGGAGCCTCTGCATAGCCTAAAACGCAAATCTTCTCTCTTGCCGCAATTATTATTTAGGCCGCCGGTAAAATCGGTCGTTCTGTGAGTGTGAGCGAATTAAATAGCTCTAATTCAATGATTAGTGATATTGATCACTTGTGTGGTGATTGCCAAGAGCATATAAGTAATGAAGAACGAATATGCAGTGTGTGTGAAGAATTTTATGCATCGAAAGCGAAGACAAATATGGAATTATGGCGTGGTGTAAATGTGAGAAGCAAGGGATACAAAAATTCCATTTGCAAGTACTGATTTATCTGAAGTATGAAGTTAAGGAATTCAAGGAAAGGCTGGATATGCATGGTGAGGAACTAAAACATAAAAATCAATTAATAGACAACCTAACCAATAAATAAATGTAAACAAACCTACAATCAATGAAAATGGAAAACATGAAATACTCCTAATGTGCCATCTGTTGCGAAGGAGGCCAAAACACCAATTTCAACAATAACTCTCAAGAAATACAGTTGCATCGGAGAATATAGGCAACATAAACAAAACCCAAGCAAATAGAGAAAAGGTGATAATACATAACACAAATACAAAAATAAATTACGAAGAAAGAAATGAAAATTCAACCGGACAATTTAGTAAACACCCGGAAACAAACAAAGAAGCCTGGACGAGAGTACGGAAAAAGAAGACAACACAATGTGAATCAATTTTATCGGTACTGGGAAAACTACAACACTTAGAGGAGCAACTAAGTACCATCGTTATCACGTTTACAAATTGCAGGTGGACGCAACAAGCGCCGATTTAACAAAATATTTAAATAAGGCTGGAATAAATATCGTTTATTTAGGTGCAAACAACTAAACTCAGAATACCCAGAAGACTATGCGTTATATAAAATTTCAGTACCAATGGAATACACCAATCAGACTCTTGATTCAAATATCAAAAGTTAGGTTAGGTTCCCGCAGGGGTGGCTGATGTGCACAGCCATTTGGGAGTAGCGACCCCACGTACCCGAGCTGTACACTGCACACGAACGCACATTTATGCAAATACACATGAACACACATATACATACACGGACACCACACACACATACACATACACATACCATACATACACGCACAACACTCACTCACACAAACACATACCGACTGTGAAGGACGCTGATTGCCAGCCTACCCCCCGTGAAGTACTGTCTGCAGTCGGTTCCGAGGGGTGGTAGGGCGATATGGGAAGGTGGTTTTTAATAGGTACACCTGTTCTGAGGAGTCCCACACTCCGTCTATAAAAGATTTTCCACCTCCCAGCTAGATAAAAAAGGTTAGGTTAGGTTAGGTTATGTTAGGTTAGATTAAATATATTATATGATTTATTACGGAAAATGGAAATCCACTAACTTATTTAACGGAAATACCCGAACCACCTTAGAATACCTGTTCTGAGGAGTCCCACATTCCGTCTAAAAAAGATTTTCCACCTCCCAGCTACATAAATAAGGTTAGGTTAGGTTAGGTTATGTTAGGTTAGATTAAATATCTTATATGATTTATTACGGAAAATGGAAATCCACTAACTTATTTAACGGAAATACCCGAATCAAGTGAACCATTTAATTTTAATAACGTCAGTGAAGAAGTTATTAAAAATACTGTAAACATACTAAAAAAATCGATAACGCGGGATTACTATGGTTTTGATATTGAAATGATCAAATCAGTTATTGACTTCATAGCACTTCCACTGGCAAATTTAATCAATCACCGCCCTTAAAAGAACTATTTTCTAGATAGCCTAAAAATAGCAAAAATATTAAAGTAACAAGCTCATTTACACACACACAAATACACAAATGGCACATGGCGGAAGGACCACGTGGTCGATAGCCAAACACTACTACTTCTACTACTAGCAAAAATAATCCCCACTGCTAAAAAACGATATAAAGGATCACAGACCTATTGCAATTCTACCAGTTATATCTAAAATAATAGAAAAATTGATGGCAAATCAAATTTATACATTTTTCACGCTAGATAATTTATTTACCGAAGCTCAATTTGGATTTAGGCAAAATCGTGATGCAATAGGTGCGTTACAACAATTTGTTGAATACACACTAATTTGTTATGACGAAGGAAAGTTTAGTGTAACGCTTTTCTGTGATATAAGTAAGGCGCTCGACACTGTTCCGCATAAAATACTAATATCAAAATTAAAAAATACAACTTTAACGAAAATGGCTTAAAAATGATGGAATCATATCTCACAAATAGGTCACAAATAGTTGAATCTAGGGGAAAACAGTCAACAGTATTAAACATAAATATAGAAGTACCTCAGGGATTGTTATTTGTTATATATCAATGACTTACCATCAATAATAAGAAGTGATAGGGAAATCTTATTTGCTAATACCAGATTCTCTTGAAATGATATGCTAGTGAGGAAATCAGCAACTTCAGAATCAAACACTAAATTTTGGTGTGAACTGAATAAATTATCATTAAATCAGGAAAAAAACACTTGTTTTTTCTTTAAAAAAAAGGGGAAAGGAAATGGATGTAAAGTCAAGTTCTTGAAGGTACATATCAACACTAAATTAATATGGCTAACACACACCAACCGTCTGGTTAAACACATACGATAGGTTCAAATATATTTGCATTACGAATGATGTCAAATGAAGTTTCAAAATATTTGAGAACTGCTTACTTTGCTTTATGCCACAGTCAAATTTTTTACGCTCTACGATTTGGAGGCATTCATCGGGGTTAAAGAGAATTTTCGCTCTCTATAGAAGAGCAATCAGAATTCTTGACAATTGTAAATACAGAGAAGATTGCAAGAACTCTTTTGCCAAACTGCGAATACTATTACCTGTCTGTACATATATTGTTGCATAACATATGCAAATAATAGGATATTAAGACTAAGGAAACATTGCGATAACCATTCTTACAGTAGGAGGAATAAGTATAACATATACTCTAGTAATTTCAGACTAACTAGATCAATGAATGGTTCAAACTATCTGGCATTTAAATTTTACAATAAAATTCCAGCACTTCGGCTGAGAGAAACTATTTTACTATCGAGAAAGAGGCACTCGTCATCCCTTAATAAATTCCGAGGCTATCTAGACGGATGACCCATCATCGTCCACCAGGCAATAAGATGGTTTATGTTTTGAAAGCAAGATGAGTCCTGCAACTTCACTTGTTCGAGCTTCGAGATCAAATTACGTCTCCGAAGCCCTTTTTCGGATTCCTAGTAACGAGATAACACAAATAGAAGTCTTTTAAGTATGTATCCCTCGCCAAAAAGCAGAAACCCGAGAAAAACAGTGTCAAGACACAGAACTTAAAAATACTTGAAGCCATGGAAGAACAGCTACGGTTTACTGGAGTAGTAAAAGGTACCTACTCGTGAAAGAGGTTCTTTATTACATCAGCTTCACCGCCGAACACTACGGTTTTCAAGGTACTTATCATTAACTTGAACTCCTATATTTTTGCAAGAAAATTCCAGATGACATCATGGCAAAACATTTGAAAAATTGCATCGAGTACTATAAACGCTATAAATCTACTAATCTGAATTCCGCAGGCTTGACCCAAATAACCCAGGCTAATTAACAGGAAGAAGCTGTAACGACAACCCATTCATTTAAAATTACTAGTTCACATAATTCCTTATAGATTTACAAGCTTCGTCATTTCTCCATTTAAAATTCATCGTTGCCATGGTGACCAAATTCAGAAGCCGCATAAACGACCTTTTTGCAAACCAATAAGAAATTAGAAGACATCTACCCTCTCACTTTTTACTAAACTGTAGTTCAATGCTTATGTGTCTAGCAATCTTCATGAGTATACGTAAATTGATATCATATACACTCATTTTAAAAAGGTGTACAATACAGTTGATATAATATTATTATTATAGTATTACAAGAAACGATTTTGGGGCTTTAATAACAGAGTTGATATTCGAAATCTATTTATATTTTTAGAACCGACAACAATTTGTTCAATCCGTGGGTCACAGATGAAATATGTGGCTTATAGTAGTGTTCCGCAAGGAGCAAAACTAGGACCACTAATTTATTTATTTATAATACAGAGAACATACAGAAAAACTAAATTTATTACATCTAAAAATATAAAAATAAACCAAGTAAGTTTACAATAATTATTCATGACGATACTGACAACCATGGCTGGTATATTACTACATTGGTATAGACAAATTATTTTGTTTTAATTGTAGTCTTAACCCTGTCTCGCTAATATGGAATAAATCTACATTATTACAATAATTTTTAACAGTATTACACATTGATAGTACTGGTGAGTTTAAGTGATGGTAGCTATTCGTAGATGGAACATAAAAAACTTGATTATGTTTACTATTTAAACTTGGAATGTAGAAGTTCAACAGAGAAAGTAAGTAGGGATCATTTATTTCATGATGTATTAATTTGTATACAAATATTATTTGTGATGTAATTCTTCTATGTTGAAGTCCAAATTCAGTTTGGAGTAAGTTTGATGGATAATCCTGCACAGGATAAACATGGTATTTCCTAAAGTACAAATATTTAAGAAATTTTCTTTGAACCTTATCAATTTCAAGTGCATATGCTTTCTACATAGGGCTCCAAATTATTGAACAATACTCTAGCCTACTTCGTATATATGCGTAAAAAAATAATAATTGGTTCTACACTGTTAAATGTACGTGAAAATTCAGGAATACCAATATTTACGGATACCGAAGGAAAAATATTACTAGCGGAAACTAACAGAACGTAAAAAGAGGATTGAAATGTAATCAAGCAAAGTAATGAGAAAAAAATTGAGATAAATAATCACAGAAATACCAAATCACCTTGAACAAAAAAACAGGTAATAATATATGGCATCAGTTATTATGAATTAAAAACTGAAAGAGAAGTATCAATCAAATAAAATAAGGCTTTTAATAAAAATTTCCCTGTGTTACCTACTTTTTGTATCCTATAATTAATGTTGAATATTATTTACCCATTTTTTGTTTGTTTCAGATGAGTATTAAAGTCATCCAGTAACAAACAGTGACGACTAATCGCTTGTGCGGTGGGCTCCATGGAGTTAAGCATATTCAATTGTTCGATTTATTTAGTTAGTGCGGATATATCTAGGTAAGTTTTCAATATTTACAAAAATTTCATTGCTAAATATTACAATAATTTAATTAATTTAATTAACTGTATTAATATTTGATCATTTTATATTAAAAATTAAAATAATAATAATCTACATTTGTGAGATATATCTTTATTGATAAATTTACTACTTACTCAATATCATTATTTACAAACTACATAGAATTTAAGACATAATTAGATACCTTTTTCTTATATATCCTAGCTGACAACCTGTAGTCTTTCAGTCCATCTTATTAAAATAACATTAGAGCTCTTAACATTTATGTTATCTGTTCGAAAGATATGAAGGAAAAGGATAATTTTATGTATGTTTTTAACGTAAGAGATCCGGGGGGAGTTCACTCGGTAGAATGTTCTTCCACTCCAGCCCATTTTAAGCAATTTAAGATATTAAGCTGATCATACTTGCCGATTATTAATTTCCATTTTGGCATTATTTTGCTTCAAAAAGCATTATTTAGCGACTGAATTGCGCTTATTATATTTTCACTCTGATGTCAAACTGACATTAATGGTGTTCACTAAATAGTGCACAAAAATTTACTGAGATTTAAAACAAAACATTAGAAAATAAAAAGCCAAAAATATCTATTTGAGCATTATTTTTAGAGATTTTTAGTATTTTTGCTATTTTCTTTATCATTTTTTTTTGAGAATTTTCCAAGAAGTTTTTTAAGGTTTTTAAACTTTCCAGTAATTTTTCTCTCAGATTTCCAAATTTAGCAGCACCTTATTTTGTCTTGAATTTTCAGAATTTTGCAAGAAAGTTTTCTTGAATACTTTGATTAATAAGAATTTTTCACCAATTTATCTGCTCAATTTGCAGTAGTTACTTTGGGTGTTCCAAAATGTTGCAGCATTTATTCAGTATTTTTTTTTAAATCGTTTAGAAAGTTATCTTTTAGGGAAATTGCAAGAAATTGTCGAAAATTTTCTTTTAGAAAATTTTCTAAAATAGTTATAACAATGCGAAAACATTAAATTATTAACAATAAACTAACTCTTGCCGAAAGAAGGATTTTAGTAATACTCACTCTAGAGTACTAGAGTGTTCATTTCGAGATGAAATCAATAATTATAAAGCATAGCTTTTTACAAGTTGTAAGAAAAACATGAAAAGTATCCTTAAAGGTTATTCTATGGATCTACATATTAAGAGTGCGAACAATAATGGTAATTAAGAACAACGCCACGAAAACAGTTATTTAATTTTTACAACTGATCGTGATCATATAACGACTGGTAGATCGAAGGGTGATGGAGTATTAATAGCGATTCGTATTTTTTTAAATGTTGAAATTATTTCCACTGATTTTAAAAAATACGCGTGCCGATAATTGACATGACATTATGTAAATTGAAACTAAATTCTGGGCCTACTTAAACTCAAAGAGATCTAATACATCCAGAAATCCTTCGAAATTAATTGATAAATATGAAATGCTTAATAACCCTGAAAATATAGTAAATAGCTTTCGTAATTTTTTTGAGTCAGTTCATGTTTTCCCATCTAATAATAAAAGTATACACGGTTTTGGACCTGAGCAACCAAAAGCTGTTTATAAGGTAAATTAGGGGGCTGAATCAAAATCAGCTGCTCGTTTTTAAAACTTGGTTCTAGTTTTCGAAATATTCAAAAATACCATTTTTGACCATTAATTGAATTAGAAAGTATAAATCAGAAATGCACAGAGGTTGAATCAAGTCTTTTATACTGCTTGGGATCTGTTTTACTCATTAGAGGTCCAGCAGTAGTCGCTTATGATGCCTTCGTCCCAAAATCCTTGGTATAGCCTTTCGATTTTCGCTATACCTTGGTGTAGCCGCTCTCCTTGCTCATCACATCAAATAAACCTTTGATGCCATTGCAGAAACACATTCCATTTTCATTTTTGAAGAACTGGCAAATCGCGTGATTTCTATTTCTATATATAATGGCTTTGGGCGTGTTTTAGGGTCGAGATGTTTCCATTTCTGCAACCGTAATGCAAGCAGCTCTGCATTTTCTTACGATAAATTCAAATCGCGAATCAAATCACTCAGTTGACTTAAATGCGATATTAAATGCTTTTCTTCCATGACGAATCACTTACATTGCTCGCCATTTTTTATCCTTATACCTGGACAAATTGGAAATGGATTACTGTCCGTATGTGGAACTGGCTTTGACAATGATGATACGTCAAGATAATTGTACTGTGCTAGTTTTCTTTCTTTTATACCGACGACATTAATCGAGCTATTCTGAATAAATGACATTTTAGACAAATTTTTGCGATGTATTATTTCAAAAGCAGATATTAGCAATCATTAAAGCAATTTAAAGTTATGTCACGTGGTTTATGTGATGTCTCCAATATTTGAAAATAAAGACTGCCATGTGAGATTTGTTTAATATAGTTCGACAAAAAAAAAAAACGACATTAATAGAGTAAAAGTAGCAATCATCTCCATGATTTTTCTGTTCTCTCCATAACGAGAAAGTGAAAACTATACATTTTCACCAAATCACTACTTATACAGCTTTGTTCTGCACGCGTTACAAAACATTTTGGGAACCCATGGCTTGTCAATGTTAACTACCAAAACCAAAGTACGAAAAGTGTCATGATTTTTCCACCTTTTCCGAGCATATAACATCCACAAACGTAAAATAAATACTTTGAATCCACTTTGCAACATCGTCTCAGCATGTTCATACGTTCTAAAGCAAAATCACTGCACAGAAACAAGTTCCAAATTATGTTTAATGTGCTACCACCATGCGAGAACTCGAAAACTAGAACCAATTTGACACGGATTGAAGATCAATCAAATAACGTTAAGAATCGTTCTCATCTGTTAGGGTCCAAAAGCTGATCCGAATTTGTAAACTTGTGTAATTGTCCGTTATCCAATTTCAGCTATATACCTTTTTCCTTTTCTCCTGTATCTGACAAAGTTCTTAAGAAACATCCTAATAAATACTCTTCTGATGATGACAATATACCTGCATTCCTTTTGAAAGATTGTGCTCTTATCCTCTCCTATACGTTTTTAAATATTTTTAACTTATCAATTGAAACTTCTACTTTTCTAATAAAGTGAATGTCATTATTCACAACATTAATAGCTATCAGCCTATAGCAATTTTACCATATATTCCTAAAGTCTTTTAACGTATGCTATATGACAAATTTACAATCATATTAAACCGTGTCTCTCTAATAAACAGCATGGTTTTATTTTTCATCGCTTAATAGTTACTAATCTATTCTCTGTTACTCATGACATTGTCGAAATTCTTGACTCTGCTAGTCAAATTGATATTCTATATACGGATATCTCGAAAGCTTTCGTCAAAGTTGATCATAACTTTTGATTGCTAAGATGGATAACTTTGGCATTTGCAAATCATCAAATTCTCTAATGTCATTTTACTTAAGTAAACGTGAATTATATGCCACTTGCAATAATTTTAAATCCAGTTCTTATTTCCCTACTTCAGATGTTCAACAGGAACCAATTTAGGGCTCCTTGCTGTTGAATTAATTTATAAGCTATCTTTCCACAACATTAACTTGTCAACATCTTTTATACGTAGATGATCTCAAAATATATCAATTACAATAATTGCTTGTATTTTTAGGGTGAGAGTGGTAAGGTTGCTATATGGTATGTGGTAAATGGTCTGGAGTTGAATATTAACAAGTTCATGTCATTTACTAGAAAAGCAAATCCTATGAGGTTTATTTATTCAATTAATGGCTGTACAATTGAAACTCTTTTAACTTTTAAAGATCTTGGTGTTTATTTTGACTCGAAATTAACTTTTAACTATCACTTTGATGAAGTAATTAGGGGTTCATTAGAGGTTCTGGTTTTTTTTTATATCAGAACTCACATAGTTTAAAAAATATAAAAACCTTTTTTATTTTATATAATGTGGCGGAATGGGTGCATGAAAAGGCAGAAGAGGTGGAGAGGTAGGGGAGACAAGAGTGTATAGAGAAGAGTGTGTACAATGAGGAGTATATGGCTTCTACACCATATACTCCTCATTGTACACACTCTTCTCTACACATGGGAGGAGACCAAGGTACCTGAAGGTAACCTCTTCAAAAGGAAGGAAATGGCGAGGTCAAGATGCGGAACGGAGGAGAGGGGGGATATGGGAAATGCGTGCTGTATGAAGAAGGAAAGGATACGTGGAGCCATCTGGCAAAAGAATGTAAGGGAGTAATGGAGAGTTGGGTTAATGATTTTAGAAGTGTGAAATAATGGATGAGAGAGGATGGGGCCAGATTAGAGATTTTGACTAGATTGGGACGGGAAATAGGAAGGAAAACTTATGGTTGTTTTGTATATTTTGATTTATGTTTCGTGTATTTTATTAAAATGACAAATTGTGCGTTCTAAGTTTTAATATGCTTCATTAATTTGTTTTCTTCAAAATCAACAGCATAAATACATGGCCGAAGGCACTCAACGTAAGTTCTTAAAATGTTTGTATTTTAAGTCGAAAGGTCATTATTCTAAAAGAGGGTTCGATCATGCAAATTACTTTTAATACCTTAATTCCCGACGTTACCTATCAAGCATAGTTTTTAGATACAAAATACTTCATGGTTCTATTCATCTGTGTTTTGGATAATATAAGGTTGCATGCTCCATCCTTTAGCAGTAGACAAAACCTCATGGAACTAATTATAGACTAAAGTCTCCGATGAACATTATTTGCACTAACTCTAATCAGTTATCATCTTATTGTGAAATATTTAATGACTCCCTCCGTTACGTCATTACAATGTAAGCCAATTACTTTTAACTAATTCGTAAGCATTTATGTCTTGTTTTTGAGTTATGTTAGTTTAGTTTAGTTTAGTTTATTTACTTTACAAGTCCTACAAAAAAAATATACAAAATAATGTTAGTATGTAATTAAGTTTTCTTTATATATGTTACCATGTAATTGGGATTTTTTTCCTGTAGGGCAATTAATAAATGAATATGAAATACTAAAATGTAAACATTTGAGAAGTACCTAATGTAAACTTAGTAACTCAAAGAAATGTCACCTTTATAAGAAGGAATTACAGTATCAAGAACACATTGCATTGAATGAAGATATTGCATTGATGTGTAAATAATTCCTAATTGCATTGAATGAAGATATTGCACCGATGTGTAAATAATTTCTAACGGTAAGAGAATGGCTAGTTTAAACGAATTTATATCATCTTCGAAGTTTTTTTAGTTTATGACCTTATTATTAACAGTACGGGATTGTCTAATTTAGCTAAATAACTCACACAACTCACCGATATAACTATCATAAGGCCTTCTAAAAACTTTAAACATCATCTACTGCCGGCAAAACTCCTAAATCACGTGTGGTTTTGGGTATAACAGATGCCATTATATATAGTAACACCAATAACAGGCACTGAAGTTCGTCTGCATTTGCTACCCATAAATATATATTTGGTTAAGTCGTTCCGAGACAATGGCGTTAAACAGCACATTCTTCATTTTTTGCCGAGAAAAGCCAAGTCTTTTGAGCTTGGTACCCGAATGATGGCAAAAGGTCATCGAAAAAAATAGTCAATGCATAACTGAATAAAATTATTTCATCCTATACAAAATCGCCTTTGATTATTATAGTAAAAAGCTGAAATGACTTAAGACTCAACCCAATATAACTAGGGAAATACGTTTCTCCAATAAAGATTTTAAAATAATCTTGAGATTAAGTTCTTAGGCCAAAATATATTAGATCTTGAGATACAGCGTCTATTGACAGACGAAGATGTTTCTCAATATCACATCCAGGACTAGTAGTTTAATATAATTCGTCAAATATCCCATCAAATCCTATAAACTTCTACTTACGCATGCCTAATAAATAATCCTTTTCAAGTTAGAATATTGAACTCGGTCAAGTAATTGCAGTTGAGTTGTCTCCAAGAAGACACATGAACTTTAAAGGGCAACTTTACCCATTTGACAAATTATCAATGTCCTAAAAAATAGATTGAAAATTAAAACACTTTGCTAATATAACGAATTTTCATCCTGTATTGTGACTAGTACAAATGCAAATGTATTCGCTTGACAATACCCGAATAGGACATAACTAGTCACAATAAAAAGTGAAAATTCGTAATATTAGTAAAGTGTTTTAAAACCTAATCTACTTTGTAATCATATTAAAAAAAGGATTAAAAATGTTGATAAACAAGGGATGAATAAATTAATTATGTTTACTTGAATAGATTTGTGAGTAGTAAGAATTAAATTCTTTATATCATTAATAATAAACGTTAAAACTTTCAGGTGATGATCATGTGACAAGTTTTTTGATTAAAGATTGGAAATTAAATATAACTGCGCGTAGAAGATTCTGTATTATTCGAGGTTTTCACAACCTAAATGAGGCGCCAACTTACCTCTTATTCAAAAATTGGTGAAGAGGTTTAAAGAGATTAGTACAACATTGAAAAAAAAACAAAAACAGGTCGACCAGGATTTTAAAAAATGGCAGAGATCGTGGATAGTGTGATAAAGTCTGTTCTTGTCGATACAGGCCTTTTAATTACTTTTAAGCTACTCTCCAAAATTTCCTTAGCTTTGGCCCACCTGACGATGCAGTCAACTGTGATTTTTTCATTACGACGGATCTTATAGTGTTGCCAATACAGGTTGTTGGCCAATTAATATTACCAATACCATTCAGCCCTTATGAGCCGATAATCAGATTCTCCAAAATAATTATTTAAACAGTTTGCGAATCTGAAGATCTTTCATCACATTCTTGAACTTGTCTTTGATTTTTTTCTTTGTTACAAGAATTGAAGCTAATAAAATAAATGGAAAATGGTGAAAAACGTAAAAGTAGCAAGAAGATCCGAAATAGGAAGCGATCACTCATTACTCAAAATAGACAAAGCAAGAAGACAACAAGAACAAACCGACAAGACAAGAGAAATAATCATGGAGAAAATAAAGACGTACAAACTTCAAGAAGAAATGAAAGACATACCAGGAGATAATACATAGAGAATTAGCAAAAGAAAAAGATAATAAAGACATTGAACAAAATTGAACAATATTCAAGAAATGTTTAACAGAAGGCAGCAAATATATGAACAGAGCAGTGATCTGAGAAAATAAAAGCAAAAATTAAAAATAAGAAAGTGAGCTGTAAAAATATCTAAGTACAAACAAAAACGAAGATTATGAAGAATATAAAACAGAAGATGTAAAAATAGAGGTACAGAAGTCCAAACAAGATTCATGAAAGGAATTTGGTATGAAGATGAGCAAAAATTCAGGAAGCGGGAAAATAAGAAATTATGATGAATTAGTTTCTCACTTAACCCGTGGTGAAACATATTTGAATTAAAACACTCAACAATCAAATTAATAAGAAATTATTCTAGGGAACATTAAAACAATTAAAACAAAAGAAAGAACTGGTGATCATAAAAAATAAGTACAGAAAGATAGTGATAAATGAGGATAAAATAATGCAAAGATGGAAACAATACTTCGAGGAGCTGACAGGTTCAGAAACACAGACTAAAAGAAAACAGGAAGAAAAGGACAACCAAATGGACAGTGACATGGACGAAGCTGAAGAAATTACGGGAGAAGAGACAAAAGAACTTATTAAAAAACTGAAGAATAGAAAAGCACCAGGCAAAGATAAAATAACACAAGAAATGATTAAAAACATGGGCGAAGTGGGACTTAGAAAACTGACAGAATTAATGAATGTAATATTAAAAGTAACCTACAGAGTGAATATAGGAATAATTCTACCAATATACAAGAAAGGAGAGGGATTGCAGTAATTATATAGGAATCATATTAACATACATACTAGGTATAGTAATGGCAAAAATACTTGAAAAAAAAGCAGAGATAAAGTAGAAAATGGTGATGTGGCCATCATAGTACTTTCCCTATTTTTTTTTCGAAAACTATGAGGTTTGTTCAAAAAGGCTCAATTTTGAATTCTTTCCAATTACTTGTTATATAAATTTCATTTAACTCCTATAGTTTACTAGCTATAACAAAAATATCAAAATTATTAAGTAAAAAAATTTATTAAAAATATATTTTAATGTAAGGTGGATGGTTAGCACCTAAACCACCCTCTAATCAGTAACACATAAGCGAGGGATTTAATTAAAAGTGGTAAATACTAAATAAATATAACATTATTGCAATATTTAACAGATTTATTCAAACAAATTTTTCAAATAATTTTTGATGATGTTTTCCTGATTGAAGGGTAGAGGCCACCCGCCCACCCTACATATACATATTAACTTTAATTACTGAGGCATTCAGTTGGCGGTTTGCAATAACTTTAATTACAAATTTTGAATTAAAGAAAATTGACAAAGTAAAATTATTCAGCGAAAAATTTTGGAAAGTTTTAGGATTTATAAATATTCAATTAGAAAACCCTAGAACTTTTGAAAAAAACTAATCATAATTTGAAACGAAAATTGGAGAGTGTAAAGAATTTACTGGAAAATTCGAGACATGAAATTGCAGAAAGTTTTCAATTTTTGACGTATATTTCGAAAATCTGAAAAATAATTTTTGAAAGTTTCTGAATTTTAAAAAGAAAATTCTGGAATGTCAAAAACAATCTAGAGATTCGCATTTGATAATGATAAAAATGAGAGAAGTTACTGGAAAGTTCTAAAAAGTAAAGTTTATAAAGCAAATTTTGAAAGGGTAGAAGTAAAAAATTTGGCAATTTCTAGGAATCTGAAAAATTGCTGGACAATCTGAAATACCTGAAGAAAATCCTAGGAAATTAGAAGACATATTTTTAGATTTCTAACAAGTTTTTGGATCTGTAAAAGAAATTGTTAAAATAATTTAAAATCAAATTTTGCATTATTAGTAAAAAGAAAGTTCAAAAACGTTCCTAGGAATTTCTGTAAAAATCTGAAAAAAGGATAATATTATAAATCTTTAGGAATGATCGAAGAAATGTTTAAATTTGCAAGGAAATTCCTGAAGAATGGAATAAAAGTAGTTGTAAAATCCTGGAATTTTAGAAACCAGAGAAATAAATTGCCGAAACAGTTTACTGTGCTTATTTACAAATAAATATTTACACTCGTCATAACAAATATAGTTTTAAAGTATAACACACATCTTAGTAAGTGTAACTTCAAAATTTCAATATGAAATGGACATTTGTTTTATAAGCCTAACGTAAATTTGGAAATGATGAAGGAAAATGAAAGGTTCTAGGAATCTAAAATAATACTACTATAAATTTTCTTTAAGAAGTTCAGAAAGGAGAGCTTTCTGAGACTGGAAGAAATGTTGCTGGAATATTATTAAAATCTGGCAAATTTAGAAAGATATTGCCGTCTTTCAAACCTTAGAGCCTATGAATATATAAATCTAAGTCTAAAAATAATCTTGTAATTTCGGGAATCTATAAACAAAAATTTTTCGAAAAATTAGAACGCATAAAAAATTCTAGAAATTTGGTGACTAGAAAATTCTTAAAATTTTGAAAAAAAAAATTGATTGAAAACCTTCAAAAACAAATTTGGAAATTTGGTAGAAAAATTTTTGGTAATTCTAGTAATCTAAATAAAATTATATTAAAATATTTTGGCCCCTCGAAGAAAATCCTAGAAATTTGGAAGGGAAATTTCTGGAGGAATAGTAAAGAAAATTCTAGAACTCAAAAATTTTTGAAATATGGAAAATGAATTGATGAAAAATTTACAATTACCTCGAAAGAAATTAAAAAAATATTGAAAAGCATTTTTGAATTAAATATAATTTTGGAACTCCTCAAAACAAAAAATTAAATTCGTAACAGAAATTGGAGATTATAAGAGAAATTACTTGACAATTTTAGACGTCTGAAAAGTTTTCAACTTTTACCATAAATTCTGGAAATCTAAAAAATAAAATCTTAAAAGTTTAGAATGTTAAAGAGAAAATTCTGAAATTTTCAAAAAAATCTTACAGATTTTGATTTTATAATGATAAAAAATTAAAGAAGTGTGTGGAAAGTTCTAAAAATCTAAATTTAAATTCTGAAAATCTAGAAGAAAAGAAATTGCTGGACAATTTGAAATACATTCTAAAAATTTGGAAGAGATATTCCTTGGAAGAGGTATTCGTAGATTTCTAGCAAGTTTTTGGAAGTCCAGATAAGAAATTGTCAGAAAAGTCGAGAAGCAAATTTAAAAAAAATTAATTTTGCAAGGGAACTTGATAAAAACTTTTAAATATGTTTTAGAAACTTTGCAAATAAATTCCTGAAGACTGGAATAAAAGAAGCTGTAAAATTCTATAAATATGAAAAACTTTAAAAACTTGGAAAATAAATTACCAAAATAGTTAAGCCTAAAGCAAAGTTTGGAAATCTGATTGAAACATTTTGCTGGAAATTTTTCTTCTAGAATTTGAGATAATTGTAAAGAAAGCTTCTGGAGACTGAAAGAAATGTTGCTGGAAAAGTCCACAGACATATTTACATACCTTAGAGTCTGTGAATCTATAAATCTAAAAAATTGCAATTCTAGAAATCTATAAAGAAATAAAATGAAAATTCTGGAATAGAAAATTCTAGAAATTTGTTGAATAATTTTTAATATTTGGGAAATAAATTGCTGATAGAAAAATCCGCAAATTTGTTAGAAAAATTCTTGGTAATTCTAGGAATATAAAAACAAATTATTAGAAAATTTTGGAACCCTTGAAGAAAATTCTAGAAATTTGGAAGAACATGAAAAAAATGAAAAAACATTTTTGAAAATTTTTAGGAATTATAAATAATTAATTAGAAAATTCTCAAACCCCTGAGAAAAATTAAATATTGTAAATTAATAAAAAATATAAACATGATTCGTGGAAAGGCATTAAATCAAGCCTAAATGTGATTAACTATAAAAAGTCATTTATATTTAAACTTTAGTTTGGATAATGCAGGTTTTACTGTTTTTGCAGCTAAATCATCAACATTTAGTATTTAGTTATCATGTATATGTAAAATGGGCGAGTGGCCTCTAACCCTCCCTATATATTCTATATAGGGAAAGTAAAAATGCAATAGATGAAACGAATTTTATATTTCTGTCGAAATTTTACTCGAAAATCATAAGATTTATGTAATTTTTTAATTCTTTATAATAATTTATTATATAAATATCATATAGTATCGTATAGTTTAATAATAATAGTATACAAATGTAAACATTTTTAATTTAATTTAAGAGAAGAACTTTAAGAAAAAAATGTTTAAATAAAATTTGCTCATTTCCTCACTACCTTTAACTTTTGTTACAAGTAAAAGAGCATTTCAATATCCGGATATGCTCTAACTAGTACGGGGAGTTGTTGTTTGAAGCGGTAGCTGTTAGTTCTTACGTAAATATGAGATAACGGTGCAGTAACAATCGGTGGAATTAATTTTACGCATAAATATATAAAGGAATAATAATTAATCGTGTCGATACGCACGCCGCTCCGTTTGAATCAAGCCGACGCGATCGGCCCCACAGGTCGTAAATTTAATTTAATCAATAATAGAAATCCGGTATTTCAATTTAGACTGTTATATTTATAGATTATTTTGATATCCTGGAATTGATTAAATTTATATATATTATACCATCCTGGGTCAACAACACACGCAGCATTGTTATCTTTAATGCCCCATTTCATCGAAACCAACTATGGGTTTAATGCACCCATTTCACGCGTAATAGAAATTACGCAGATATTTATTATTTATGGGATTTCAAAATAAAATCTGCATTCAATACCTTAGCGTTTCATTGATATTAAGTAAACGTATTGTATTATAAGAAATAATATAATAAAATATTTAAAGAAAAGCAACAGGACAACTAAGAATAATGTTAAATATAAAGTTGAAGATTTAAGAACAAACGAATTAGTATCAGCGGAAAAGAAGAAACAATGGGAGTATTTTAGGGAAAAACTAGAACAAGATATATGGTAAGGAAAATTAGAAACTGTTCAACAAAGTAGTGAAGACACTAAGGGAAAATAAAACTATATTAAGAGTAAAGGTGGGGATATAATTAACGAAGAGGAAGGAATCACGAAGAGATGGAAAGAATATTTCCAGGAGCTATTACAGGGAGAGAATATGAGAAATTATGAAAATGAGCTGAAGAAGATAACAAAGATCTAACAAATGTAGAAGACCTAATTGAGATAATAGGAAAAATCAAAAACGGAAAAGCTCCAGGATAAGACCAAATAACAGAGGAAATGCTAAAAAGCATAAAGAGGGAACTGAAATACTTGTGAAAATCTACAAAAAATATGGGAAGTACAGCAGATACCCAAAGACTGGCAGATGGCGCTAATTATACCAATACACAAAAATAGAAGGCAGAAAGAATTGTGACAACTACAGAGGTATAACATTACTACGCACTAACATGAAAATACTAGAACAGATAATAGACAAACGAATAAGTGCATTAATGGATAAGACACCAGAAGAAGCACAAAGTGGATTCAGAATAGGAAGAAGTATCCAGGACCACATATTCATGGTAAGACAACTGACACAAAAGCTGCAACAGGAGAAAAAAAAGAGTATATCTAGCATTAATTGACGTAGAGAAAGCCTTTGATAAAATATCAAGAAACAAATTATGGGAGACAACCAAAAAAGGAGTGGATGGAAAAACGATTAGGATAATTAAGGAAATCTACAGGTACAATACAAATGCGATAATATATAAGAATAAGAGAACAGAACCATTTAGAACAAAAGGAGGACTACGCAAGAAGGAGGACGAAGCCCGGGATTATTTATAATATTCATAGACGAAATAATAAAATAATGGAATAGCATAAGAATAGGGTACAAAAATCTCCAAAAAGTGACAGTCTCAGAAGGAGTATTTGTAGATGTTATAGTAATATTTGCGAAGATAAAATACGATGAGCGTAGAAATAGAAGGGGCAAAATATAAGTATCCACAAATAAATACTTAGGAATAAATACAGACAGCAAAGGAACACAGTAACTGGAAATAAACACATTAATAGAAAAAGTATCAAAACTATATATAAGTTTATCACTATTGACCGAAAAAATGTGTTGCTTATCGGTCATTATGTTCCTACTGATCCAAATAAATTGAACAGCAATGGTTTTATCCAGAAGTTAAGGTATTATAGACTGCAAACTTACCCCACTATAATTTTTAATTAGTTTCCTTGCGCTTTCTATTGAAAAACACATTTTTCAATAGATCTTGAACATAATATGGGTTCACTGAAGTGAAACTACATACACTAGGGAGCTCACCTTTGTTGTTGAAGTCGTACAAACTTATTGCCGATTTTACATCTTTCAGATAACGATTAATTGTTATCATCATTGTTAAGATGATTACATCTTGATAATTGCTACTCTGATTTTATTTTAAACGCACTTCTTTTTTCATTTTAGTTAATAAATTATTTATTAACCGATGGGATATTAATTATATTTAATAGTTTTTATAATTTACACTCTGTTTATATTATAAATGCGATGATTTTTTCCTTGTAAATAATACTTTTAAGTTCTTTATTAAATCATCTGGGAGATTCATTATATTCACCAGGAACATATTTGACTGGGATATATCGAGCCAAGCCGTATGAACTATTTTATTTAAGATTATTGTAAGATCCCATTAACCGTTCCTCAATCTCAAATTTAGTACCTCTTAATTTTTTTGAAACAACTGACGTTGATCGTAATTTTTGTCTCTCCAAAATTGAGTTGGATTTTTATTTCGTAAGTTACGGGATAATATATCTTTTTTTCATTAATTTTTTAGATCTTGTTTATAGATTTAAACAATTCAAAATTTGATGTCCAAATCATGTAATATTCGATCTTTAACACTAGAAGTTGAAGATTCGGATATAGAATAACATCATTCTTCTTTAATTTGCACTGTTCAAGTTCTTCAATAACAGATTTTAGACAATTCTAAAAAAATTATATATTTATATGTTTTAGGCCAAAAAAGGTTTCTTGAGAATAATAAAAAAATACAACTGAAATAAAAACACCTAAACAGAGACACTATTAAGGTGAATTTTTTTAAAAAGTTTATAGCAGATCTTGAATAAATATTTCGTACAGTGTGTTTATAACTAACAATTGCACTTCATATAATACCTTTCGCATAGAATATAAATCAAAATATTTGCTGGTCTATATTTTTCTCGAAAACTATGAGGTTTACACAGAATGGTTATTCTTAATAATTTGCTCAATTTTGGATTCTTTACAATTTCATGGAACTCTTCATAGAAGAAAGACAGTTTAGACAAGTGAAAAGAGCATGGGTAGCAAAAACACAAGGAAGAAAGAAACGAGATAGGCTCATGCTATCATGGGACCAACTGACAACAAGAGCAATAGAGAAGCGAGGAACGACATGGATGGAAGCAAAAAAAGATATCGGAAAATAGGGAAAAGTGGAAAATATTTATGAAGAAATAGAGAAAATATATGTTAAGATTTTGTGGATGTATTTTAAAAATTCCTCCCCATGCTATACTATGTATATATGAACTCTTAACTGCATGATTTTTTTTGTTTTGAATTTACTTCTAAATCACAGGAAAAATAATGTTTCAGCAGAAAAAGGGCGTCTTCTCTTGGGTGTTAATGATGTTCCCATTTTACACAATGTTTCCCCTAACTGAATCCGAAAGGGTACCACAGGATAGAACTAAAAAGCTTGCAGAACTGCAACTCTGTGCAGTTAAGGGTTAAATGCGACTATAGTATTTTCAAAAATGACATATATAATACATTTTCAGAAATTTAAAAGTATGTGCTACAGTCTTCAACTTTTTAACAATGTAATCACTTCGGAGTATTTTCCGAATGCAATTGTAATTGTAATGCATTTATTTATTTAGAACGATAAGTAATGTCTTTTGTTCTAATTTATCGTTAATTTTTTGTGGTCGCACTATAGTTTAAATACCTGTATATCTGTCTGAATATTTGTTTTTATCTCATCCGAAGATTTTCCTTTACAAAAAAACTGTATAGTCTGCAAAACTTGTTGAAATCTGCTATTTATATAGACAATAAATAGTATTGGTCCAATGACTGTACCTTGAGGGACACCACAGGTAAATTTTTTGTATTTACTGATAGTGTTATTTATTTTTACACGTTGCTCTCGATCTATTAGGCAAATTTGAAATAACTTCAGAGGAGTTTGTCTTATATATATATCTTCAAGGTGCTGTAGTAGCAACTCGTGGTTAACGGTATCAAATGCATTATAATAAATTATTTTAATTAAAAACATAGTAAGTGTTATATTCAGTGTTCATTATGAATTACCACGTAGTAACGGTCGCAACCATAATTATGATGGTATCAAATGCCTTTGCGATATCGATAAAAAGACATAGGCATCGATTTATATTATCTAATGAATCATACTATTAGAAATTTTAAGAATAGCATCTTGGGTAGATTCCTAACACATTCTCATTTATTAAATGTTTCTACAATTTCATATGGATCCGTGCTAATTTGGCCCGTATCGTTTTTAATTGTATCTACTTTTGTTTTATGTTGTGATTATTTATTGAATTGTTTTATTGTTTTCCATATAAGTTAACGTTATTATTGTTACTTTTATAAATGTGTTTTCTATACTAATTGGTTTTAGTTGTCTTTATTAGTTCACTTAGTTTTTTGATGATGTTTTACTGATTGGAGGGTGGGATAGAGGCCACCCACTCACCTTACATATACATGATAACTGTAAATACTAATTGTTGATGATTTTGCTGCTTACAACCAATAAAACCTTGCATATAATAAAAAAATCGAGCATAATCCAAATTTAGGTCTAAATATAAATGACTTTCTATAGCTATTCTTATTTAAGCTTGATTTAAAGCATTTACACGTATAATTTTTAAATAAAATCCATCGGCGGCTATATGATAGAATGCTGCTTAAAATTATTAAATAATCCTAGCCTCAATTCAAGCATAGATTCCATGTGAGATTATCGATGTGAGATTATCGATGAGCTGACACAAGAATTGAAAAATAAATCTGCATATATTGAGAAATTAACCAATAGAATAAAAATGATTGAACATGAAGCAATAGAGGCAGAAAAATCACTTAATACTACTATATTTGACGCAGAGGAGAGAATTAAGGAATTAGAACAAATGCTAACTTCATCTAATCGTAAAATGTTAAATATAAGGCACTCAATTTCAATTCATTTTCATCTGAAAAAGATTGTGAAATAGCAGGAGTAGTATTGCACAGTATAATCATTTTGGTTGCATATCGAGATCAACGGGAAATTTTAGTCGATTTTTGGAGATTTTAACATTGGTACTGGATAGCGTAGACAGTGTTAATAAAACAGTATATTTAGTATCCGATTTCAACGTTAGATTTAACACAAATGAACCTAATAAAATGAAATTGGTTGATTTTCTCACTAGCTATGGTCTAAATATTATGGTTGATTTTCCCACGAGACTCAATAATACTATTGATAATTTATGCACTAATGGTATGTGTAATATAAGACCATTTAATACATGTATATCCGTCCATATCGGAATTCAGTTTAGTTTCAGGCATAGTACAGATCAAATAAAATATATAACTAACCAACAAATATGCCAACCCATTACTGAAATTGGAAAGTTCACACTCTTTCAGTGCTTACAAGGAGAAAACTGGGATTTTTTAAATTCAAAAGCCGATGCAAATGTATCTTTTTTAATATTTTTAAATATAGGAAATAGGAAATTTGATAGCGTCTTTCCAAAAAAAAAATCTATACTTAAGCGACATAGAAACAAACCGGAAATAAATTGGTTCAGTAACGAACTCAAAGATATCAGATCGACTCTATTGTTAATAACAGAAGCATATAATCGCTTAAAAGATCCAGAACGTTTAATAATTAAAAACAATTATAGAAAATCATTAAAATCTCATCGAATTAAATTATAGTGAGTATATTTCTAATGCTAGTAACTCAACGCGGGCTATGTGGGAAATCATAAATGCAAAAAAAGCAAAAACAAATAGTAATAAAAATGATACTTGTACACAAAGTGCTACTAATTTTAATAAGTTCTTTGTCAATGTAGCTAATAATATAATAAATGACACTGATAAATCTAACGTTGATCCGATAACTTTAATGTGTAATAAATGTATAGGCATTAATGTAAATGTGAATGAGTATTTTAAATTCTGCGAGATCTCAACAAGTGTTGTTTTGAAAGTAATACAAGGTCTGAAACCTAGTAAAAGTCGCGATATATATAGTTTGAGAGTAGACGTGGTCAAATCAACTCTTAATGTAATGAAATTGACATAAAAAGGATGATGTTAATGATCCGACGAATTATCTTCCTCCTACCTATATTTTCTAAAATAATGGAAAAAATTCTATTGAATCAAGTTACAATCTGCTTAGCAATAGCCAGTATGGTTTTAGAAAAGAGCGATCAACTACAGATGCTATCCTAAATTTTGTTAACAATACATTAGACTGCTTTGAAAAAGGGTTAGAAACAAACACAACGTTCTTAGACCCAACAAAAGCTTTTGACTGTGTCTCTCACTCCATTCTCATCAGAAAATTGTATTATTATAATTTACATCCTGATGGTATAAGAATAATTTCAATAATTTAGTGAGATTTGCAAAAATCGTAGTTTAATTAAGAAAAGTATATATTTAAAATGTTAACCAAATATTTAGGTATACCAAGATAATTATAATATATATATGACTTTTTTTCTTCCTAAGAGAGAGTATCCAAAAGCGAAAGGCATTTCAACTTTCAGTATTTTAAGACGCAAATTTACATTCAAAATGCGAATACTCTGTAAAAATAGGTCATAAATAAAACTTGATTTGATTAGAGGGGTTAATAGTATTTTTTTAGTTTTCCTTCTTGTGTTAAATTATTTTTACAAACAATTTAAGTCGAGTTTTGTATTTAAATATTAGTTATTAGTTAATTTGTGATTTTTATTTCTCCATTGTATTTTGTATGCTAAAAGAGGTTACCCATTAAATAAAGATTATTATTATTGTGTCTAAGCAAGTTGATCAACATCGATTGAAAATGATTTTTCTATAATTACAAGATACAAACTTTAAAGTGACTTTTATTTTCTTTGTGTAAAATTCGAAATTTATTTTATCAATATCTTTCTTGTTAATATTTCTTACACTTTGTTTTGTAAAAGTTTTGTACTTATTTAAGAAAATGTTCACTATTCTCTTTGAAAATTTTTCAACTTTTAAAGTCCTTTATTTTTGTTTTTGCATTTCAACTGTGAACTCATATTCATATTATTTTGGTAAATTAAATTTTTAAAATGATTCACATTTTGTCATAACATCGAACAACTTGATCACTCGAACTTGTACATATTTGTAAAATTTGTCAACCTCATCTTTTATTTCATTAACATCACACCCAATAAAAAAAAAACAAAGACGAGATCTTTTGAACCAGGAAGACACTACTCGCCCAAACATTATCTTTAACAATAAAAAATGGCGAAGAAATAAAAAAAAAACCGAAATGTAAATTTTACAACGACAAGAAATATAAGCGATAGGAATATTAGTAAGGGTTAAGAAGCAACATATTTATATAAATAAAGTACTCACCCTCGAATAACCAAACTAAAATGCAGACTCTATAATACTGAGCAAATTTCCAGAGCCAACTGATTTTCTTATGTGCAAATAAAATTGCGCACGCTTTTAATGTGCTTAATTCTGATAACTTAATCGTAATTACTTTAATCGCCGCCGGTCTAAAACGCCATGTAAGTGTTTGTTTCTAAGCTGGCATTTTATTGGGCGACGAGGAAAGAAGAAATATTTGTGTATTTATTCACCTGCCTTATCAACCCGTTGTTGTGAAATCTGAGTCCAATGTTTTGCTAAAGTCGATGAATAATACGAAATGCAATGTGATTTATCACTTCTTGCGCCATTACGTAACCTGTTACGAGTAAACATATCGGGGTTTGGTGTCAACAATTGAATTTATGACGTTTTGTTTAAAAGTTAAAAAAATAAATTAATGAAGATAACGGTTACGACCGTTAATACATGATAATTCATACATACACTGCAATTGTTATGGCAGAAATATTAATCATTAAGTATACACGTTGTCCCTTGAAATTTTGAATACGGTCATTTGAATGCATTACTTGTTACTGAGACATATTTAATATTACTACTTTTACAAACACAATTATGACGTAACGAATAACAATGTTCACCTTATTAAATGTTCGAAAATATCTCCTTGTTGAGCCAAACAATATCTTAAACGATCATAAAATTCCTGTTAACATTTTGAAGCTATGTAAGTCAAATTGACATGCATTTTGCAGCAACAACAATGACAACCAGTAATAATAATCGAGATACAATACACACATTACATTACTCATATTCAAAATTTCAGGCGACAACGTGTATATTAATCCTTTAAATACTATAGAAATCATTATTTTGGCTTCAGTAATGTTAAAATTAAATACCGCCATCTTCCCAATCTTATCTTTTAATTATTTCTCACGCATTCTCAAGGTTGATTAAAGTGTTATATGGATCGCCAACCGCTGCATATATTTCGTGCTGATTTGCCCCCCGTTCCCCACCGACTGCAACAACGTTGGTTGATGTGTAATGCTGCTTGCTACAAAGAATCCCGGGCATGAGATTTTATATCGTGTGATTTAATCAATTACGATGAACGATTTGAAAAAACATAATTTACGTCTTCGTCGATTGTATGTATAATATTAAAGCCTCAATTTACGGTTTAATTTTGGTGGACGATTTATTAATTGCGAAAGATTTTAAAAAAACATTTAAACCATCTTATCAACTATTTTTATATTTATACCCGATAAACAAATTTAAATAATAAGCTAAAATATTATTAACAATAATTTAAAAATACAAAATATGTCGTAAAAATTTAATTTTACTAGATGTACAAAAGGCATTAAACACTGGATTCTTACGTAAATGTTTTTCATTAAAAATTTTGCACCATTTAATTATTATATTCTATAGATCCTTTCAAGTAATAATTAAACAAATGTCTTTATTTTCAATCAAAGTAGGTATCCCTCGAGGTTCTTCAATATCCCCTCTCATTAAACTAAATGTTTCCTGGTAAATGGATTGGAAAGAAATATCAAAAAGCCTCGAGATTTAAGAAAATTTTATAATGCATAATTAAATAATATTTAAGATCTAAAAATTATAAATCTCATTTAATGTAATCGATTAAATCAGAATGCTCTTAGCCGTGCCTGCATCGAGGCAGTCTAACACAGTGAAAAGATATGTTTTAAAATAAGTAGTGAGCGTTTCGAACACTCAATCAAATATTTCAAATTGTGCTGTTATGAATTGAAGTGTTATTTTTATGACTACAATAAATTCTAAGTTATAAAAATGAAGTAATATTTTTAAATAACACAAGAAAACTTTACACTTTTTTATAGTTTTCTTTGTGGTTTTACTTTCGACCTAATTTAACTGGTAAACTAGTTTAATAATGTCGAAACTATGTCCACAAAGAAATTAATTTAAGTCATCTATTGATTATACAATACGATTTAAGATGAACAATAATTAAAGAGAATAAAAATGTCAACCAAAGCCATTTAATTTCTTCACTAATTATTTTTAACATGATTAAAAATGATTAAATTTCATTTCAAGTCATCCAATGGTAATTAAATATGATTTAAGGTTATCTTGTTTAAGATAATTTGAAGTAAATCGATGGTCATTTGAAGTTATGCAAAGATTATTTGTCATCCAATAATTATTTAAAGCCATCAAATGTTCATTTAAGTTTATTTAAGGTTTAAAACGATCATTTAATACTTCGGCTGCTATATTCTTGATGAAACATATATATCTCACAGGGATGGATTTGTAAATTCAATTCTTGTATGATTTCATAATTAATTTATCAGTTTTAACACATGTTTCGACAATTGCTTATAATTTTCAAAGGTGTACTATGATTTCTGAAGGGGTAGGTTTTAATCTATCGGTATATATAATCTAGGGTAATTATGTTAAATCCGAGAGGATTTGGTTTGAAATGACATCCAGCACGAGAAATTTATTGAGACAAAACTCTTCAACAAAATCTTTTTCAATGAAGCCATATTGTTGAGGAGAAATATATTTTTTATAGATAGAAAAATATAATTGAATAAGCAAATTTAAAAATACAATTCTAGAAATAATTGCAATTTCGCATTAGATATGCAATAAATATATATGACATAAATATTACGTACAATTCTATATTCTAAGCGAAATAACCATCCTGCAATATCAATAAATGGCCATAATTCGCCCAATGCTGAAAGAAAAAAAAGAACACCCCCTCCAGTAGAGAGCCCGCTTGCATTGAGGCCACGATTTTTTCTTGAAACAATATATAAATCAGTAAAATATTCAGAACTAAGCACATCCACAGTTAACCATGATTCAGCTAATCTAATTATGTCAAATTCAGCTAAACTGACTGCAGAATAAAATTCTGAGTCCTCTGACATTTTGGTAGTAAATGCTGACATTGGGTTTGGTTAGTTTTCGATTTGGTTTCTGACGCTTTAATAATTATAGGTATATTATTTACATATTACAATTTTAAGTTTGTTTCTCCTTTTGCTTGTCTTGATTTAAGCTCAGAAATTGTTGTATTAAAATTTTCTTTTGATTAAGGTTAAGGTCAAATTATGTATTTATTAAATGCGCTAAATGATATATTATAATATTTGTAGATGACTTTAATTGTTTGATTGGTACTTTATCATATCCACATGACTTGATGTTGTTTAAATTAATGTTGACTTTATAAATCTCTGACAAAATTAATCGTTTAAAGATAATGTTTTCAAATTAACCTCAATATACCTGGTGTTTCTAAATAAATATCGGAGTTGTAGACCATCGATATAAGAAGTACCAATTACAGTTGCGTTTCAAAAAAAAAACTTGCCGCCGAGATATGGCATAAAAACATTTATTTGGGGGAGTCTCGTAATTTTATCAATTCGTGAGGATTATCTGAGCACCAGATGCTGTGTTCACAAGTCTGTTTTCTGTTCCCTAGTTGCCAGTTTTCCTACTAGCGCCCTCTAGTGTGTGCACGTATCAACAAACAGAACTGTTTGAGCTGCTCTTTCATTTTATGTATTATGTTTTTAAGTTTTACCTAATAAGTAATACAAAGCTTTAAAACCCCGATATTCATTTAGAAACATCCGATATATTAACTAATAAGTCTGTTAATTATGTTTACTTTTAAAACGTTAAAGAAACTACACTTTTATAATATTTAAAGAATTTTTTTTATCTTCGACTAAAGAAGCCAATGTGGAGAAACAATTTTTGCGACTCTAAGCAACAATTGTTTTTTATTATAAAAGTTATATTACTTTAATGCTTAAAAGGTGGAGTCTTAATATTGAAAGAGAAAGAAGTTTGACTTTTAGTTTGGTTATATACAACTGTGTTAAAATAATTATTTATTTTAAATATTAAAAATTTTATTGACAGTTTTCCAAGTCGTTATTTTTGATGTAAAATCACTCTATTTTCGCCTTCATTCCCAATTCGTTTTATTATTTATTGACAACAACAGCATTGGTGTTGATGATTTTCAGAAAATAAAAAATCATACTCACAAAAACATAGTGATTTTTTAATTTAGTGTAGGAGTATATTAATGTACGTATGTTATAATTGTACACGTGGGTGATTGGCCACTATACTACCCTCTAACTAATTTATAATAAATAAATAAACTGCGTATAGGATAATGTTCTAATAATAAATTAAATTGATTATTAGTTATTTAATTAATTAATTAATTAATTCTTTTAAACTGGTACGTAGGTTTTACTGATAGTGGAATAGTGGTCACCCACCCATCCTACATACGCTTTTAATTTCCATTTGTATTTGTATTTGTTTATTTCTAAGCAGAATATTTTACATTCATGGGCGAGTCATACGTTATGATAATGATAATAACAATATTGATACATACAAATAAATAAATAAATAAAGCGGCATCCATAATAAACAATTAATATCTTATAACTAAACTTAGGGTAGGGGTCCATAATAAATATTTAAATTTGGTTCTTAGTTAAAATCGAATTATTTGCAGGAAATAAAAACGAGTATTTTAGTTTAAGTTTAAATGTATATGTAGGGTGGGTGGGTGGCCACTATCCCACACTCTAATTATTTTATATTTAACAAGCTTTTTTATATAAATAAACCGCAATCGTTTCAAAATTAGGTAGCATAAGGGCCACCCACCCGCCTTACATATACAGATTATTCTCATCACTGAGAAGAGTTTAGTTTGCTGGAAACGACAGCAGTATTAGTGTTGATGACTTTCAGAAAATAAAAATAGAGTATTTGAATTTAATTTTAAATGTATATGTATCCACCCTACATAGTAGACACTATCCCACCCACTCTACATAGGCTGATTATTTCTATTAGTGACAGCGGTTTAGTTTACTGAAAACGACAAGTGCATAGTCTCAATAATTTTTAGGACACTTTTCACTTTGTTTTGCCACAATAGTTATTTATTAACTGCGACTATAGTGAAGTGTTTTATTTATTTTTAACCAAAAGGTACCATTAAGTAAACGCCGACAAGAAAGAGTCTCTTAGTTTAAACTATTATAGTAACAAGGTTCCTATATAAATAATCTGCACAAAATATCAAATTTAGATAATGGTTATTTAAGGTACAAGTGTAAAAAGTGATGCTTTATTGCACGAACTGGCGTTTAAAAACACGAGCGAGGAACGAAAAAAATTAAGTTTTTCGTCGAAAATTTGTGCTATAATAATAATCTGTCAAATTTGACATTTCTGTGCAATAAAAACAGTTTGACATTACCGTGCAAAAAAACGTAAAAAAAGCACTAGTGCTTTAAAAAGCCACTTTTACAATGAAAAATGATGCAAAAAGCGTCTACTTTCTGTACGATCGTAGATAATAGTTATTTAAGGTACAAGTGTAAAAAGTGATGCTTTATTGCACGAACTGGCGTTTAAAAACACGAGCGAGGAACGAGCGAGTTTTTTTAAAGCCAGGAGTGCAATAAAGAAACTTTTTACACGCGTGCCTTACAAAATTTTATCTTCGATCGTAAAGGATTTCAAAGAATCTATTCTTATAAGTAATATTTTAATGTAATTTCAATAATTCAATTAATCAAAACATATTTTACCCGCAGTGCACTAATGAAAGCGTTACTTAGCAACCAGTAAACAAGTTGCACAAATGTCGGCCGCCATTATTATTTATGGAAAAAATGTTCGCTTTATTATAATCGCTTCGACTTGCATTAAATGAAATCTTCGGAGTTCTTAAATCTGCCATTTCGTTTGTATTATATATTTTATTTATAGTTTATTAGTTATTCGTATCAATTAATAAAAAATTAAGTTTTTCGTCGAAAATTTGTGCTATAATAATAATCTGTCAAATTTGACATTTCTGTGCAATAAAAACAGTTTGACATTACCGTGCAAAAAAACGTAAAAAAAGCACTAGTGCTTTAAAAAGCCACTTTTACAATGAAAAATGATGCAAAAAGCGTCTACTTTCTGTACGATCGTAGATAAAATAATAAAATGTAATCATTTAGATATTTCATACTAATTCTGCTAAACTGGTGGGTAGGTTTTTCTAATTAGTGGATAGAATAGTGGTCTTCCACATACCCTGCATATGAAGATTATTCTTATCACTGACATGAGTTTACATTGCTGGAAACGATATCAGTATCAGTGTAGATGTCTTTTAGGAAATAAACAAAGTATTTAAGTGTAAGTTCATATATTTATGTAGAGTGGGTAGGTGGCTACTACCCCACCCACCATATATAGGCTGATTAGTACTATTAGTGACAGTGGTTTAGTTTGCTGGAAATGAGAAATGCATAGTCTTAATGATTTTCGGGGCGGAGTATAAAGAAGGTAATGCCAAGATTTAAAATGAGTTCGAAATGTTCAAACAATAAAATATCAATAAAAACAAAAATAGCAATATACAAAAAATTAATCCTGACATTTGGATATGAAAGTTAGAGATTAATAAATAGGACGAAAAGCAAAATCCAGGCAATGGAAAAGTACCTAAGGGGCGTCAAAGGCATCCCAAGAAGAGAAAAAAGAGTTAAATGTAGAACCAATGGCAAACAAAATAAAAAGACATCTAAAATGGTTTGACACATAGTAATGATGGAAGAAAATAGACAGACAAAAAACGTATGGGAGGCAAAATCAACAGAAAAGCGAAAAAGAGGCAGTCCAAAAAAATATGTAACGACGTAATAATAGAGATATTTAAAAAAATATCACAGATATGGAACGTACGAAAGAAAATGGCAACAAATAAGAAGAAATGGGCATAATTTGTACATGGAAAAAAATAATTAGAGAGATTACTTTATAATAAAGAATTTTTTGTATAAATAAACTGCACAAAAAATAAAATTTACATAATAATTTAAAAATGAAATCATTTGTAAAACACTTATAATATTTATTCAACTATTGCCTGAGTTTTATTGATTGGAGGGTGGGATAGTGACCACCCACCCACCCTACATATGTTGATTATTTCCACTACTGACAGTAGTTTAGTTTGTTGGAAACGACAACAGTTTTAGTGTTGATAACTTTCAGAAAATAAAATGAGAATTTGAATTTGAAAATTTCAATCGTATATGTTTGGTGGGTGAGTGACCACTATCGCACCCTTCAATTATTTTATAATTAACTATCCTTTTTTTATAAAAACTGGAAAAGAGATCAAATTTATATGATAAATTAAAAACAAAATCGTTTCGAAATTAGTTGCGAATATTTTACTGTTTGGATGGTTAAATTGTGAACACCCGCCCACCCTCCATATGCATATGTTAGTTTAGGCTGTACCAAATTTCAGAACTCTACCATGAACGGTATTTAAAGTATTTAGAAAAATGTGTGAAATTTTCTTAACTTTGATTGCTTTTATCTTGGTCTTTTGAAGACTTTTATAATACTTTTTTACGAATCATCATTTTCACTCTAGTATATGTGGTTAATTTTATTTCCCCGGTCACAGAAATACCCTGTATATGTAGGGTGAGCGGGTGTTAACTGTCCTAGCCTTCAATTATTTTATAATAAACGAGCTTTTATATATAAAACTTCGGCACAAAAGATAAAATTTACATAAAAAATTTGAATTAAATCACTTATCACTTACAGAAATTACTTATTAATACCCTTCATATATAACTGATCTTGCACTTAAATACTATTATCATCTACACTAATGCTGCTGCTGTTTCCAGCAAACCTAACTACTGTCAGTGATGATAATAATCTGCATATATAGGGTGAGTAGGAAGTCCATACCTAACCCTTTAATAATTAGTGAAACGTACGATCAATTCATCTTTAAATTATTATGTAAATTTTATTTTTTTGTGAAGTTTATAAAATGTTTTTCTTTATTTTTAAATAATTGAAGGGTGGAATAGTGGCCCGCCCATTATAAATTATCATTAATCAATGATTAACTGTTAATAAACTGTTAACTGCCAATTATCAACTATCATCAGTCAGTTATAAAATGATAAGTTTTTAACTCTCAACTATCAACTGTCAATAATCAGTTCTTAACTATAATGTATCAACTATTAATCATCAACCACTTAACAGTCGGCACTCAATTAATAACTACCAACTTTCAATTTTGAACTCTTATATAATAAATTTTAACTGTCAATTATTAACTATAAGCTATCAACCATCAGCTGTTAGTTGTTATCAATCTAATTTCAACTTTCATATATTAACTATCAATGATCTATTACTTATTTTCAACTATTAACTGACAATTATCAATTCTTAACATCTGTTAACGATAAATCATTTTGTATCAACTATAAACGTTTTATTCTTAATTTCTAACCATCAAGTGTTAGCTGTCAACAATTAACTTTCAGCTGCCAACTGTCACGGATTAATTCTTAACTGACAACTCTCAATCATTAATTATAACCTATCAGCAACCTATTAACTGTTAACAATCAACTGTTAACGGTTTACTCTTAACTGTTAACTCTTAATTGTCAACTGTTAATAGTCAACTACCAGCTGGGTATTTTTTTCTTGTATAACCAAAATAATACATTTAACGAGCTTTTAATATAAATCATTATCAACTATCAAAACTCAACTAGTTGATAATTGGCAGTTAACAGTTGATAGCTGATAATTGACAATTTGGAATTGACAGTTTAGAAATGATGGTTGACAGAAGGTAGTTATTCTGTCAAACATCATTTCTAAACTGTCAATTCTAAATTGTCAATTAGCGACTTTTAATCATGACAAATTTTAGAACCGATTTTATAAATTACTAGTCAAAATAATAAATTTATAAAACTCTAATCGACGTTTAATTTGTCATAATCAATTGTCAATTGCCAACCGCTAACAATCAATTATTGATTAATCAATGTCAATTGTCAACTATTAACTGTTTAACTATAAACTATCAGCTGTTAACTGTTAGTGTTCTATTATTAACTGTAAGTTATCTTTGGCTAACTTATACTTAAATATTAATTACGAACAGTTAACTGTCATCAAAATGATATTATCAATTGTCAAATATCAACTAGCAACTTGTAATTAAACTGTTAGCTGTCATCTCTGAACGATCGAGTTAATTACTATAACTATAAACTTTTAACTTCAGGTATCAACAATCAACCGTTAATGATTTTTTTATCTGTCAACGGTCAATTGTCAATTATTCACTGTTAACTGATAATTATTAACTATTAGCTATTAACTATTAACAATAAATATATGAATTTAAATTCAAATATTCCTTTTTATTTCATGAAAGTCATCAACACTATCATTATAATAAACAAAATATTTGGTATAAATAAACTACACAAAGACTAAAATTTACATAATAATTTAAAAATGAAATCCTTTGTAAAATATTTATAAATTCTATTTAACTACTGCGTATGTTTTACAGTGTTGGGTGTGGTAAACATCCCCTCTTGTACAGAGAAATTTTGGGTTTTTGTTACACTTTTTAGCGATAGCTAAAATGCACAATAAATTGCTATTCGTAATTCACCAATTGCACAGCTTATTTCAATTGAACAAAAGCCAGTTGAACAGTGCTTTGTTTTGTTTAAGGTTGGCTTTCATAAATTAATACTGGGCGGGGATTACATCCCTCCTAACTCTTCATATGATAAATACCAAGCTCACACTCACACAGTTGAATTTTTATTTGATACATATTCTGACTTAGATTTTTTTATCTTCGGCGATTACAACCTTCCACAGCTTCAGTGGTCATTGGATAATTGCAATTATGATTGTGAAATAGGTTCTGGAAATAATTTATCGGCTAACATTTTAATTGAAACATTTAGTTACATTAACATGTCTCAAATCAATACCATACCGAATAGTAGAGGAACTTTCTTAGATCTATGTTTACTTCTTTGTCTAATATTGATATTCAATTGGCTTTTGATTTACTATGCAATAATTCTACTCATCACTATGGTTACTTACTAACTACTTCCACATACCCTGCATATGAATTCTACATGGAAATTGAATCTGCTACAAATAATTTACATTACGTTGAATCCATATTTGATTTTATAAATGCTGATTACCTCAGAATTAATTATATTCTAGGTTTAGTTAACTGGGATATTGTATTCAATGGTAATGGTATTGATAGTATGACTAATCGCTTTTATGATATTTTGTATGATGTTATCAATTGCAATGTTCTTATTAAACAAATTAAATCAACAACGTATCCCAAATGGTTTAACAATACCTTGATATCATTAGTAAAGCAGAAGAAAATTGCTCATGCCAATTACAAGAGTACTAATAGCTTAGTTGATTATACCATTTTCAGCAAACTTCGTGAAAAATGCTCAATTTTAAGCAAATCATTGTATAATTCTTATTGTTTGAGAGTTCAGGGTGGTATACGCAAAAATTCTCGCGATATTTATAAAAGTATTAATGATGCCATGAGCACTAGTGGTATTCCTTCATCTATATCCTTCAAGGACAAAATATATGCTGAAGGCACCGATATTGCAAATGCTTTCGGTCAATACTTCTCTGAAGTTTATGCGAGTGCATCTAATAATGATCTGTTTGAATTTAGGACATCTAAATCTGTCATTTCTGAAGGGTTACAGATATCATTGGATAATGTCTTCAACGCGATTCAATCTCTTAACAAAAGGTTTACTTGTGTTCCTGATGGCATACGTGGTGATTTCCTGTATAGGTGTGTCTGTACTCTGTCAAATCTTTACATACCTTATTTTCTACTTCTATTAAATTAGCTTGTGTTCCAAGTGTTTGGAAGTTTAGTTTCATCTCCCCAATTTTTAAAACTGGGGATAGAAATGTGTTGAAAATTATCGCGGGGTTCCTATACAATCAGCAATCCCTAAAATTTTTGACGATTTGGTAACCTGACAAATAATGCATACGTCCAAACATTTATTCAACACTCAACAACATGGGTTTGTGCAGGGTAGATCTACTTCAACCAACTTATTGGAATTTCAAGATTTTCTTAATAATTCTTTCCAAAAACATGTACAAGTTGATGCTATTTACACCGATTTTGCGAAGGCGTTTGACAGGGTTCAGCGCTCTATATTGATTTCAAAGTTATATTCCTATGGATTTCACGATTTAACTGTGAGATGGATTAAAAGTTTTTTAGAAGGACGTCGACAAATTGTTAAGATTAATAATTTTACATCTAATCCAGTTCAGGTAACGTCAGGTGTACCTCAAGGCCCCCACATCGGACCTATTTTATTTCTTATTTTTATTGATGATATTTGTAATTGCTTTATATATTCGAATTGTTTACTTTCTGATTTGAAAGTGTATCATTGTATTGACGATATTTCTATTTGTTTTGATATACAATTTGATATAGATAATCTATTCAGTTGGTGTGTCAGGAATAATTTGTTTTTAAATATTAAAAAATGTAAATCTATAACTTTTAGTAAAATGGCTATAACTATTGACTTCATATATAACATCAATTATGTCAGCCTTGAAAATGTATCGGTTATAAGAGATTTGGGCATTTTATTGGATTCAAATTTATCTTTTTCATTTCATAATTTTCAAATGTGTAATAAAGCATTTCGATTATTGGGGTTTTTATTGAGACATTGCAAACATTTTAACTGTGATACATTAAAGACAATTTATTGCGGATTAGTTAGATCTAATTTAGAATATTGTTCACAAATTTTGTCACCACATTATAAAAAGTACGTAGGTAAGATAGAATCTGTCCAGAAAAAATTTTGTTCTTACATTTATTTCAAAATGAATTTACCATTTAGTAATTATGAAATGGTCTGCACGTACCTGAATATTGATTTGCTTGAGATCCGTAGAATCAAATTGGATCTTTGTTTATTACACAGAATTGTTTCTGGGCATATCTCCACTGATCTGCTTCAATCAATACATTTTCGTGTTCCTTAATGTAATAGATTATTCAGACAAAAACTACTTTTTAGATTGAATGTAGTTTCTACAAATTATATGTATTATAGTCCTTTATTGCGATGCATGAGGTATGCTAACAAACTCATACTATTAATTTAAAATTGTATTATGGAGTATTCCATTGATTATTTTATTGTAGATAATTTATTGAGATTAATTTTAATATTATGTTTATTTTTGTAGTATATTTAGTAAGTTTAATTATTTGTTTTTGTATTGTTGTTTGTATTTGTATTTTGTTATTTGTATTTATAATATTGTTTTTTACTTGTACTAATTGTCATATACTTTATATCTTCATCTTTATTTTGTATTGTGTAATGTTTTGTAAAACCGTTGAAATAAATAAATAAAAAATATTATCTAATAAACAATATAATTTTTCCCGAAGGAGGTCTACAAGCGATGCAGTAATACAGTTTGATGGATTCAAGTCAAGATATATGTATACAATTACATCTTCTTGGACCTTGGCAAAACATTTGACTGTGTATTTCATATATGCCCATGCGAAAACTGTATTTCTATAACTTAAGCCCGTAAATTTTCCGACTCATAAAGAGTTATTTATTCAATCGAATACAGCGTGTGCTCTAAAACAAATACATATCATCTGATGCAAAGATATATTGTGGTGTTCCGCTAGGGACTATATTAGGACCTTTGGTTTCCGTAATGTACGTCAACGATTTACCAAAAAGTTTTGATTGTTCTATAATACTTTACGCTGACGAAATAACTTGTCTTAATAAATCATTAGATTTAAAAATTTGCAATTATAAATAGCGGAACATCGAATAATATAATAATAATATATTGCAATGGTGTATTTCTAATAAACCATAAACCAACCATAAATTTAAAAAAAAGAAATACATTTTATTTTTTCAATTGCTGAGAATATCTTTTGATGGCAAATTGTAATAATAATAATTATTATAAGCATATATTCAATATCAGAAGATGTATATTTAATAAGAAACTGTTTGCTTGTTGAAATTATTTCGTAGTGTATCTAGAGCAATTTTAGTCAACTCATGAAGTTGGCTTACGCATGGTTAACGTTATTGGTATAAAAAGGTTTCCAATCAGTATCGATTTATTTTAAGATGTGTACGAAATTGTCAATAATTGTCTCTTTGAAATTTTATCTTATTTACACAAATTTCGAAAGGTAATTGTTGACAATTATCTAAAATATGTGAACTAGACAAAATAGTTTTAAATCTTTGCTCCATATTTGTTAAAATAATATCAATAGCTATTTGATTTTTATTTATGGATCGTGTTGGATTTTGTTTAAAACTTTAACCCATTAAATAAGAATTCTACAAAAATAAAATGTAATTTTAACTCTTGAATTAATAATTTTAATTACTAAAATCAATAGAAATTTCAGATTACTTATTAAAAAATATTTGAGCAAAATGAAATATAAAAAAAAATGTTAATTACGTCTTTTATTCATATCATCTCATATTATTATTTTTACAAACTTATTATTTAAATCCTACGTAAATAAAAGCGAAAATTTTAGTTGTAATAATAATTTTTCTACAAATTTTGTTATTAATTATGAAAATAAATTTTCGATTAAACAAAATACTCCATTAATTTAACATGGATGCTTTGAGAACCCATTGCACATGTGCAAAATAACACGATAAAATTGCAACGATTACGTAATTATAACCTTCGATTCTCGGGGTTTTAAAAACGTTTTAATTAATCACCAAACGATAAATATTCCCCAACATTATTATGATTTAAATCGATTAACAATTATTCATATTTTGTATTTTGTATTGCCTTCATAAAGCTGAATTTCAGGGCGTCGCTAAAACACTAGTATTAGTCTAATCATCAGTTTATTTAATTAGCGCACATAAATAACTGCTACCATCCTAAATGACCTGTTAATTATTAATTTCGGCCAAAATAAAAGGTAAATACTTACCTGCATGTAACCTGCGCAATTCATCATCTCGACAACGTAACGTAACTGCTTGCAGACCGACGTGAGACTCCCGATGGGAAATTGAGATTGCTATTTTATAACCTTAGCTTATGTGCGATAGTGTGCGATATTTAGCATCGACGGAGCACAAAGAAAACTGATAAAGCGAAACAATAAATGCAACCTTGAATATTTCTAAATTTACTGTTTTTTTATCAAAAATTGTGCGTGTTGCAATCGATACTTTAGAGATGTTTAATTAATAATTATTTATTATTAACCCTCATGATTTTATAATATTAATTTTGTTACCAAATAAAAAAATATCAAATAATAATTCGTTAGTGTCATGGATGTTTTCAGTGTGGCAAATGTGTATTTTATTTATGTATTTAATATATTAATTAATTTAAATCTTTGGTCTTCTTCCTTTAAAAAAATACATAAAATACATAAAAAACTAATTCGTAAAATTTTGTTCCAAAGAAGCACGGGTGGTGTTCATAACAGATTATGTTCTTCCACTCAAACCCCTTGGCACCATGATGTTGGAAGGTCGGTGGTCTTCGTCCTCATCTGGAAGTTTTAATTTTGCCCTTAATGGCATCAATAATAGTAATTAATAATTTAAAGATACGAAAACATTTCGTAAATTTACAAGAATGAGTTTTATTAAGACTATAAAACAAATCTTTGATGGTAGAGGCGTTTACTTCGTGCTACATCTTGAATGATTTGTAAATGAGACAAAAACTTTGTTTTACCATTATATTTGAAACAATTACAGTCACCATAGTTTCGACTATAAGCTAGTCATTAAACTAAACTAAAACTTTTAGTTTGTTAATGACTAGCTTATAGTCGAAACTATAGTCACTGTATTTGTTTAAAATATAGTGGTAAAACAAAGTTATTGTGTCTCATTAACAAAACAAATCATTTATTGAAACAACTTGTTTCCTGGTAAATATCTCGACATATATTGAATTACATATATAGAAGTAATTTGCGTGTTTTTACTCCATATTCAATAAAAAAAGTTTAACTTATAATGAAGACACGATGACTTTGTTTTATCATTTTTTTTATTTAATAAAGTGGTAAAACAAAGTCATCATGTCTCCTTCTTCATTATATTCAAAATGTGCCACAAATTAAACGCCTCCACAATTAAATGGTTAACGTATATTTAATTTTTTAGGTTTATTTAACAAAAATAAATAATAGTTTTAATAGCTTTGATATTTTGTAACAACCAAATAACTTTTGTATATTCTGATTAAACCTAGTTTCATGTATTTCCAGTGACTCGAGTAAATCCATTTTTCTGCCTTTTTCGGAAATACGTAGGACTGAAAATACATCTTTGCCAAAAAATAGTTCTTTAAGGTGTTTAGCATATGTTGATTTTTCTAATTGTTTAAGACGGAAGGAGCGCAAATGTTCCTTAAGCCTAGTTTTGAATTTTACGACTAAATTACCCTATGTGTACTCCCTTACACATTTTTCAAGTTAACTTAACTATCTATATTTCTGAGTTTTCTATTGTTTGAGTTTTAGTGTTGGGGTTGATTTTACAGAAAGGTTTTAGAGTTGCATTAATATTATGTCTCTTTAAGATATTATTTGATTCCAAGCTAACTTTGGCAAAGGATGTTTAAAAGTTTAAAATTTATTTTTTGTGCTATTTTTTAATTTATATTCACTGTATTTGCGGAGTTGATGTTTTTGAAGAATATTGTCAAGTACATTAGAATTATTACTATTAGCATAAAAGAAATAAATTAGGATAAAAGCTTCAACATATTAAAACAACCTTCTATTTTACTTGACATATAAAAACACTCTACTTATATTTCTCTTTACTTCTCTGTTAGACACTACCCTCGCCTGTTACCCTCTGATCACTCCTCACAAACTCCTTCAAACTCTTCACCCAAATGACTCCATGTATCTATCCCGTTTGTGTACACTACACATCTACCATACATTTTTCCCATTCAAAACTTCCTTCCTCTTTCTACTAAACCGCCTGGATAATCATGTCTTTATTTGATAAGACTCTATAAGTTTTTGGGCACCCTACCAAATACCTGCCACCTTTCATTCTCCACTATTATTGTATGTGCTCCTACCGATACATCATTGCCTCTCCCTTCTCGTTCCTCTCATCCGTTCCTGCATACTTACCTCATTGCATCTTTCTGCTTTCCATCTTCCACTCACTCAACCTTGTTCTCCAGATATTTTTTACCAATCTCTTATTATACAATCCACATAACTTTATCTCATACCTCACCATTCTTTCCATTGCCTCCGCATGTACAACTATAGTATTTGTTTCCTGAAGCATAATGTACACAGGCGTTGATTTTTCACCCCCAAAATCTGCTTCAGGAACAACCACTGCTCTCTCTCAATGTTTTCATTCTTCCTTATTCCCCAAACAGCAAAATGGGCTTCACACACGTATCTCACAGGTTGCACGCTAATTGGGCGTTGTATGAAAACCATTTTCCACACTTCTTCCTCACCACGCCCTTAGGATTTTGAACTTTTTCTCTCAGCCCTGAAAATATTATTGCTTCACCAAAATTATATAGTTGCAGGTGACTTTAATATATCTAACATTTTGGAATCTAAGTTTTCATCTAATGGTAAAGTTTATGCTTTTAATAATTTTCTAACGTCAAGTGGTAGCATTCAATATAGCTCAATTAGAAACAAATATGGTAAAATGTTTGATTTTGTTATTACCAACGATAATTTAAAAGTATCTGTCGAAAAATCTGATGTATCATTAGTAAAAGAAGACTTATCAGGCTTCCATTTGAGTTACTGTTGATGAATTTTCAACCAAAGTTTTTCAGCCGCTTTATTTGTCTCAAAATATGTCTTATAATTTTAAAAAGGTTGACTTTATATCTCTTTATAAAGCCCTTTTTAACGTTAATTGGTCAATGCTGTCTCAAATAAATGATGTAAATCTTGCAGTAGATTACTTCTACAATATTTTGTAAACCTGTTTTATCGATATATCCGGAATGGTTCACATGTGAAATAAAATAAATACAACTAGAAGAGCATTACCGTCATAGATAGAAATAAACGAAAAACCTCTTCTACCTCTATGAGTATAGGCGTGTGCGGAGACAAGTTAAACCTTTAATTAAAGCAACATAAAATAATTACTTAAATAATATTCAGCAAGATATTAAATCAAATCCCTCTCAACTCTGGTCTTATATGAATCGATTGAAAAGAACTACAATAATTTTAGGTAAAATGCACAATGATAATTCTGAACTTAATAATCCTCAAGAAATTGTTAATGCCTTTGCTTCAAATTTCTCTGAATCTTTCATTAACGTGACGTTACCATCACTTAATCATTCGGTTAATTCCACCTACAGCTGAGGATAAGTTAGTAGAAATAATGCCTACTTTAAAATCAAATTTTTGTTCTAGTGAAGATAGCATTCTGAGCTTTTTGGTTCGGGATTGTAGAATGGTGTTTGCTAAGCCCCATAAAAAATATTTTTGGCTTTTCCCTGTATCATTTTGGCGTGCTCATCGCATCCACCTGTGCATTTCACACCAATTCATCCACTTTTCCTTCGCCTCATCTATTTGCTAAATTGCATCTACTTTTGTTTCTTGCATTCACTTGCAGTCCTATTTTTATAATACAGGAAAAACAGGGTACATACTGCCTTTTTCTTCCAACACTCACTCCACAATTCTTGCCACTTCCCCCTCCCTGCTCTAAATCCCCTTTGCGTCTCTGGTAGCATTTCTTTAATCCCCAAACGTCACGCTTTTTGAAGGTCTGATTATCCTCTCCACACTTGGTTCAGTAACTCTCCGAACTTTTACTTTACATTCTTTCTATCTCCTTCTACATTTCTGCCTAACTGCTTTTGCAGCCTTATCAAACGCTCTTTCTTTCTCCGTAAACTTTTTAAACTCTCCCAATGACTCTTATTAACTTAACCACTCGGCTCTTCACTCATTATACTACATTTCTCTATACATTCTTCTAAAGACACTCCTATATGTACCTCCTTACACCTCTTTTTAAAATACTCCATATTTACTTTTCATTTCTACATAATATCATTTCATTGGTCGTTTTTTCCAACGCCTGCATCTTTTTTTTAGCCCAACATTGCCATACTTAGGCCTCGCTGCCACCACTCTTTTTTCTCCCCTACCCAAGCTCAATTCCCTTAATGTCTTCTTCACTTCTCTTTTTGCGTTCTGGCAGTCCTCATAGAACTATAATCTCTTTAATCTAAACCAGGACCGACACAAAACGATAAATCCATTTCCAATACTTTCGAAAACATGAAATGTTCTTACATTAACATACAAGATATTAAAATCAAAATTAATCTATCGGCGTTGATAGAATCTAATGATTTCGTTTGTGTAAGTGAGCATTGGCTTAAAAAATTTGAATGTGATGTTTGTGCTATAAACGATTTATTAACAATTTCGCACTTTTCTAGAACAACTTACATTCGTATTGGCGTTTTAATTTTACTAAAACGTTAAATAAATTGTGTTAACTTGATTCATATAAATAAATTATCAATCGAAAAGGAATGTGAAACAATGGTAGTATCTCTAATTGATTTAAATATTAGATGTGTGGTAATGTATTGGTCTCCCTCTTGAGATTTATATGTATTTCTTAAGGTGTTAGCAGAATATTTTTAAAACAATTTTTAATACTGATGACAAATCTACTATATTAGTATCTGTATTTAGCAAAAATGTGTCATCAGTATAAAAAATTGTTTTAAAGATATTCTGCTAATTTATGAACTCATTTATTAAAGCAGCAATAATAATGGGTTCATAATTGAACCCTGCGGAACACCACGAATTTTAAGTGCAGATGAAATTTCATTTTTCATTTTGACTATTGGGTTTCGGTTCGATAAGTATGGGTTCCAACAAAATCTTAATGCAAAACAAATCTCGTGCGACTGATTATTTTAAATGAAAATAAAACTACTAATGTAGTATTTTAGGAATTCAATTAGACTCCACGTTAACTTGAAGTTTGCATGGTTATTTGCTAGCTAAAAAACTGTATTCAAATATTTTTATTCTACGGAATCTTTCTCAATCGCGGTCACATTTACTTGTGACACATGCTGACAAAGGTAATTGCACTGTTATTTTAGATAAGAATGATTATGAAACTAAATATTTGGACCTTTTGGGTGATACAGACACTTACAAAATTTTGAAAACAGATATAATTCCCAGTTTAAAGCGTAAATTAAATAAACTTGTTGATGACTTAACAAAAAATGGTTATATTACTGAAGTAGTTGCTAAACATCTCAAATGCTATAAAGGCTCTTGCCCCAAATATTACGGATTACCTAAGATACACAAACCTGATAACAACTACGACCTATTATTTCATGTGTTGATAGTCATACTAAAAACATTGCAGTTTTCATTGCCAAAATTATTGATATTTCATTTAATAACTATAATAAATTCCGTATTAAAGATCCCTTTGGATTTGCTGACAAAATTAACAATTTCCAATTACCCCCTAATTATCAATTATTGTCATTTGATGTACTGTCTTTATTCACAAATATTCCATTAGATTTAGTTTTATCTATAATTAAGGACAATTTTCATTTAACAGATCCTAACACTCCAATACCTTTGTCAGTTTTCACTTCTATAATTTCTTTTTTATTTCATAATACCTTTGCTCAGTTTAAGAACAATTACTATTAACAAACCTCAGGCTGCCCTATGGGTGGTCATATTAGTCCCTCTATAGCTGAAATTGTCATGAATTCATTATTACATTTTTACTCTGCTCAGGTCCCTTTCCAATTCCCTTTTATCTTCCAATATGTAGATGATCTTATTTTTTGCGGTTCCGGTGACTGAAATCGATAATACGCTTAATGTTTTTAATTAATTCCATCCTAGATTACATTTCACAGTAGAAATAGAGAAAGAAGGAACTGTACCTTCTATTGACACTCTTGTTTGGAGACTAACCAGCAACATAATTATTTTAGATTGGTATATTAAACCCACCAGCTCTGGAAGGTACATTCCTTTTGACTTTTACCTCCATAAGAAACACAAGTTCAACACGGTGTTAGCTCTAAAAAATGAAATTTTGCGCATCGTACATCCATCATTACACACTGTGAACTTAGCTAGATTGTTCGATATTTTGCGGAATAACCTATACAAACCTGAGTTGTTGAAGAGACTGATATATCGTTCCCTAGATCGGATAGACTTGTCTCGCGAGGCTCTGGTTGCGCGTAGTGATGTGGCGGTGCCGCAAAATACCACTTATCTTGCTTTGCCCTTCGTTGATGGTCTTTCTCAACATTTAACTAGTATCTTTCGCTCAGTCTCTCCTAATGTATTGGTAGCCTATACCAACTATCGTTCCCTTAACTCTCTTTGCTTCACTCGCTTAAAGGACCCTACTCCCATCCTTCAGAAACATGATGTATTTATTCAATTAATTGCCAACAATGTGACTTAGTATAATGTACTTACTTGAGTACGTGAAGGTTAAATATCACTTAATTAAAAACACAGTTATATTTCTATCTTGTGAAGAAAGGAATATAACTGTGTTTTTAATTAAGTGACTTAGTATATATTGGACAGACATCTAAAAAACTTAATAAACGACTCACACAACATAAAAGTGACATAAAACGTAAACCTCGTTCTACTGGTCTGAGTGTACACTGCAATGACCAGATTACGATAACACGAAAATTGTGTGCTCTGAACGTAACACTTTTAAGAGAGGTTTTATTGAGATGTGCCTTATTCAAGCACAAAAACATTGGCATGTTGTAATCGTTCAATCATTTTCAAATATATAATTTGATAAATATTAAAAATCGGTCGTGTCTGAATAGCCAAGCAGCTTAAGACAATTCCCTCTATCATTCACCACCCCAACCCGCAATTCCATCCAACACCCTTACAAAAAAATGGCCTTAGTAACATCTATAGCAATTTATTTTCTTTTCAATTACGCTCATGTTTACTTGATTTCAATACCTATTATCCTAAAATTTTGCCACCCCTTTTTTTACGTAGTAACATATTTTTTTTTCTTTTCTTCCCTCCCGTAGGCTACTTTTACAACCCTATTCTTATGTAACTTCTTCCTTTTTGTTTTCCTCTTAGCTCTTTTCTTTATCTCTTAATCATTTTATTTGTCTTTACCTCCTTCTTTTTGTCTTTTCACTTTTCTACTCAATTCTTTCATTTCTATTTACTGAAGGTAATATTTTCTGACACAACCACCTCTCACATCGCGTAGTAGGTCCGTTCTTTGGTATCTCACTATACGGTAGGACTTACTTTTGGGTTTTCGTTTCCTGCTCGGTTGCTGAGGTCTAACCACCTCAGTGACGGACTAGGGAACTGCACTACTTGTACCACCCTTGGCTTGTCTCTTTCCGATCTTTAACGAGTGTTCTGCTTGGGGTTTGCTTGAAATTGGGGTGGTTATTCCACTCCCAATGTTAAGCTTATCTCCCTTGGGGTTCTTACTCAGGGGTTTGATATGTAGGTTACCCTCTTCAACTTCTCGGACCCGGGTTTAGGTTTTTCCTGCGTGAATCGTACTTTCGTGCGTTCGTTACGATGAAATTTCGATGTGTCGAACATTCCACCGCTCTCTTCACAGTCAACTAGCGGAAGACGGACCATTTTGTGTTTGTGTCTTCAGTAATTGTTCTCCAATCTTATTACATCATGTTAATTTTATTAATTTCAGTTAATTCTTAACTTTTGAATACTTACAATGTTTTGGTTTAATTACATCAAAATTCTATTTGTTGGGTTTTCCAAGACGTAATTCAATTTTACCAATTAGGAATCATAATGGTAAAGAACTTAACCTCAAAAATCTTGCTGCGGCGACGTGGTCTTCCATAGTGTAGGACACACTTATAATTGTTTACTTGTAAGTCTCACCTTCATTTAGTCTTTAGTTTATAACTGTCATTATTTTAAAATGTAAATTTTAGTGTTAAAATTGTTTTTTAGCATTTTTGTTTAATTTAAATTTTAATTACATTATTAGACCTTATCTTATAAAAAAACACGAACATATTTTCGTAAAATCTACAACAAATGAGTAGTTGTTTTAAAAGTGATTTGTTCTTGTAGTCTTAATAAGACTCTTTTGTTGTAGATTTTACGAAAATATTTTCATCTTATTATTTTCTAATTTGTTCATCTCTAAGTAATTTTTATTTATACAATCAATTTTAACGTGTTTGCGTAAAATGTTTTGTGTAATTAATTTTACTGTACAAGTATGTCCATTTATTATATACTTTAAATAATTTTTATTTTAATTGCGTCTACCAGTATACGTTTATTTTTTGACTTGTGTAAAATATTTTTGTAATTTCTGACACCAATAAATTATTATTAATATTATTATTATTAATCTCTTCCATTGTCTTGCCGTATAGTCACTGACACTATCCTCTAGCTTCCATTATTCCTGTTCTTGTTTATTTTTCTTAGTTTTTCCTATCCGACGACTTCTTCGACTTTACTCTTCTATCTTCTTCATTATTTGGCCCCTTTATTGCGACATAAAACAAAAGTTTTCTTCCCTTCCTAATCACCTTCGGTGCACCCGTTTAACATCTTCCATCCCTCTTCTATTACCCAATTTCCTATACTCCTATCCTTCTTGTTGATTAATTTATCTCGAGACGTTCTTACTATTAATTCACCCTCCCTCTCGCTCCCTAAAATTTTTAATTAACTTTATTTCGTTTTGGAAGGAAATGTCAGTTAGAGGTAAATTTGACGATTAGTGGCGTGTGTGCGGCTTGTAATTGTAATTGGACCAAACGGATTATTAGAAAGTTAGTATCACCTGTTGGGAATGTGTGGTGCAAGTAATGAAATATACTTGTTGCATAAAATGAATTTCCAAATGGGGGTAGTCGTTGAGCGTCGTCGGGTTTGTTGAGATTATCGGTTTTAAATTTTTATCAATTTCGATTGCCTCGCAGGTAATCTTTATGTTTAAATGGTCAAATACTGTAATTTTCTCGCGATACATTCATTCATATGTTCGATATAAACTCTGTTACAATCGCTCATTGATTTTGAAGGGGAATACGATGGCGGCTTAAATGTTTCCGGAATCGGCAAGAGATGGTGCACGATGATTGAAGTGATTTCATTGGTCGGCAAGGGCAACCCTTTATACAGCAACTGTAAAAATTTAAGACGTCTACTGTCAATAGTTGTTGTTTAAGAGTGTGTTTTGTGCAGCAAGTTAGGCAGTTTCGTAAAAATTGAAAAAATCGAATTTCGTGCAGTGATAATAAACTTCTGGATGGTTAGGAAAACGGCCACGGAAATTCGAAATATTTTGCTAAAGGTTCATTTTTGACCATCAACTTCTGGATGAGCGAGTTTCAAGCCGTACAAGCACAAGTGACGAACCACGCAGTGGACGCCCAAAAACCTCTAACAATGATAAAATGGTCGATAAAATTCATGATGTCGTGTTAACCGATTGAAGCTGAATGAGAGAGCAGTGATAACAGGCATCTCAGGAAAATGCGTTGGCCATATCCTACACGAAATTATGGGAATGAAAAAGCTTTCGGCGCGATGTGTACCGCGTTTGCTCACACCGGAATAAAAACAAAAACAGGTGACTGTTTCGGAAGATTCAGGATTCAACGCAATCCAAGGGATTTCTTCATGCGTTTTGTTTACGTAGATAAGACTTGGATGCACCACTACATACGGGAGACCGTTCCATCGGCCGGAAAGGTCATGGCCACCATTTTTTTGGATTCCTAACGTGTGATTCTCATCGACTATCTGCAGAAGGGAAGCACTATTACGGGACAACACTACAGCGATTTATTGACCTAATTCGATGTAGTATTGAAGGAAAAACGGCCTCGTTTGCAGCTTTTTCACCACGATGATGCACCGGCTCATTCATTCAGCATCGTCTTGTCCAAATTGAATGAGTTGCGCTACGAATTAGTCTCTCATCCTCCATATTCACAGGACCTAACCCGCAGCGATTTTTTCCTGTTTCTAAACCTGAAAAATCGCTGTCAGGAAACGTCAGAAAACATCTCCGACGGGCTGAAGTTAACACTCTCACTCATCGGGAGCATCATCTCTGGAAGGCAACACCAGGTTCCCCTGAGGCAAGCTTCTCCATCGAGCTGAGGTTTACCATTCTACTCACCGAGATCAGCATTTCCGGAAAACGACACGAGCAACACCTATAACGCTGCCGATTCAATAAATTCCGCTTGTAGTCCAATCCATTTATATTAACACATCTTCAATTTTATTAAAATGTCTGCGGCTGATACTTAAATTCGTCAAATAATCAAACTAGTGCATCAAATATTTTACCTACTAATTCTAATTCATTAAATAATATTCAAGTTAAATTGCCAGTTTTAAATTTAGTTAATTTTAGTGGTTTATACGAAGAATGGGCACCTTTTAGTGAAACGTTTAAATCATTAGTAGATTCAAATCAATCACTAGACAAAATCCAAAAATTTCATTACCTTCGGTCTTGTTTGAAGGGTGAAGCCGCAAACACAATCAAATCGTTAGAAATTATATCGGCTAATTACGAGATTGCCTGGGAAATTTTAGAAAAAGGATTCAATAATAGAAAAATTACAGTAAGTACATTATTAAAATCAATATTTGATCTACCTATCTTAAACAAACAAAATGTAAATAATCTGCAAATAATATATGATACAATAACAAACAACTTACTATCACTTAAAAACTTAAACGAGCCTGTCGAACATTGGAACACAATAATTATTTTCGTTATAGAAAATATATTTGATTCAAGTACTAATTTAGATTGGCAAAAATATTTAAATAATATAGATTATCCTAGTTTGGATGATATTAAAACATTCATTAAACAAAAATGTGATATATTAGAAAAAACTGAATTTCAATCAAAATCAAACATTAAACAAAACAAATTTAATTCGAATGCACATAAATCAAACGTAGTTAATAATAAACACTTTGAGAGATCAACAGCATACATTTCATCCCAAAGGCCAGTTTATGTCATGGGGATCATTTTATTTATTCTTGTCAAGAATTTCTTAAACTTTCGCCAAATGACAGACTAAGTCGTGTACGTTCGTTAAAACTGTGCATAAATTGTTTAAAATCAAACCTCACAAAAAACGACTGTAGGAATCCCGGGTCATGCAAAACTTGTAACAAAAAACATAATTCATTACCGCACTTAAATTCAATTAACAATAATTCGTCAACTAAACAAGCAAATGCAATTAAGGATTCAGAAATTCCTAGCACATCAACATCAGCCAACACAGTAGCTTTACCATCTTGCCAAACCTTAATACCAAAAGCTAGAGTTTTAATCAAAGACGGGAAGGGTAATTTTCGAGATTGTAGAGTGTTGTTAGATACTGGTGCACAATCATGCTTTATAACAAATTCACTTTTTAAACAATTAGGTGTACCATTTTCTAAAGGCAAAATCGTAATTTCAAATAATTCATCACAAGCAGACAAACAAATCGAAGTCACAATTAAATCGAGAACTCATAATTATGAAACCAAAATTAAATGTATCGTCTTGGAAACAATAACTACGAATTTGCCTTCCTATACAGTCAACTTAAATACCCTAAATATTCCAAAAAACATTGTATTGGCTGATGAGTCATTTCATGTACCAGATAAAATTGATTTATTAATTGGAGCAACTGTGTTTTTTGAATTATTATATATAGGACAAATAAAGCTAGGAAAACACTTGCTACTTCTGTAAAAAAACAAAGTTAGGTTGATACAGATCAATAAAACACAAAATATTTAACTAAGCTGTAATTTAACTGCAAACGTTTTAATTAATGATCAAATTAAAAAGTTCTGGGAATTGGAGGAAAATCGTAATCAAAATAGTCAAAGTCAGTTTTGTGAGACTCATTTCAATGAAAATTCAAAACGTTTAAGCAACGGTCGTTTTTTGGTAAAAATTTCAATCACGGAATCAAATTCTGATCTTACTGAATCTCGTACTGTAGCATTAAAGCGTTTTTATTCAATCGAACGAAAACTAAACAAAACCCCAGAATTAAAGGCAAAGTATTCGGATTTTATGGCTGAATATGAAGCGTTAGGTCATATGACCGAAACAAAGGAAACTTTTCCTTTACCTAAACTAACTTATTACTTGCTACACCATCCCGTAATTAAAAATTCGAGTACTACAACGAAATTGCGTGTAGTCTTTGATGGTTCCGCTAAAGTAAATAATAACATATCACTAAACACAATTCAAGAAGTAGGGCCCACTATTCAACTGGACATTTTTTCAATATTGGTTCGATTTAGAAGTCAATAGTATTGACTGCAGATATTGAAAAAATGTACAGACAGGTACTTATCCACCCGGAACAAAGAAATTTGCAAAGAATATTTTGGCGATCTAATTCAGGATCAGAAGTAAAATGTTATGAATTGAATACAATAACATATGGTACAGCATCCGCTCCATTTTTAGCCATAAGAACCCTGCATGAACTAGCAAATCAAAATGAAACTAATTTCCCAGTAGCAAGTTCAATTATTAAAAAAGATTTTATGTTGATGATATGATAACAGGTGCAAATACAGTAAACGAAGTACTCAAAATAAAGGAAGAGGTCACAGACATCTTATTAGGTGCAGGATTAAACCTACGTAAATAGGTTTCAAATTACCCTTCTGTAATTAATAACGCAAATAAGAATGAGGCAATTAGTTTAGAAGAAACAAATACAAATAAATCACTGGGAGTATTATGGAATTCGAATTGTGATCACTTATATTTTATTAACTCAGAACCTAATAATATAAACAATACTTTCACTAAACGCAGTATATTATTTATGATCCGCTTGGCTTAATTTCTCCAATTATTATTAGAGCAAAGTTAATTATGCAAAATATAAGTCAAACATTACTTGGGATGAATCGCTACCATTCGATATACACTCAATGTGGGTAAGATATATTAATGATATAGAATCAATATCAGAAATCAAAATTAATCGTTTCATCTTAGCTCCTTCAATTAAACAAATTGAACTTCATGGGTTCTGTGATGCCTCAGAGGCTGAATATGGGGCGTGCGTGTATGTAAAAACAATAGATGATTCATTTATAAATTTAATTTGTTCAAAATCAAGAGTTGCACCACTCAAACAAATTTCACTTCCCAGGTTAGAGCTTTGTGGAGCATTACTGTTAGTCAAATTAATATCAAAACTCATTACAATTCTCGAATTAACAATTGATTCTGTATTTCTTTGGTCTGATTCAACAATCGCATTGGATTGGATTAAGGGAGATAGTACACGCTGGCACTGCGAATTGTTAAAGATTTATTCATAACATAAAAAATAATGCAACAGAAAACAAACATAAAAAACACCTTAATGAATTATCAATCAACGAACTTGATCAGGCAACTAATGTATTAGTAAAGTTTGCATAAAAATCTATGTTTTCAAATGAAATTCAGGATCTTAAAACCAATGGTTTCGTTAACAACAAAGGTAGGATATTAGCATTGAGTCCGATTATTGATAAAAATGGTATTATACGCGTATGAGGGCGATTAAATCACTTGAACATTTTGTATAATGAATGTCTTCCAATCTTACTTTTAACTAATCATCACTTCACCCAATTAGTTATTACAAATGCACACAAGAAATTGTTTCATTGTGGCCCACAAATGTTATTGTCAAGTTTAAGAAAGAAGTATTGGATTATGTCTGGTCGCAATGCATGTAGACGTTATGTACATAAATGTATTATCTGTTTTAAAGCCAATCCAAAGCCTATAATTCCATTTATGGGAGATTTACCCGCGTTAAGAGTGAAGCCTGCTCCACCATTTTACAATTGTGGTGTGGATTATACAGGTCCCCTACTTATTAAAGATAGGAAGTCTCGAAAGCCCAACATAGTAAAAGCTTATATTTGTTTATTCATATGCTTCATAACCAAAGCAATTCATTTAGAGCTAGTAACAGATTTATCCAGTGAATCAATTATAGCAGCATTGAGACGCTTCACATCTCGACGTGGAGCACCTAAACATTTGTATTTAGATAATGGCACAACATTTGTTGGTGCCAACTCTGAACTTAAAGAGTTGTACGATCTTTTAAAGATTGACACGCTTAAACAAAACATCACAAATTTCACCGCAAGTCAGGCAATACAATGGCATTTTATTCCACCTAGAGCACCACATTTTGGTGGACTTTGGGAAGCTGGAGTTAAATCAGTCAAATTCCATTTTATGGGGTTATTGCAAATGCTCTTCTCACGTATGATGAACTAAATACGGTTTTAATACAAATTGAAGGTGTGTTAAGTTCCCGTCCACTTTCTCCACTCTTCAGTGATCCAAATGACCTACAACCCCTCACACCAGCACATTTCCTAATTGGACGAATAATAACCTCTACCCCAGATCCCGATTGTACTCATCTTCAACAAAACAGATTGAATCGGTTTCAACTGTTGCAGCAAATAAATCAACATTTCTGGAAGAGGTGGTCAGCCGAATACCTTGCCACGATGCAACCAAAGGGCAAATGGAAGAAAAATCCATCTCAAACTATCTCTATCTGGAGCGATAGAGCTTAGAGATTTTCTGTTTTCGTGCAGTAGCCTGATTTTTGTTTTCGTGGTTTTTGTAGATATGTTGTTCGATCAGAATTGATCAATGTAGAGCTGTCGTCGGGTAACGAGTTATATATTATTTGGTGGTATTCAGATTTGTTCATTTCGATTTGTATAAATTTTACAACTTTTATCTAAAACCTTCGCTTATGTTTTACTCATTGGAGGGTAGGATAGAGGACTCCCACCCTACATATGCATGATAACTTTAATTGCTAATCGTTGATAATTTTGCTGCTAATCACAATCAAACCCTTTATTTGATTTAAAATAAAACAAAATCAAAATTTAAGTTTATATATAATTTACATTCTTTAGCTAATTTTATCTAATTTAGATTTAAAGTCTGCCCACCCATTTTGCATCAAATTTTTACTCACTCAAAAAAATTTCCTTTTTAATTTCTTATTTATGCAAAAAGTTTTGTATTAAATTTTATTGGAAACCGCGAGACGATAAGGAATTATAGTTTATATGTATATGTAGGGTGGGTGGGTGGCCTCTATCCCATCCTCCAATCAGTAAAACATCATCAAAAATTATTTGAATTTTTTAAAAATAAATCTTAAAGTTTGCAATAATGTTATGTTTATGTTTATGTTTATTAGACTTTAGCTTCTTTCCAAAAAAAAAATACATACGAATATACAAAAATATACAAAACATACAAAAATTTTGGATGGATGAAGCTGGGCGGAGTTCATGCAGCTGCGATGATCTTCCACTCTAACCCTTGTTTCTGGTAGGCAGTGAGGGTCCCTCCCGCACTATTTACCATAATTGTTAAAATATTTTCATATTTGCCTTAATTTGGCCTTATTTTCCATATTTTGATAGATGGAATTATTATTGTCAAAACTGACAAACGTTTTACAACTTTTAATTAAAACCCTCGCTTATGTTTTACTAATTGTAGGGTTGTTAGTAGTCAGTGAATAAGATGATATCGACTATATAATTCTTGATTATTTCTAGATCCAAATATAATGCCTAACGTCTCCTAATTGATTGATAAATATTTCCTTAGTTGATAACATTTATGGAGAAACATATCTCAATCTCCCATCTGTCTATTAATATAACATATCTTCTGCTCCACGAACTCTAGGTAAATATTCATAAATCGATTAGGTTTAGGCATTATATTAGGAACTAAAAAAAATCTCTACAATATTTACGTTTTGATAAAAATGAAATGATGTCATTTCTATAATTACTTATCTGGTGACCTTCAATGGATGAATATGACGGCTTCGTGTAACCAATGTTCAAGTTGCAATTTATTCGGATAATATTTAAGAGTATTATTCAGCTCAAAATAAAATCGTCTTGATTTTAATAATTATTTTTCTAAGGGCTAATATTTAAAGAAATTGCTTCCCATACTAAATAGTTAGAAGTTCTTTAATTAAAAGCAAATGACGGTATAAAATTTATTTTCGTAGCTTAGCTATTATTAGTCTATATATACTATTTTACAGTATTTTATTTAAAAATATTAATGTTAATGATTAAATAAATTTAAAATCAAACAAATGTCTATAAAGTGCAATTTACCCTTATTTGAAAGATTGGATTACTAATTAATTATTAATGAAAATTTTTGAATATAATTTCCTTCAATTGCAATATAAATTATATGATTTAAAAATCTGTTTATTTTTATAAAATTTCCAACAGAATATACTTTTCCATTGTTTGGAAATTTATCATTGAAAAAAAAACAGTTCACCGATATCATTCACGGTGTGTGAAGCTGTTTAGATTTAAATGTTTAATCAACCCTAATCGCTTGTATTTATAAAGGGGGTGTATATTTACAAAAGCTGTTTCATAATTACGCGTTTGCATGTCGGCGGGGATAACGCGAGCTCGAAATTTTTAAGCTAATAGCCTGGCTTGCCGGCGTGATATAATACTGTTGAAACTGGTGGAAATATATTACGAGTTGCAATATAAGAGCTTTGCTATAAAATGTGAAAATAATATGAGTATGTAAAATATTTTGATGTAGATGAAACTAGCTTGATTTTTTAATGCACGAAATTGAATAAGTTAATAATTAAAGATAGACTTACTATTATGGTGACATTTATAGTCGAAATCGTTGCGAACCAAATTTTTCTATTTAAGTAGATGGCCATAGATAATTATTGAGAACTGTTAACAAGACAAATACAAGGATTTCTTCTATATTTCGGACGATAGAGGTGTTGCCATCCGACAACCAACGTGGCCAAAGTAAAGTTTGACTTTTTATTAGTAGAGTTACTAAAAACGATTTGATGTTCATACACAATTTGTGTGGTTTATAATAGTGACATAAAAAGTTGATGCCAGCCAAGAAATGCAATTAAGTCGCAACAGAATGCATCGAAAACTTAATACGTCTTCATGATGATGAAGCCTCACTAAAAGCTACTAGATATAGATGTTATATGAAATTCAATCGTAGATGTAGTTTGCTAAGTGATTAGTTTTGTTAAGGTCGTCCAAAATATACAAAACACTAATACTGTGCATGAATTGATATTGCAAGATATTATGTGACTTATTAAGAGATAAAATCATTCTTGGACATTAGTAGGACCAGAATTAGCGACCTTCCTTTCTAGGGTGCATATAGTTTATAAAACGTGTCCAGTTAAGTAAGTATGCAACATATAGGAAACTTTTTTTTAATTCTTTATAAAAGTTGATGCTTGATCTTAAACATACAAAAAAGACAAAACAAATGACATTTCTTCGCCTGAAGAAGACACAGTATGTCGAAACAATTGTCGCGAACAGCAAAATAAATATTTGAAAGTGTTTTCGTATTTTATTTACGGAAATTTACCAAAATGATTAGAATATGAACTTTCAACAACCAACAGCCTCAACTATTCAGTTATTAAAACAAATGATATTCGACGCTATATTAGACAGATAATGAACAGTTTTTTATAACTTTTGCACTTTTTAAGTAAATTTTATTACGTATTCCTAGTTTTAACGAACCTGTATAATTTAAATTTAAAAATACGAAAACATTTCGTGAATCTACAACAATGAGTCTTACTAAGACTACATATAATTTATGTCAGAGCGATTGACTTTACAAGACACAGGAGAGTTGGTGGCTATAACTATAAAAACTGCAGAGACGCAGCTGAATTTTTTTAATGGTAGGCACCCCGAAAAGAGAATCATTTATTCACAAGTGTCAACAATTTTAACGCAAGTTAAAATAACCGGAAAATTTGAATTCATTTAAAAAAAACGTAATAAACCAGTGAGAAATGTGGAGAATTCGTTGGATACTTTGAAAAGATTGGCTGAAACTCCTCAAATATCTCTTAGAAAATGCGCCAGAAGTTTAGGATTGGGAAAGTAGACAGTACATAATGTACTAGCGGCAAATAAGTTTAAAGCATTTAATCCAAGATATATTCAAACTTGGCAAGAACATGATTACGATAATCGTTCCGAATTTTGTTTTGTTTCATTGTATAAGGTGACATACAAATTGATAGAACATTTCCTAAGAAGATCCTGTTTACTGATGAAGCTACATTTACTACAAATGGTGTAGTTTCATCATAAAACCGTCGTCGGTGGTCAAAAGAAAATCCAGCATTCTGACTTTTTTGCAAAAATCAAAATTCTCGAAAAAAAATTGTTTGGTGTGGAAGTTTGAATATCATAGGACCCTACATATTTCGGCAGAGTTTAAATTCAGAAAGATATTTAGAATTTTTTAATACCAAATTGAAAAATGAATTTGAATGAAATTATTTTTGGTTTATGCAGAATGGACATTGTGCTCGTGTCGTAGTTGAATATTTAAAAGAACAATAAAGAGAAATGGATTGGAAGACATTCAAGATTTCCATAGTCTGCTCGCTCACCCGACTTAATTTCATTTGATTACTTTTTATGGGGTAGTTAAAAAACAGAGTTTATTCTGAGAGGGCTTTTGGAAATTTAGAAGATTTGGAAAATAAAATTAGAAATGGTGTAAGATATTTAAATAATAATCCTAATATTCTTAAAAATTGTAGCAGAGATTTTAACAAAATAACAAATTTATATATTAAGAGGGAAGGGGATCACATCTAGTGATTGCTATTTAATTAATAATATCGTTAAAGTTGTTAATGTGAATTAGATTTTTTTAAAATTTTTAGTTAGAAATATTTTAAATAATTTTCAATTGTTTTCTATTGTCCAGCTTCTTGTCTATAAACTAAACTGATTTAATCAATTTAAATCCAATTGTATTTTTGCAATTGTCTAACAATTTAATAGTTTTATTTTCTGATGTGGTTTTGCACTTTTCTCACTTTTAATTAATTTCGTTCTTCGGGTTTTTCATCAATGTCCAACTGTTTTTATCGACTGTCAATGGTTGCAATATTTTTTTGCAGACTTGCAAATTTTTAAAATTTATTTGCTTTTCACAAATTTTAGGTTTCTGCTGAAATTATGTTTGCACCCTTATTAATGTTCACAGAATTAAATTTCTAGATTCTAGATATGTGTTTACCAAATATAGCCACCCACCAATAAATACGAAGCCTTCAGATGAATGGGATAAAACCAATTTGAGAATATCTTTCAAATGTTGCATTGTAATTGAAAATTACTTGACACTGTTTTTTTTTAAATTATTTATTTTGTTATAAAAAAGTTTTCAAAAGACACCTCGAAAATACGGGGTAGTATCGTATTTACAAACTTCTGGTGTGCCTATCGACTAAATCCTCTCTCTTGTCTACTTTAGGCGAATATGCCTCTTTAGCCTGGATGGTAAGAATTTAAGGATATGAAAAAAATTCGGGGGCGGCTCCTGGAACTGAGTCGATACCTTAGCGTTAGTCTCGTCTAAAATCTTCTGGGATTCGTCGGGGAGGTCCTCTGCACAGCTCAATAGATGGATTGCGTGGTCTGGCTTTTTTGATTGGTGTGTGGCATTTCGGTGGAGATAACAGAAGTTTTATTTGATTGTCTCGTTGAAGAGCTTCGGAAGTGACCGTGTGGGCTCTAGATATGATTCGCTCTTCTATACGTATTAGTACTGCGAGAACATGGGGGCCTTCTCTTGGATGTTCGTAGAATAGGCGGAAGCATTTCCTAAAGATTCGTCTTTCCAGGCTGGCTAGCTTGTCAACGAGCGGTGGAGTAAAATATTGAATTAGTGGGTAGATGAAGGTTTTGTATGTTTCTTGAGCTGGAAGCCGCTGTGAGCGGTTTGTCCCCCAATCAGCTTAAGACGGTTGTTGACTAGTGGTGATTATGTGATTAAAAATTGATGCATGTTTGATTGATTGCAAGAGGATGTTATAGACATATGTGAATTTGTTGTTCGGCTTAATGCGACGTCATATGGCGATAAACAGGAACGTGTCGAATCCTCTTGCTTTCATGAATGGTGGAAAATTATTGATTGAGTTTTGAAGGTGTTGAAGGAGATTTCCATTTGCTTATCCAGTTCTCTGCTTGGAGGATGCAGCTCTGTAAATATTTGGCCGCGGCTTTCGGCATCGAACCTATTGTCCAGAACGTCGTGTCGTCCGCTTATTGTTGCATTGTAGACTGGATTGATTTTTAGCTCAGAGACTGGTGTGGGAAAATCTGCAATATAGATATTAAATAAGGTCGTTGAGGAAGCTGGCTACGATACGTTGCAATTAGTGTGAGAATCGGTAGTTCTTCAGCTGCTAATGGAGCCCGCATTGCCATACGCCGTCGAACGCCTTTTGAAAGTCCTAGAAGACGCCGTGACATACTCGGCGGTTTTTGATGCTGGATCATAAGCGGATTTTTCTGGTCTGAAGCCCGATTGATGAGCCGGAATGATGTTGTGCTAATTGAAGAAGGCAATCCAGGGTGGCCTGCTCGTTCTGATATTTTTCTAACTGGTGATGATCTTAAAGTCTCTGTAAATAAGGTCTGCCGTTTCTTTTGTTCACGAAGCATTAGTTTGTTTGGTGGAATAACTTTCAGTTGGCTTGTTCCATGGCGTTGATGGTTTTGAATTCCGGGGGAGGTTAGCTTGTATAGGAAATAAGAGGATATTAGTGGAATATGATCGCTAGTGATGATGGTGCGGTGATGGTTGTATTTGTGGAAATACCGATGATGGGAGATAATGATAAGGATCCTGCCGATTTCTCCTCTACGGATTGTCCTTTGATAAAGGTAGGAGAGTCAATGGCAATTCTGTGTAATAGGGATGACGTCAATAGGTCGATAAGTATCGGACGGCGGTTGTTAGTCAATGCAGAATCTAGAGGGTCGTGAGAGGCATTGAGGCGTCACCTCAATTGCTCTGAGGGAATCCGCAATGAGGTGGAGCCAGTGACATGGAGAAGATCCATCCGGCATGGCGTAATCGATGACGTGTGGACGGGCGTTGAAGCTGTTGTTATGCCATAGCAGTTGCAATTAATGATGTAACCTGAAACTGATATATTGTGACATTAATGGAAGTTGGTTTCTTGCACTGCGGGGATATCTACGTTGTATGTGTACAGGAGGTTGTTGATTTTTGTTACGCCATCCGCAGACTATCCTAACTTGATCTTTTTCATCGGCGCTGGACTTGATCTCCCTTTGCATCGACTATATGTAGTGGATTTTATTACAACTATACGAGATATTTAACTCGTAGAGATGCGCTTTTTTCGTTAGACTTTCTTCGTCAGCTGTGGCAAGTAGCTCTGTCATGCTTTAGTAGTTTGGCTCTTTAAGGCGTGCTGGAATTACCGGCGCGATCTCGTCTGGAGAAAAGGCCTTCTTAGAGCGCTTTGAGCTTTTTGAGGAAAATGCCGAGTGGTGCGGAGCGGAGCGTCACTAGTGAGGCATTTTCTCGATTCAGAAGTGCATTTTGCGGCGATGTGTCCTTCGGCGCGAAGATGAAGTGAAGAGCAGGCGTCCTGTGGGCGAAGGAATTTGGCATACGATTGGCATTGACGTGGAGCTGGTTGGCTGGGTTCTGTCCTTAAAAGGTGGTTGACCTTTTCAACCCTTCATTGAGTTGACGGACGAGGCATTTTTCGAATATTGTTAAGATGCGAAAGAGGCGGTTACTTTGGAGATAATTCTCCAGGTGCGAATGCAGGCATGATCGGGTTCGTTGGCGGCATCCATCACTTCTTCAGCGATGACGTCTAGCGGCAGTCCGGTGACGACCGCGGAGAATACAGGTATGACAGGACGGCGTGAAGAATTTTCCGGTTTGTGGCCGATTATTTTGATCCGCTCACCGACGAAAGAGGGCAGTGTAGATTTTAGGGAAGTCGTCCATTCGGTGATTTGGTGATTGATGGGTGCTGAAATTCCGTGGAAAGGGAGGCTATTTTCTCTTTGGGGTGTGGTATTTGCTGAAGGAGTTTATTAAGGCTCCTATAATTCTGCAGTGGCTCCGGCTCTGGTGGTTCTTTTCGGCTTCTCAGTTGAAGCAGAATGCGTGATCGTCGTTGTGGTGGCTGGAGCAGATCGACTCTTTGGATAGTCGATTTGCCGTCCGTCTTTTCTTTTGGTTTTCGATGTGGATTTTACTATTTCGGCGGTTCTTGGGTTTATTCAGGCGCCGGTTTATTCTGGCGAGCGGGATCACTTGTGATCTGAAGATCACCTTTGTCTTCTTCGGGCGGGCTTCGATGGTAGGGTTGTCGACGGGGTTAAGGGGGAGGGACACTGGACGTTGAAGCCGTTTGCTGATTCCTAATATCCGGATACAGACAGGATCAGGAAGGAAACTCTTGAGTGTTGAGGGGTTTTCCCTCAGGGGGGACCCTAATCCTACTCTAAGTGTTTGAAAAAAAAGGTGGTTTGCTTACTTCTTCATCAACGTAGCGGTAGAGCAGGTCTGTCCTGCTTGAGTACAAACTTGGCACTGGTATTCCTGGACAAAAGGATAGAACAGAGCCCTCTTCCAAATTGGTCCGCAACCATCAGGCATTTTTTATTGGAATACCCCAAGTATGGTTATTATTTTCAGATTTGGTTTCTTGTGTGCTGAATTAGCTAACCCACTTCACCAAAAAGAAACCAAAATTGAAAATAATAACCACATTTATTCCCATAAAAAATGAGGGGTGGCGATGAATTTGAAAAAGAGATCTGTTCAATCCTTAAGGATGATCTTGCCCAGGAATTCCGTTGTCTTTTAGATTTGTCATAAACTTGAGTTGAGTTTTGCTTACAGATTAATCTGTTCAATGTATTAACATTTTGAAATTTTCGTAGTTTAGTCGTTTGGGTCCTCAGAAAAAATATTGTGTATTTTTAAGTCATTGTAGTGTAGTTTCTTTCTTTTTTGTTTGGGTTATTTCAACTTGCTTTGTTATTTAAAACTTGTTTTTGACACATGTTGTGTACGAAGTTAATTAATTATTGCCAGCTTGTACTGTTTGCATTTTCTACAATTTCTTTGGGACGACGTCGTTGTACTAGGTTATGAAGTAATGATTCATAAAGAGTTCGATATTAAATCCTGATAATTATTAATTTCGTCAGTTAGTATGTATTGCGTCTATTGCCTCTATCTAATAGAGAGTTTAATTTAAGCACTACCGCTTCAAGATTCGAAATGTATTTAGTTAAAGATTCTTCTGCATCACTAGCTTTTCTTTAAATCATTAGTCCGCGAATCAATAGTTTCTTAATATGTTTAGTTTTACTATTCAACTCTGTGTTCAGTTTGTCGATAATTTCCTGCTCTGTTGATTCGATATTAAAAGATGTATCAGCAGCACTCATCGAGCAGCATATAATTTTATGCCCGTCTATATATTTAATTTTATAAGTGAAACAATCTTATTAAGTTTCTTTCATAAGGGAAAAAAGTTAGAAGAAACACTCAATTAATTGGGAGAACTTAACATACGTGTGAGCACTTTTTATATGAGTTTAATTGTTATTCTCTTTAATCATTTTTAATTTTTTTCATTAATATTCTAGTGCTATTATCGATTAATAATAAATTTTTGCAAATTTCTTACAATTTGAACTGGTTGTTGAAGGGCTCTTAGAAATTTTCAGTTTTTTGCTTTCTATCGATTGTCTATTTTTCAGTTACTTTATATATATATTTCTTTGATATTGTAGTCTTTACTTTACAGAAATATAATAAACGAAATATTAACACGTAATATAGCTCCGTTAAATGGATCTTTATTTGTCCTAGCGTACTCTTGACCTACCACAAAAACAATGCAATGACCTCTCGTACTCCTAACCTTCCCAAATAAAATATACGTTGAGGTAGGTCAGGAGTACGCTAGTTCAAGCGAGAAAATGGGCGTTAGACAACCGCGTAGTTTATTGGTGTAGGTCACGAGTACGCTCGTTTAATATATAAGTTATTAAAGTGTAATTATAAATAAATTATTATCTATTAATTAATCAAGTTTATCTTCACGTAAACAAAATTTAAATTATTTAATTATAAGAACTATCGTTATTATGACTATATTTTTACATTTGTAAGTTTAATTCTCCCTAAAAGCACCTGGACGATTTCTTACCAAAAAAGACGGAAAATTCACATGCGAGAATCCAATCACGGCGACATATAATAAGTTTTTTTCAGCACACGTAATGGAGTTGCTATGGGGAAGTAAATAAGGTGATAAAATAATTATTGCCGCGATAATCTTGTAGTCCGACCGCCTCGGCCATAAAATGCTCGCCATTATGTTGTTGTTGAGCGATGCAATAAAAAAACTGAAATATTTAACTGTATGAAATTATTGTGACGCGATCTAATCGAAAATTATTCAACGATTTTTTTTTTGTGAATTCTCGTTATCGTGGAACGCGACACAATTCCAATAGAATTAATGTGCTGCGCTGATAACCATTTGAAATTGCTTTTTTTTGTCAACGTGCGCCTCTTCGCCCCACCTGTAGAAATCGGGTAAACGAGCGCTGTTAGTAATCGATTGACTGTCGTTATCTCTGTATAGTTTTGCTTGAAAATTACAGTTGCTGTAATATTTTCAAAAGTTAAGATATATTTGCGATAGGAACATATGTGTGGTTTATTTTATTAAGAAGAATTTATAAAGGTAAGCACTTTTATTCTTCTAATGTTTTAATGAATTTCTTCTTTATTTAACTTCTTTCTTAGCCCCGGCAACTAAGCCACTTTAGCCAGTCCCAGTTTTTAGACGCTAAATGGTGGGTTGTAGATATGTTTACAGAGGGTAGATAACAAACAATCACGCTCTACAATTAAAGAAGTTCAAGAATGTTAGCATTATAAGTGAATATTATTTTTAACCATAAGATAATACAGGAGTTTGAAGGGAGCCTTTGAGGGATTACATAAAACACTTTCAATAGTAATAGGAGAAGGAAAACCCAGCCTAGTAAAATCCCAATATAATTTTTGACAATCTGCACGATAGTTTGAGCACTCAAAGAATATATGATTAAGATCCCCTCTAGCTCCACACGAGCAATTTGGTGTCTGATTTATACCCATGGTAAACAAATGAGAGGGGGAGGAAGAGTGACCTAATCTACATCTAGCTAGAGACGAAACCGCTCTTCTACCTACAAAGCCATATTCTTGAAACCATACTGTTTTTGAAATTTGAGGGTTGATTTTATAATATTTGAACCGAGAGCATCCATCCCATTCTCTCTGCCACAAATTACTTATTCCTTGCTTAATTGACGGAATATAATCCCGAAAGGGCAGCTCCGTCTCTAGAGGCACATTTCTATTAGCTTGACCGGCCAAGAAATCCACTTTCTCATTTCCTTCAATACGAACATGACTTGGAATCCAACAAACCACCACATTAAATTGATCTTGAAATAATTCAAACAATTTTTTCCTAATTTGAACAACAATATGAGATCTCTTTGTATTGAATCCTACATCTTCCACTGCTTGTATTACTGATATTGAATCACAAAAAATTACAGCTTTCCTTATACCATAACTTCTAATGATCACCAGGCATCTATCAACTGCAAAAAGTTCTGCTGTAAAGATTGAGCACTTACCAGGAAGGCCACATGCTACGCTACAAATATTTTCCACCATCACAGCATATGAACATACCTGATTCAGTTGATCAAGGGATCCGTCAGTAAAACACTTAACGAAATCTGGCCACTTTCTTTGAATAATGTCCTTAAACCTAATGTTATTGACAAAAGGTGCAACATTTTTAACCTCACTTTTATTCTTAAAAAGATCTGTAATAATAACACGTGTGAAAGAATGTTCTTTAAATGAATGCAAGAAACAACTTGGTCCCTGACTAGAAATTATGTTACAAGAAGCTGCCTCTAAGTAACATGACACCATCAAAGGAAGAACATTAATATTAGCCTGTGCGAGAGTAATAATCAGTCTATCCATAAAATAATGTACACTTATATTGTTGTTAGATAGGATTTTCAGCACATACTTGTAACATAAAAACTTCGTTCTATACAACAGCGGACACAGCCCAGCCTCAACTTCAACTCCTTTGGATGGTGATGATTTCATAGCCCCTAAGATTATCTTGCATGCCTTCACCTGTATCCTATCTAAACACTTTGTTAAATCTGAAGTTAAAGGGTACAAAAAAAGGAAGCATAATAATAATTGATCTGATATAACTTATATAAAACAGCCGTAAAATAGCTGGGTCTGCCCCCCACCATGTGCGAGTCAAGAAGCGCATAATATTAATGCCTTTCGAACAACTTTCATTTATATATGTAACAAGAGAGCTTATAATCCATAATGACCCCTAAGTACCTAACCCATTGCACAGGTTCCTCATTAAAAAAAACCTGATAATTTATCCTACATGCTGATTTGGAAAAAATATACTCTTACATTTGTGCATAGATAACGTAAGCCCATTCTTATGTAACCAATCTGACAATTCAAACATTGTCTAATTAAGCCTATTATAAATAGATTGCAAGTCTTTGCCAGAATAAAAAAGAACTATATCATCAGCATACTGAATGATCTTGCAATATGCTGACATGTCCGATTCCAAGTCTTGAGTATACAAAGAGTACAATATTGGGCTAAGAACTGATCCCTGGGGCAAACCCACGAATGAAATATTACCATTTTTTAAACCAGTATCTCCTTTCAAGAATAGCTTCTTATGTTTTATAAGCTCCCAAATACATTGATTTAACTTATAAGGAAACTTTAATTTCACTAACTTTTCAATTAAAACTGATGGGATAACCGAATCGTAGGCCCCGGCTATATCTAAAAAAACTGCCACTGTGCATTTCCCTTTTGCAAAAGAGTTCTGAATTTCACTAATTAGGATAGCCAAAGCATCATAACACCCTCTACCCTTTCTAAACCCAAATTGCGAGGGCGAAAGTATTCCTTCCTTCTCAAACCACCATTGCACCCTGTTCTTAATGAGATGTTCAAATGTCTTACGAAAGCAAGAAGTTAGTACAATTGGCCTCAAGGTCTCCGAATTATTTTTAGGTATAGGACACACAATCTGATCCCTCCAACTCGAGGGAATGGCTCCCGACTTAAGGAAAAAATTTAAAAACTTCAATACTACTTCCTTCAGCCTAACACGAAGATTATTGATCATGAAATATTTAATACCATCAATCCCCGGAGCCGAGTTCCGAACTCCTGCCAAAACTATTTCAAATTCCTTATTAGAAAAATCATCCATAAGAAATGATGGTTCAATGCTATCATATGGAGTTAGCTCAAACTTGGGATTGACAAAGCAGGGGGTTAGAGCTAGAAAGAAATCTTCCACTGTGGACAAATTATAGGGAATTGATCTTGTTGTAGAAATCTGTTCACAAAATGGCTTGAACGCCTCCTTTTTCTTTCTTTTAAATGTTCTTTTAGCCCTTGCAATGGCAGATTTTGCCAAAATGTAGTAATGTTTCGTCCCATATCTGTAAAACTCCTTCAGAGCCTTTACTCTTTCCTCTTTAGCCTTCTGACAATCCTCATCCCATCATACTCTTGTATTGTATACTAACTCCTGCGATATTGCAGGTGAATGTTCATCCAAAAGACTTTTAAAAGAAGAAACAAATCTTTCGAATTCCTCAACACAATCTGCATTCCACTCTTCTCCTGATAAAATATCCAGAACAGTCGTCCAGTCTGCTTTTTTATAATTAAATCTAACTGGAATTTTGTTAAATTTAAGTGGTAGACTATCATTGAATAAAATTTCACAAATTATAGGAAAGTGATGGCTCCCATATGTGTCTTCAAGTGTACGACTATTACATATCTCCCCAAGGTCTGAAGACACCATACACAGGTCAATAATACTCTTTAAGTTATCAGAATTGTTCAATCCAGTGGGTTTCATGTCATTAAGAATAATGATTCCTTTCTGATCTACAAACTCCTCTAATATAGAGCCATTCTGGTTGAAAAAAAAACCCATTCAATGATTTTAAATGACAATTAAAGTCCCCAAGGAAAATGACTGAAGCTTTACATTTATCATAAATCTTCATCCATGTTAGTAAAGGGAACTTAATATTCGGGGCAATATACCCCGTTATCAACACAAAAGAATCAAATTGGATTAAAATGAATTGACAATGCTGCGGAAGCTTAATATTTAATATGTCAATAACACAACACTGTATGAAATTTTTGACCAAAACTGCTACCCCACCTTTACCATCTTCACGATTATTACAAATACTTTTAAAACCTTCCAAATGAATATTTTGGTAACGATTCCAGGTTTCCGATAGACAAATAATATCCGGTTTAATTTCATCATTTAGATTAATTAATGATTCTTTATTTGCCCTAAAACTTCTAATATTCCAACTGAGAACCTTCATCTTCATTCCCATTGTTATGCAATAAAATAGAAGATAAAATTTCTACATCATTATTATACAATTTGTTCATAAATGCCTCATATAACATTGATTGAGCATTGGTCAAATGCGCTGGCGATGACAAAAAATTTTCAACTTCATCAACTTCCAGATCATCGTACTCCATCGAGGGAGAACGATCCCTAAAGCACAGTTTAGGAGGTAATTTCGACATTTAAGAAGATACAATTTCTTTATGTCTTTTCTCAAGTTCAATTTCTTTTATCGATTCTGTAGGAGAACTAACCTTACGCCTTTTTGTAATTGATACATATGAAGGTTCATTAGTCTTGGTATTTCTTGCACCTCCTTCAGAATTTCTCAGAACTGGAAAGGAACGATAATTAAATATAGGCCTATTGCCATTATCTACTACCTTACTATTAGCCACAGAAGTATTTTCAGATAATTTTGGAAATCTTTTTACCGCTTCAAAAAAACTAACTTTGTTTTGCGTCATATAATCTTTCATAGCCCTTTGCCTTTTGAACTCCGGACATAACTTCATACTAGCTGGAGTACCAAATTCTGGACACAGATGGTTGCCCGAACAATGACAACATACACTAATATTAGCCTTACAATTCACAATTGAATGATTGTCCTCTCCACATTTCGCACATCTTTCTGAACCCTTACAAACATTCTTACTGTGACCGTACCTTAAGCACCTATAGCACTGGATTACCGGATACGAGTACACATCAGGAGTTATAGCAGTACAAAATAAATAAACCACAGAAGGTAGGCTATCTGCACGAAAATCCACAATTACTGAGTGTGTTCTAACGAATTCAACCTGCCCATCCGGTTTAGTAACTCTCCTATTCAAGCGCTTAACATACATAACCTCACATCTGTTGTTCGATAAGTTAATATTGTCCTTGATCTCTTGCTCCTCTAAAGACGGATCCACCCCCCTTAAAATACCTCTCGATAAAATTGAATAATTAGGAATGAATGCTTTCCATCCATTTTGTGTTATAAATTCTGTATTTTTAAGAAAACTGTTTGCTTCATCCCTACTGGAAAAACTGAGCCCTACTCTATTCCTCCCCCTTCTTGACGTGATTGCATTGTACCTTTTAAAAATACTCCTTCCTACTGCCATGGGATGCAAAGAAGGAATCTCAGATCCCTCATCATACTTTTTCTCAACATATACTATAAATGGTCCCTTATCTTTATCGTTAAATTCTACAATCTCTAAATCTTGTTTTTTGCGAACTTTATCTGGAGGCACCTGCCTCACAAAGCAACACGTGTTAACTTACTAATTATCGAGCTTTTGAAAACCGGTGAATATCTTGAGACGGAATACCTTGTTATTGGAGCGGGATGAAAACTTAAAAAAGACTCCACAATAAAAGGGGAAAATTTGAAAGTATTTTGAATAAATTGGACCGAAAGTTCAATTATAGTGTACAATTATTCAAATTCTAGTAAAATCTAAAATTTCTCTGTACGGAAAGTTCCAATTCTCCTTATATACGTTGGATTTCATATATTTTATCGAGACGTCTTCGATGATTTTTAGAATTCACGCAACGGATTATTTCCTGTTTCTATATCTGATAAAAGAAAACAAGTTTTGTCTTCTTGTAACTATTTTCATATTTATTAGGTCGTCTCGTTTTATTGAGTTTACATGAAGAAGAAGAAGAAGTGGTATTAAATTGGATCTTTCGCAGATTGTGTGCACCTTGTTTTTATTTGGAAATGTTGCAATTTCTTAAATAATGTTCTTCGTAATTTCAATTGGTATTTGTTCGCATTTTTATGTATTATGAAGTTGGGAGTAATTAATTTGGAGTTTACAAAATCAAATTTGGCCTATAAAATAATTTTAAATTACCTAATCTTATTGATCTATAGTAAATTGTGTGAAATATTTAAAAAGGTAGAATTTAAGATTTACGTTTTCGTTGAACAAAACAATTACACAAGTTGAAAATTTACTATCCTTCAAATTGACTGAGAAAAAAATGTTATATATTGATTCGTGTGTTTTTTTTTTGTTGCAGGTCCACTCACAAAATCGATGAGTTCATAAAAACTTTTTAAGGTATGTATATTTGGCTATATACTGTATATTATAATTGATGTGATTTTTCAAGGTCACCTGTTGATTTTACAAGGCTATTTAAAATTATCAAAGGACATTTAAGATGATTAAGTCATTAATAAGTTACATATTGATGAATTTATTTCTATTTCATTACCAAACCATTTAATATAAATAAAATATATTTAAGGTAATTTGATGGTTATTTAAGGTTATTCAAAAATAATTTAGTTAAAGTTATTTGTGGAAATCCAACGGTTATTCAATGCCAAAGAAAGTCATTAAGGTCATTTAAGATTACACAACGATCATTCAAGATCATTAATGATCGTTCAGGCTTTACGACCATTCAACGAGCACTCAATTCTCTCAAGGTCATTCTACAATCGTTAAAAGTGACCAATTGATTTTTTTATAGAAAATTATCTAAAAATGTATAAGATAATCTAGTAATCATTCTAAGTAATATAATGGCCAATCGATGCTATTTGATTTATGTATTCATTTCTTTACTAATAATGCTAGAATTATTTTTAATATCATTCAGAATCATAAAATTAAAATTAAAGATTATCTAATAACAATGTAATGTTATTTAAAGCTATCTGACGATCCCGGATTATATTATAATTTAAAATCATTTTATGATCATTATACCATTAATAGCTATTCAACGTTATTAAAGGTATTATCCAAAGATTATTCAAGGTCGTCCATAATTATTTTTTAATGTCATTTATAATAATATTATTATAATTCAAGATCAACTATTGACCATTTAATGTAATTTAAAATCATTTAAGATAATTTTAGGTCATTTGATGATCATTTTATATTATCCAAGATTATTCAAGGTCAATAAATAGTAATTCAAAATTATATAAACTTATCCAAAGATTATTTAAATCATCCTAAATTTACTCAAGGTCATTCATCAGTCTTTAAAGATATCATATTAATTCTATAGGGCTGTTGAAAAATATCAAAGGACATTTAAGTAAATCTAACAATCATTTTAGCAAATAAAACAGTCAATCGAAGTCTTATAAGTTAATTATTGTTCCCTGTCAAAAACAGCCACGAGGCTCTTTTGATCAATTTTGGATCCCATCAGCGTTACGTAGCTGGAAACAGGAGATGTGGTCCAAAATAGATTCGTGGTTGTTGTTGACAAAAAACAATAATAACTGTCACATTATTATGATTATAATTGTTTTACCGTTCTCTTGATTTGTCGGTGGTTATTTACTCAAACAGGGATCTCGTGCAACGCTTAAACAATAAAGAGCACTTTTATGGTAATATCTTTTAAGTTGAAGAATTAGAATTATTTTTGTTGCTAATATTGTGAACAAGCTTTTCTTATGATTTAGAATCATAAAATTAATATTTTAGATTATCGAATGGCTATTTATTATCATTTAAGGTTAACTAACGACCACTCAAGATCATTTTAGGTCATTTGATGACCTGGGATTGAAAACTTGGTTACTTTGTTTTACTTCTATATTTTGTAACTTTAATAATAATGAATAGCTTATAGTCGAACCTCTAGTAACTGTAAAGTTACAAAACGGATGTAAAACTAAATCACCGTGTTTTAATCCAAAGCTAATAAAGATAATTACTTAAGGTTATTTAAGGTTATCTAATAATTATTCCAAATAATTAAATGACCATTCAGCAATAAAATGACCATGAGGGTTATTTATAATGATTAAACAATTATTTGAGGCCATTAAATGGTCATTCAAAGTTATTTAAGGTTGTCTAAAGATTAATTAAGGTAAACTAACAGTTATGTAAGACTATTCAGTTACCACTAAAAATTATTTAGTCATTCAAAAATTCTTTAAGGTCACATTTTAGATGGCTATTAAAGATTTTATTATGTAATAATCATTTAAGTAGTACAATGATCAATCGATGTTATTTTAATTATAATTCATGTAAACCACATACCACTAACACTAGACACACTATATTTACTGCATTGTTCAATGTCGAACTAATTAATTTCATCCGTTGGATGAAATATGATCATAATAAATATAAAAACACAGGTCACCATTCTGACTAATTCAGCTTCAGTAATTAACGTTCTGAATACAAAGCAAAAGTTACAAAACTCTATAATGATTATTTTAAATTAAATCTGATGTTTTTGCTAATCCTCGTTCATTTTGTAAATTTGCAAATGGATCCCGAAAGGACACGGGTTTTCCCAACAACAACAACAGCACATATCAAGACCAAATTGTAGAAAATGGACAGAATATTGAAAATTTATTCGCAGACTTCTTCTCTAAAGTATACATTAAAGACTTTTTAATTAATTTCTCTAATATATCTCTTTTTGATACTTAACAAGCCCTCGATTTAAAGTTATATCTCCATTGCTGATCTTTTCAATCGTATTTTAGCTTTGAATAATACATATTCCGCAGGCCCAGGTGGCGTATCTACTAATCTGGCAATCAATTGTTTTTACTCACTTTGTTGTGTTATTATTTACTAATTTCCTAAGCATAGGAATATTTCCAGAATTATGAAAATCATGCTTTCTACGTCCTGTTTTTAAAAGTAGAATTCGCGTAATTCTTAAGAATTATTGAGGCATATCATTACAATCAGCGGTTCTCAAACTTCTGGATAAAGAAGTGAGTGTTTTCAAATGATTTCAAAGCTGCAAATCAACTACTTCTAATTTTCACAGCATATGGTTTCAAAAATGTTTTGTACTGTGGCAGTATTTTATTGTGATATGGCGTTTCAACAAGTAACAGCCTTATCAATCCAGTACTTCTAATTTTCTTGAGTTCAAAAAATTCTTGTCGGATACCTTGGACATGCACGAACAAGTGGATGTAATCTATACAGACTTTTCCAAGTCATTTGATAGAGTGGAACACACGATGTTACTTCATAAATTAAAGTTACTAGAATTCAAGCTACAGCAGGTTAAAATTAATAACTTTTCATAGTTCCCTATATCAGTCACGTCAGGTGTGCTGCAAGGCATACCATTGGACCAATTTTATTTTTACTATTTATCAACGATCTTGTTGATGTTATAACATTTGGTAAATACATGATGTATGCTGATGATTTCAAAATGTAGCAAGTGATTCATACTAAGATACTTTGTAATATAGAACCATATAATCTTAACGAGTTCTTTGCACATACGTTCGAATAATAATATTGCAGGGACAAATGCGGGCTTCTAATTTGTTTTTTCTTGTACTATTTTTAAGTATTTTTGTTTATACTTGTAATTATGACGCACTCACATGTACAGAATATATGTATTTTGTCAATGTTAATAAAGATTACTCACTTACTTACTAAAAAACGACTGTAACAAGTTGCAAAACGATGGATACTATTAACAGATGGTGACAGGCTAACCGTTTGTATTTAAACATTGTGTAATTTCGTTTTTTTAGATCTAAATACAATATTCAATTCAATTTTGTCTAGGACCGACCCGATAAAAGACCTTGGAGTTTTTTTTGATAAGCTTTAACTTTCAGAAACCACATAATTTCAATTTGTGATAAGGCAAGAAAGATGTGGCATTTTGTGTAGCTTTCAAAATAATTGAGTCTTGAATGACTAAAAATATTGTATTGTTCACATATTAGAAACCACCTCGAGTATGCATCTCCAGTCTGGTCACCGTATTTACGAACGGATATTGAGAGCATTGAGAGCGTATAAACAGGGCATCAAACATATCAAAAGTTCTTATTCCTCTGTAATGGCCCGGTCGAAGATGCGTACCCTGGAGGTTCGCAGATCAATGTCCGATCTACGCACACTTCGGGGTTTAATAAATGCATCTATATATTCTTCTTCGTTATTATCACATATAAAATTAATTGCGTCAATTTTTTTATTAGCTTCAACGAGCAACACTTTATTTTTTGTATACAAATCTTATAACAGCACTATTAGTCGCATAGTTAGATTGGCAAATAATTAATTGCCCATTCCTGGTCACAAATTTAAAGTGGCCGTTAAGAATAATTTGTAATAATATGATAATATATCCTCTTATAATTTCAAGGTTGAGTTTATTTAGTTTACGTTAATTTAGTTAATTTAGATTTATATATTTTGTTGTATCATTGTATATGGGGTTTCCTGTAAATAAATAAATAAAATAAATAAATGAACAATTCAATAGCTTAAACTCAAAGTTTTGTGTAAAAACCGCAAACAAACCTACACGATTAAAAATGCTCGTTACAATTATATAAAAGGAGCCAGTTTTATTCCTTACTTTGCTTCGAAGCCTATTGTGTTAATCTAGAACTATCGCTGTAACATAATGTCAATAAATTTTACAATATATAGGAAAATCGGTCAATAATCCTACTTATTTTGTTGATAACTTCTAGTTGCCTAAGAGTATTTGATTAAATATTATAATGAAGGGTGTTGCTTTGCTATAGTTTAAATTATTAAAATATTATTAAAACAGTATTTTGTTTATAAAAACTTCAGCTTCATTTTGGTCCCACCAAAAAATATTTAGTGTCAAATTGTTAAATATGTATAGTAACAAACAAGACAATTAAAATAAACAGTTATATTTATTGTTACAAAAGTTTAGTAGATGCCATATTTCTTTAAAAATTGTTCTGGATGCAAATGCTGCTTCTAAGATTAAGGCAGCAAAATCCAAATCAATTGTACCAACAACGGCTAAGAATATTTCCTTAACTTTAATTCCTTGCCACTACATTTATATAATGTGTTAGAGTCTAAGATACACAACACATAGGAATAACAATTATTTTTCCCTTGTAAAAATTATTCGTACACTTTGTATTGAAACTAAATGACGTAGGGAATTGTATCAAATAGTAACATTTTTATAAAAAATTAGGGGAACTAGTGAAAATTTTTGTTTATTATTGAAGACTTCAAATTAAAACGTTTTGTTTGATATATTCTACATCCCTTTTTATATTTATTTATTTATTTAGTTCTTTGGTCTTCTTCCTTTGAAAATAAATATAAAAACAAATTCCAGCTTTGAAAAGTTAGTCAATAAATAATATGGAATTAATATTTTTTTCTTTTATCAATGATCACAATTTGCGTTGATATTTAGAACATTATTCGGAACACTTTTTTTATAGATATAGATAATATTTTTTCCTATTTTAATTTAATTGCATTTTATTAGAGCAGTAGCTGCTTAGACTGATATATTTTGGTCTTTAGATATGAGGACTCTACTTTTAATTTGATTGTTTTTTGCAGAAGTTGTAACTTGATATGTCTCTTAGGCTTAGATTCTTTAATTTTATACGCTTTTTTGACCAAGGATAGTGTTTTAAATTTTGCTGTCTTTTTCTATGAATAAGGCAAAAAATTAAATTTGTTATTTATCAAACAATGGAATCAATTACTCTTTTAGGTCAACTTCATTTAAGTTTAAATTTGATAAAGAAAACCACTTGTTATGTTTCATATTTACATTTTGAAACTGACACGTGTTTCGAACTTTGCAGTTCATTATCAAAGGGTAGTACTTAGTATTACCTTTGATAATAAACTGTAAAGTTCAAAACACGTGTCAGGAAACTGAAAATAAATATATTGAAAATAACAAGTGCTTTTCTTCAACAAATTTACACGTTCCGTTCCATCAAGAATATAGCAAAATAAGAATGATCTATTTTCATTTAAGTCCATTATTTGTCTCGTCTTTGACCTCGATAAAAGTGTGGGACAGACTTTTCGGAAGAAGTACTGATAAGGGATATTATAAAAGTTATATACGATAATTACAACTTAAGTTTAAGAGCGATTTCCGAGCAGGCAAAAAATATCAAAATATTATGCATAACTAGTTTTTTTATGAAGCACTGAAAAAATATTTCTTAAGAGATCTGGACGATGCATGGATGCTATGGTTATTCGAGCTTAGGTCTTATAAGTGTAATGTATAAGATTCTAAGGGTATTTGTATTAAATGTAACTGAAAATCTATTAACAAAGCCTAATTGTTTAGATCTTGATGTCACTAGATATATTATATGAGCATTAAATGCTAATTTTGTATCCAAATGTACACCTAAATCTTTTACAATTTTTACATCCTGAAATATATGATTTCCAATAAGATATGTATTTTGATTTTGATTTGTAATTCTATTACGGGAAAATGTAATTTTTACACATTTGTTCAAGTTCAAGTATAATTTATTAATGCCATACCAATTACAGGGATTTATTTATCTTCCTGTAATAGAGCATAATCAGTGGGTGAATTAACAGTATGAAATATTTTTAAATCGTCTGCAAAAAGTAAACAACGACTGTGCTTTAAATAATAAGTGATGTCATTAAAAAAAAAGGAAAGGACCACAATGCGATCCTTGTGGAACACCTGATGATACGTTGATTATTTTGGAAATATTTGACCCTATTTTAATATACTGCTTACGACCTGTTACATAACTTTTAATCAATTGAACCAAAGCCCTTATATAATAATTTGCTACATAACACCTCATGATTGATGCGATCAAACGCCTTTGCGAAGTCCGTATATATCGCATCTACTTCAAATCCTCTTTCAAAAGCGTCCAAAATATATGTTTCAAACACGAGAAGATTCGTTGAAGAAGACCGTCCACAGAATCCATGTTGCTCATCAATAATCGCATGTTTACACGCCCATTTAATTTGTATACTAATTAGATAGTCCAATATTTTAGGGATAACGGATTTTTTACAAATGCCTCTATAGTTATTTATGTCTTCTCGATTTCCAGACTTTAATAATGGTGTAACGTAGCTGTCCTTCCATGATGATGGCACTAGTCCAGTTTCCACAGAATATTTAAATAATAAGGTGATAAATAATAAGGTGTGCATATAGAATAAATGCACTTCTTTAGAAGTCCGGTCCTGATGAACAACTATCATTTAAATCAAAAATTTGTTGAAATACGCTTTCAGTAGTAACATTAAATGAATTTAAGACAATTTCGTAATGAAATTTAAAGTCAGTAATTGCACAATGACTCTGGGTATATACAGATGAAAAAAATTCGGCAAATAAATTGACACATTCATTATCGTTACTAGCTATCTTTTCATTTAAAAACATGTGTTTTGTATACCAGTTGTCTTACGCACCTCATCAACAAAAGACCAATATTTTTTGGGGTCTCATTGTTATTAATGTACGATGTGTACAGAGAGTTGCTCAATTCATTGCATTGTTTTCTTAAATATTTGAACAATAACGATTATTTAAAATAGAAATATTTTCCATAATTGCGTTTAAAGATGTTTGAAATTCTGTTTTAAATAAAATTAATTCTGATCTGAGTAATGCTTGAATTGTGCCTGTGGTAGGAATGTTACATATTTGACAATTCCATTTTAAACCATCAACTTTTTTTTCTTCTTGTCGATAATTATTAATTTCTATATCAGATAAATTTACACATTTCCCATGAAACCATGTAGCACAATGTACTACTACATTTTATTGCGGCCCCAATCCCCTTGGGATGGTTTATTAATTTAAACTTTCCACATGACAAAGATATTATTAATAAACTACAATAGGCCTACAAGGATATCAACAGGGATACTTTTCTTCACACTGACCCCGTCTTTGGTAGTGACTAAATTACAACATACAAGACTAGGCGACTGAAGGAATAAACATAAGAAAACAAAGGTAAATAAAATGTACTACGTTAATAAATATGTAAATATTTACTCTCGGCCGTATCAATTTAAAACACGAACAATAATTTGGCACCTTGAGGTTAAAATATCGATCAATAATATACAAAAACGTCCGTATCAATAGAGATTTCACGAAATCGTGAACGCAATTGAAAATTAAAAATTATAGCTACCTCTATGACGATGTAACCTACGTCCTTGTAAAAAGCTGTTATATATGATAAGGTTTTAACGTCACAAATCGGGTTTTTAAACGCACTGATCTTAAGACGCAGCTGTATTAATTATATATATATTAAAATGTATTGGAACTAATGTGGTCCTTGGGGCATACCTGATGTTATCGCTGTAAGAGAAATGTGTAGGTACCTACACACAATTTTTACGATTTGCAGCTTAGATAAGACACAATCCAAACAAACAACGAACCCTAAACATTTTGGAAAAGTTGGTTCTTCTACTATTCTTGACGAATCAAGATAATTATTAAACAATCATTGAAGAGTAAAGTTACAAACATGATACAAAACACGACTACTAGCTTCATGTAAGTTCGGCGCTGAATTCGACGATTTGGTGTTGTTAACAAGAGTTTGGAGTATATTTTTTATGCGGTAATATTTTGGGTAATATAATACTTTTTATTTAAAACGCAGTTAATACGAATATGGAGGGCTGACTCAAATAAGAAATTAAATTAATATAATATATCGATAATTTAAAAATATTTAATTTATTTTCTGTTCATTTCTTCTATAATTAATAACGAGTTTCGAACTTTGACTTATTGGGCCTCATCCACCCATTGCTGTCAATAATGGGAATCAGATGATCTGTATCATAATTTCATTAATCAGCAATGAAAATAACTATTAATTGCTACTTTTAAATGTTTTAAGAATAGTTGCAACCGTTACTACTAAGTTACACTTAAATACTGTTTATTAAATCAATTCCAGATGATCAACAATAGATGATCGGTGCTAGCTGGTAGATGACAGTTGATAGATAATAAATGATAACAAATTATATACCTATTTCATTATTGTACAATTTTTCTTAGGTATTTGAACATATTTTAGAGACGTCTTAGTTATGTTCAAGTTGATTTCTACATAAAAAGTCCACATTAACAAATTCAATCTTAATATATATTACATTTCTCAATATATATCTTCCAGCATAGATAATCTATGGGTAGATATCAACATATTGAACCCAGAAAACATATATCCCAAAGCTACAGAGCTATTTAACTAAAATTAGGGTGCCACAGGGATCTGATTTAGATCCACTGCTTCTTGTATTATTTCACAATGACCCTTAGTTAATACCAACTTTTTTTATTTTTTTAAGATATAAATATTTATAATAATATACATTGAAATAAATAAACTTTCTTTGAATAGATTTAAACGAGAAGCTTTTTCTGACCATTCGACTCTCTAATTTAATAATAAATAATGTTTGCTAAAATGTAATATTGTTTCCTGCATAATATCTTATTATAATAATCTTATTTTAATGTTAAACCAATTGGAGGTTAGGATTGTGGTCACCTATATACTCTATATATACATTTAAACTTCTATCTTAGTGTTTTAGTTTACACATTAAATTATTAGAAGTAAAAAGAAGAGTTACATTTAATAAATAATTTTAGAATCGAATAATTTTATATAAGAAACTATTGTAAATATAAAACCAATAACAATTGAGAAATAAGAGCTAAGAAATAATTGATAGATGATCCGTACTAAATATCAGATGTCAGATGTAAGATAATTAGGATAATCCCTTAAAGATCACATGCAAGATGACAGACAGCATATATTACACGATTTAGCTCTAGATTTATAATTATTATTTATTTTAAACAGGAATTAAAGAACCAGAAATAATATTGTAATAAATAATCTCAATTTATTTTATCTTAACTTACAACAAATTATAATAATTAATAAAAACAATTGAATAAAAATACCTTGGATTATTATAAAGCTCCATTAATCGGTGTCCAGTCAGATGAGTCTTGTTCTTTCACATTGGTACTCCATTCCTTTTCACCATTTTTACTCCAATTGTTTCCATTAATTTTTTGACCAAACGAATTTGCACCGGACTTTTGCTTTACACCGTTTTGAGTTTCATTACGTTCCCATTCTTCATAATTTTTTAGTCCAATTTCTCCATTATTTACCAATTTATTCTGTTCATAATAATTTTTCCATTCGTTACTAACCTTTGATTGGTCCTTACCTGCTGACACTTTTCCATGATAACTTTTGCCTTCATTATTTGTCCATCCTTTAGACTTTTCTTTTTCATCATTTGTCCATTCCACCTTAATGTTTTTATTTGCATTATTTTTCTTTTGATCATGTTCTTTATTATTTATCAATTTATTCTGTTCGAAATAATTTATCCAGTCATTACCAATATTTGTTTGGTCCTTATTAGCATGATGACTTTTGGCTTCATCATGTGTCCACACTTTAATAACTTCTTCTCTTTCTTTCTCTTTAGCATGATGGTCTTTGCTTTCATCATTTGTCAACACTTTAATAATTCCTTGATCTTTATTATTTTTCCATTCATTTAAATTTATTTCCTGATTATCATAGCTTATCCATTCGTTGTTGTTTTCTTTAACAAATTCGTTATTAATTGCATCTGAACTTTTTGTCCACACTTTAATAACTTCTTCTCTTTCTTTCTCTTTATCATGACGGTTTTTGTTTTCATTATTTGTCCACACTTTAATAACTCTTTGATCTTTATTATTCTTCCATTCATTTATATTTAGTTGCTGATTATCATAGCTTGTCCACTCGTTGTTATTTTCTTTAATGAATTTGTTTTCATTATTAATTGCTTCTGAATTACTTCCCCATTTAATTTCATCAGTTGTTTGAACTTTATGATTCTCTTGTCCTTTATCAATAATTTTATCAGCTTTATTACTTTCCCACTCTACGATAATTGGTTGATGGTTTGCATCTTTTACTGGACTGTTGATTGTCCATCCTTTTAAAATTTTATTATCGTTTAATAAATTATTATTCTTCCATTCGTTTTGATTAAAGTTTAATTTTTGATTCTCATTTCTTATCCATTCTTCTAATTTATGATTATTACTTAATATTTCTTTTTGAGCTTCATTATGAATCCATTTATTTGGTTTAATTTCTTCTTTTCCATAATTATCCCATTCATCTTTAATCTCCTGTTCTTTATCAGTCGACAAGTCTTTGCCATTAATTTTCTGTTGTCCTTTATTATTTATCCATCCATTAAGTTCATTCTTTTTCCATTCATACCCTTTAGTTTGTTCCGCCCATTCTTTTCCATTAGTTTTTTGATTATTGTTTTCATCTCCTTGGATTTTCCAACTTTCACCATCTCCATTATTAGACCATTCTATATCATCGACTTTATGATCCTTATTTATTTGTTGTGAAATATACACAGGTACTTTAACCGAATATGGTACTTCTTTCTTCACTAATACTGGTACTTCTTTATAAACTGGATATGGTTTATCAACTGGAATTTTAACTTCAAGAGGGTAAGGTTTTTCAATTTGTACAGGAACTTTCTTTTCCACCACGAAAGGTTTCGGTACTGGTGCGTTTACATGATAGGTTACGGGTTTTGGAACTTCAACAGGGTACGGTTTGTTGATTGGTACTATTACTTCGTAAGGTAGGGTTTTCTCGACTGGGTATGGAATACGTTTTTCCACGGTGACCGGGTACGGTTTCGGGACGTGAACGGTGTATGGGCGATGTACTGGTACTTTCACAGCATACGGTACTTTCTTAATAATAGTGTATGGTTTTGGAATTGGTACCTCTACTTTAACTTCATACGGTACTTTCTTCTCGACGGTGTATGGTTTAGGTACGTGCACCTTTACAGGGTAAGGAACTTTTTTCTCTACAATGTAAGGTTTTGGTACGACCACTTTTACTTCGTATGGTCTTGGGACGGGTACTTTCACTTCATACGGTACCTTTTTGATAACCTCATATGGTTGGGGAATCTCGTATGGTACTTTTACGTACTCCTTAACCAAATATGGTACCTTTTTCTCGACTATGTAAGGTTGAGGAATTGGTACCGTAACTTTATACGGTACTTTCTTTTCGATGGTGTACGGCACGTGTTTCTCGACAGTGTATGGAAGTGGAATTTTCGTCTTAACAATTTGAGTTTTTACATTTTCGGAAACGGAGTGATGATTATCGGAATTTTGTTGGTGGATATTGTGGCCTTCAATTTCGAACAATACATTTTTCTCCTGGTTTTTGCTCTGCTGAGAAGATTCTGCAGTTAGAGCCAAACAGTAGAAGATGTAAGTAAGAGCCTGAAACAATTAAATTGCATTAGTTTTCTATATATAAATTATATCTAAAGAAGAAATAAACGTAGTCCTTCAATTGTTTTATTTGTGTATTTATAATTATGTGTGTATTAGGATATTATTTAAGTATGTTGTTTTATCACTGTAAAGCACCATTAATTGTTTCTCAATTGGCTAAAGATATTGATTAACCACAAAATGGTAGACCTCAACGATGAATTTTTATTTTAGTTAATTAATCAAGATAATGTTATCAAACACTTTTAGGTAATATTGAAATGCCTAATAATTTAAAAAAAACACGAAAAACATTTAAACATTAATAATTAATAACATTAATCTACAAGAAATGAAGACCTCATTTTTATTATTGAAATGCCTATATTATAACTCGATAAGATGACCATAGAAAAATTAAATTATATTGATAATATAATAATAATAATAATAATAATATAATTAATAATAATAATAATAATGATAATAATAATAATAATAATATATTGATAGGTAGAAATTGATTAATGTTTCACCAAGAGATCAGAGAGAAAATTATTCAATAAATAAATCATATAGTATATTAACTATGGTAACAAAAATGTACAATTTCTTTACTTACTATAATCCTCATCTTGTGGAGAGTTGTGGTGTTCTGCTGTTTAAAAATTCCTGCAGCGTATTTATACCTCGTAAGGAGGAGGGTTAATCAAATTTAAAAAAAAATATATTGGACAGAAGAAAGTGTTTTAGAATAAATACGCGATATTAACTGTAATAATTATATGCAATAAATTATTCATACGTAGCAAAATTTTAATTAATTAATTTTTATTCTTTTGGAGTTCCATTCCAACGGCTGCATTAATATTTATCCTTATTAATAAAACATATCGTTGAGATTTTGAAAATAATTTAACACTTAATATTTGCACATAATTAATACAATTAAATACAGAATTGGACTGGTAAATCTATTTAAGTAATAAATTGTTATAATTTTTATCATGTCTTCATTCAAAATATTCTGAAATAAGGATAGAATAACATTTTTTATAGTTGTGCTCAATATAAGTCAAAAATGGTGGTCATCATACTACTTTTTTATACTAATCAATTTATTGTCATCGTACTTATTACAGGGTAATCAATTAATTTATATAACTAGTAAAAAATATTATATATTAATAATATTATTATATATTTCCCCTCGTTTCCAATTATCGCACAAAATATAATAAGAAATTAAATTGCTTCTGACCTGCCTTAAATACCGTTCTCTTGACTTACCTGAATAAATTATATATTGCCTAGCGTATTCTTGACCTAACTCAAGGTATACCTTAATAAATTTTGCATTGCAATATTTTACAGTAAAAAACAATATACATTTACTATGAAACGAAAATAATAATTCCTTTAAAAAATAATACAAAACAATATATACAGGGTGTCCCATTAATGAGGGGAAATGATTGGAACATCAATTCCTGAAGCCAAAATATGTTGATTTAACCCAATACTGTTGCTAGAGTCTACAACTATGTGTATGTTCTCCGTAAATTAGTGAGATTGTCTGACTTATAGCGCATTTTATATTTTCAATGATCGTAATTCCACTCATCCATTACGATTCGAGTGGTTTGTGATAATCACCAAAGTGATTCTAATAACGTAAATGCACCATTTAAGGAATTTTTATTTACTTTGTTTTTAACCGCCATTAAAGGCGCAGTTTTACCAACCATATTTTAGTCCCGCTCCTTAAACCGTGGTCTACTCTACCTTGTATTGTCTTATCAAAGTCAACACGAAGGGCCCCGTGTTGTAAAGCGTGTGTAATCTGTCTATTTCCCGGCATCCCTCCGAACTGGTGTCTTATTTTGTTTTCCTGTTTTACATAAATCATAAAGAGTAAAATGATTTGCTATATATGCAAAGGCGCCGTTCAATCGGGCATCACTTGCTTGGATTTATCTTCACTTTTTCATCGCAGCTGCATTGCGTGCTATAAAGTTTTCGGGACTGGCGAGTGGCTGGGATGAAATTTCGCAGTGTCCGAGTTGTATTAAGACAACAAGGAGCACTTTTCTCTCGTCGGATCTATCCAATACTGATGGCGCGCAGGATTTCTCTCCGAGTAGCGCATGCGCTAAGAAGCGAAATCTCAATTTTAAAAGATGAGATTTTGATGCTAAAGGCCGAGCAGCAGAACTTTTTAAAATAACTGACTACCGAAATTTTAAACGACTCAATAATAAATCGTAAATCGTCCGATCACAATCACACTGTCCCACTCTAATTAACACCAGAAAACGCGGCTGGAAACCGAGCTTCCTTCTCACGACCAGACAACCATTTGACGCCGAAAATTTCAAATAGCGATTTATGCGCAAGCGGATCAAACGGATCAACTGAAACTAAAGCAGGCAACAACCGCAGTAAAATAAAAAAATAAAAAAATAACAATGTAAATAACTGCGATAACATAACCGTCGAAGGAGGTGGAGATATGAGGAAACGGAAATGGCCAGTGATCAGAAAATAAAGAACTTTACTTGCATTCCACATACAGCTAATAATATTACTGTTCATTGTAAAGTAGGTATTTTTGAGACTGATATGGATACATTTTTGTTTGCTGAAAAATGGCCTGTAAGGGTTGTCGTTCGTCAGATTACTAACCGCAATCGTAAAACCAGAACTAGTAATAGTAAAGATAGATCAAAACTTACTATTTTGGAAAACTCTTTGGGTAATGGTACTAGCGATTTTTTAGTGGGTCTCAATCCACCCCCACAAATAAGATCGATCGACAACGTATGTTTAATAATAATAGCATAAAAAAATCTTTACCAGAATGTTTGTACAAAGTTATCCACTGTAGGGGAGACTATTGCTATACTAGATTATGATGTAATTGTCCTTACTGAGACTTGGCTATGCGACGATATTTTTAACGTTGAAATTGGTTTATTAAATTATAATGTCTAACGCTGTGATCGTGATTCTTCTATTTCTGGAAAACATAGGGGAGGAGGTACCCTCATAGCTGTTGCTCGCTACTTAAAGTCGCATATGCTTAGTTGTATTTCTAATTTTCGTGAAGAACTTTGTGTGTTAACCAACAAAATTCTTGTTAGGCGCAGCTTATATTCCACCCAACCCACATCCAAATACGTATTAGCAACACTGTATATCTGTTGAGAACTTTGTTGATACCTTACCTGATCATCAAGTCTGTATCCTAGGTGATTATAATATTCCCAACATTAACTGGCTAGCGGGTGAACACGGTGCATACACCGACTTCACTACGCCTGTAGCTATTACAGTCTCTGACACGTTAGGTTTTATCAACGCGTTCCAAGTGTATTGTTTTACAAACGCAAACTCCGTTTTACTATACGTTATATTTCTACATATTGCCCTATTGAAAAATTCGATATCATATTGGCTGACTGCCCACTTGTACAGTGCGATTTGCACCACCCTGCTTTAGAATTAAATATTAATATTTAGGCCGAAACTGTAGAAGAGTGAACCTGAAACCCTAATCCAAAATATCAGTTTTCAAAACCTGACTTTTTGAGTTTGAACAATGTTTTTATCAATACAAATTGGGATACTTTATTTTATAACAAATCAGGGAATGATCAAGTTGATATTTTTTAAAGTATCTTGTATGAAGCCATTAACAGATACGTTCCTCTGGTTAAGGCGAACTCTCCACCTAAGAAAAAAAAAGACCTTTATTGGCATATCATCCATTATACACAACATCTTTCCTACATACTATTTACATATCACCCCGTTCCCTAGCCATTCCATTACTTTCGCCTCTGACAAACCTATCCTCTCATACATTTTCCTCCTCTCACCCCTCCATCTACCCTCAACCCCACCCACGCTTGACAACCATATATCCTTCACCAATCTCTCTTCCCCCAATTCCCACAACCTCCTCTCATACCTCACCACCCTCACCATTGCCTCGCATTCTAACCTCTCTCTATTCGTCTCCTGAAGCACTATGTAACTGGGCGTGGACCTTTCCACCCCCAACATGCGCTTCAGGAACCACATCTGCTCCCTCTCTATACATTTATACCCTCTCGTCCCCCATACTTCCACTCCATACATCAGTACCGATCTCACACACACACATCCCATATCTTACACAAAACCCTCACATTATTCCTCATCCACTCCCCCCACTTTCCCCATGCCATTCCCCAAGCCTTCCTCGCCTTACTCTGCACCCACCTCATCTGCTCCTCATATCCTTCCGTCCCTTTAAACCAAAACCCTAAATACTTAAAACTTTTAACCCTCTCAATAATCCCCCCCTTCCATTCTAACTCTTTCACCTTTCCCTCCCTCCCTTTATTCCTAAACCTCACCCATTTCGTTTTCTCCACATTCACACTCATTCCTCTCCTATCCATGAACCTCTCCGCCCTTTTCAACATCGCTCTCATTCCCTCATACTCTTTCGCTACCAACACCATATCGTCCGCATATGCCAACATCCATACCTTACTCTTACCCACCACTACTCCCCCCTCCTGCCCTCTCCTCATCACCTCTTCCATCTCACTCACATACACATTGAATAACAATGGGCTTAGCGGGCACCCCTGCCTCAATCCCTCCCAAGTCCTGACACATTCCGACACCTCTGATCCCACTTTCGCCACCACCCATGTCTCCCACCCCATGAGAAGAGGGGTGAGTGAGGGGATGATTGAGTGGGTGAGGAGAGTGTACCTCACCCACTCAACCACCCCCTCACTCACCCCTCTTCTCCTCAAACACTCTATCAACTTCACCCTCGGTACCGAGTCATATGCCGCTTTCAAATCTAAGAACACCGCATACATACATCCTTTCTCCTCCATCACTCTCTCTACCATTCTTGCAAGGGTAAAGACTTGGTCCCTTGTCCCCCTATCTCTTCTAAACCACCCCTGCGTCTCCGGTAGTATCCCCTTCTCCTCCACCTCCATCTCCATCCTATTCCTCACAATCATCATCGCTATTTTATACCCCACATTCATTATTGTCACTCCCCTGTAATTTTTACCTCCTCCTCATCCCCTCCTTTATATACCAGACACATCATCCCCACCCTCCACGTCTCCGGCAAACTCGCCTCCCCCTCCACATCTTGTTCAATATCTCTCTGAATTTCTTCTTCCCCTTTTCCCCAATCTCCTTCCACATCTCCGCCTTTATGCCATCCCTTCCCGCCGCCTTTCCATTCTTCACCTCCTCGAAAGCCCTCTCCACCTCTTCCTTTGTGAACTGTTCTCCTCTTTCACCACCTCTGCCCTCTCCAATCTCTTCTGGTACTCCACAGCCTTCCCCGCATTTCTTTGCCCATTCTTCCAGCGATACCCGTACTTGCCTCCTCCTTTCCCCTCTCCTCAACACCCTCCACATTTCTGACTCGTTCTTACATTCCCTTAATTCCTCGCTAGCTTTTTCCACTGCCTGCTCCTTCTTCTTCTCACATATGTTTTCATAATTCCTTCTTAGTTCCGCCACTCTCTTCTCTCCCCTTCCGCCTGCTGCACACTCTCTCACTGCCTTCCTCAGATCCTTTTTTGCCTGTATGCATTCCTTATCCCACCATGTGTTACCATCCCTTCTCTCCTCCTTCCTCTTTCTTCTGCACCCAACTATTATCTCCTCCATTTCTTCCATCGTACTGACCTCCTCCCATTCAATCCTATCCAACTTTCTCCTCATCTCCTCCATCGCTTTTGCCCCGCACTCCAGCCCCTCGCTTTTCTGCCCCCTTTCACTCCCCTGTCCCTTCTCCATCCACATTTCCACCTTTAACGGTAGGTGATCCGACCCCAACCTCTCTTCCACCTCCATACTCCGTATCTCTTCTCTTGCGATTCCCTTCACCACTACATAGTCTATTACCGATGCTCCTCTTACCCCTATGTACGTTTTCTTCCCCTCCCAATCTCCCTCCGTACATCCGTTTAATATCTCCCAACCTTTTTCCATCACCCACTCCCCCATCTTCCTTCCTTCCCTGTTCCTGCATTTATCCTGTGACCTTCTTTCCCTCAATCTCTTTCCTTATGTCCCCCCAATTTCTGGTTACATATACTACCCCCACATTCATCTGTCTTCTCCGTTGCTTGTATTTCAACCACACTAGTCCTTCGCACCCCTCCATAAACTCTCCCTTGCCTCCTTTCCTTCCTTCTCTCCATCCCACAATCATTCCCCCCTTCACCCTTCTCTTCTTCTCAGATTTTTTTGCGTCCTTCATTTCCAATCTAAACCCTCCCGGTAGCCATCCTTTCACTTCTTCCCACTCCTTCTTTACCATCCATGTCTCCACTATCCCCACTATGTCCTTCCCCGCCACCCACTCCTCAAAGTCTCTCTTCCACCTGCCCTTCTTGTCTTTGGTCTTTATTCCAGCTACGTTCCAAAACCCCAGCGTTATGCACCCTTGATTACTTGAACATTTTTTTTTTCAATTTGCCATTATTCGTATTCGTTGCCATCTCATTTGTGCTCATTATGTCTAATGCTGTTGACCCCACTATATTCTTCCCCTCTATCCATTCTCCAAATGCTTTCTCCTTTTCCTTCCCCCTAGTCTTACCCTTTACTCCCGCCACATTCCACATCCCAATTGTTAGAACCTCCCTACTCCTGTTACCCCTACCTCCCTCCCGTCCTTCCCCATACGACACATCTGCCTCTACAGGTTTTTTGTTTCTTCCAGTAATCTCTCTTTCTCATTGTCCCATCTCCATACTCTCCCGTCTATCGTCAGCTTCTGGTAACCTATCCTTGTCGTTCTCCCCTTTTCCCGTTCGCTCTTTGCCTTCTCTCTAATTTTATTCTGTATTTCCCTCGCCCTTTTTGTCATATCATCATCTATAAATATCATCTCTCCTGTTTTTCGAATATTTTTTTTTGTTCAGCATCACTTTGATTTTATCCTCTCTCGCTCCCAACTTTACCACCCTTAACTTATTTCCCCCCTCCGGTTTGACATAATCCTTCACTTCCACTTCCACCTCCACCACCTCCTTAAGAAAAAATTCCTCGTTGCCTCGAAACTCCTTGCCCCTTATGACGACGTTATTTCTCTTTTCCCTCCTTTCCTTTTTCTCTGCTTCCTCTTCTAACACCTTTATCTTAGCTCTTAGTTCCTGCCTTTCCTGTCTCCACATCTCCTTCATCTCCCTTACCTCCTCCTTCCACATCTCTTTCAACTCTTTTATAACCTTTTTCCACATCCCTCTTGTTTTCTCTATTTCCTCCTTCCACATTTCCCTTTCCTCCTTCCACATCTCCCTTTCCTTACTCCTCTCCCTCATAAAAGCCTCTAGTAGCTCTCTGCACCCTCCGTTGCATCCTCTTTCATCTCTTTCCTCACTCTCTTTTCTCTCTCTTTTCTTTTCTCCCTCCTCCTCGATCGACGTTTCTATGATCTTCCGCTTTTCATTCGCCTCATAGCTCTCCGCCTGCTGCGGGGATCTCCTCGTCCTTTCGCTCCTCTCAAACGCCGCCCTTCTTCCAAATTCCTCCTCCCTCCTCTCCCATTCCTCTACCTCTTTACGCTCCTTCTGTTTACCTCCAGCTATTACAGACATATTTTCCACACTTTGCAGGATGAACTAACAAACTTGACTAATACACCAGTTCAACTATCAAAAAAAAAAAAAAAAACTCCACCTAAGAATCGCTACCCTAAAATGGTTTAACAGCGAAATAAAAAAGCTAGTAATTCAAAAAAAAAACATTGCATGCAAAGTTTAAAAAGTCTAACCTAGATTCTCACTACGAAGAATTCAAAAAAACTTGATCCGACTGTAAAAACATGATACAAAAATGTCACCGAAAATACTTGCAATCACTCGAGGATTCTATCATTAATGATACCAGATTATTCTGGAATCATGTCAAATCCAAACGTACGAACTCTGAATTTCCAAATTCTTTTGAATTTAACGGAAATAAAACAGATTCTGAAGAAGTCGTTAATTCATTTGCAACATTCTTTGGGTCGGTGTATAGGAATTCAACTCGCATACCAAAACTTGAGATGAGCAACTCTCATAAAAACTTGCACATCTTACCTGAGATTAAGCTAACCTCCGTACTGGATGAACTCGTACAAACAAAACCCAACAACTCAATGGGCTCTGATGGTTTACAAGGTTTACTTCTGAAAGAATGTGCATTCTCACTTTGCCGTGCTATATGGATTATCTTCAATAATTCGTTGCGATGTGGTGAATTTCCGACATACTGGAAAGCTGCCTTTATTACGCCAATCCATAAAAGCGGGGCAAAGAACATGGTTTTAGACACGGCCACTCACTTAATCTAAGCGGATTATATTACAAAGGTTTTGGGAAAAGGTCAGCAGGTTGATTCTATATACACCGTCGACCAAGGGATGTTATTATCTAAACTGTACAAGCTTGGGATTCATGGCTTAATCTTCGATTGGATCTGCTCTTATTTGAGCAAAAGAAACCAGAAAGTACGGATTGAAAACTATTATTCTCGTGCCATTCCTGTAACTTCATTCGTTCCACAGGGTTCACACCTTGGTCTTGTTCTCTTCAACATCTTTATAAATGACGTCACAACCTGTTTTGTAAATTCTGTCTTCTGTTCGCGGATGACATTAAAATATTTACTGAACTATCTGACACGAATACTCCCCAGCTTCTACAACAAGACCTAAACAGGCTTAATGATTGATGCAATTAAAATAACATTCGCTTAAATATTGACAAATGTAACATAATGTGTTTCTTTAAAATGAAAAACCCAATATACCGGGTGTCTCAGACCACCCGTACCAGCCTTTTATTTCGACAACGCTTGGTCGAATGTGACTGGGACAAAAATTTTAATTACCAAAGTGAACCCAAGGAATCCACTGATGAGTTTATTTTTTACCGGAATAATCCGGAAGTACCCGGAACCGGAAGTAACTTTAAAATTTCAAATGGCAACATAGGTCGAGTGTGGTACTAATTGATAGGTCATTTTAAAAGAAACAACTTTTATTAAAATGTTTTTTTAATATTTTGCATATTTACAAAAATAAACGAAAAAAACTAAATTGAAAATTAGTTATCCATTCAACACAAAATTTCCTCAAGTAGGCTTTGCTTTTTTGTTAGAATAACAATTTGTATATGTGTTAATATTGCAAATATTCTTACATGATTCTTGGTATTATTCCTCAATACTTTCCTTGGGTAATATGATATTTTCTACACTCAGGTGGGAAGAGTTCCTCATATTCAAAACTGAAATATTATTTTATTATTATTTTGAGATGGATGGCTTTTATATTACGGGTATCTCAGACCACCCGTACCAGCCTTTTATTTCGACAAACAAAAAATACCTATTGTTTGAAAGTATTTTATTTAATAATTCAAATAAGAGTGTGAAAGTAAAGAAAATGATAATTAAAACAACTATTCAATTATTTATGGTATGTTCAAATTGCCTTCCTTCTTGATCAATGCATCTTTGTAGCCGATTTCGAACGTCGTTGACGGCCCGTAGTATCTCATCTTCACTAAGTGAACGGCAGACATTCCGCATACTCTTCTTCATATTATCCCTCGCGGTTGGCAGCTCTTTATAGACTAGGTCTTTGATACGTCCCCATAAGAAGAAGTCAAAAGGCGTTATGTCAGGAGAACGAGGTGGCCATGGAAATGGTCCTAGCCTTCCAATCCATCAACCAGGGAAAAGACGATCAACGGTTTAACGAGAAACTCTTGGGTAAAGAGCTGGGCAACCATCTTGTTGCAAATACATTGTTGAACGTGTTGCATATAGAACGTCATCTAAAAGGCCAAAAAGATTATTTTCTAAAAAATCAGCGTATTTAGCTCCGTTTAATGAACCATCGAAAAAATGCGGACCAATTATTTGGTTTCCTAAAATACCACACCAAACATTAAGAGTCCACACGTGTTTTCGTTTATTTTTGTAAATATGCAAAATATTAAAAAAACATTTTAATAAAAGTTGTTTCTTTTAAAAAGACCTATCAATTAATACCACACTCGACCTATGTTGCCATTTGAAATTTTAAAGTTACTTCCGGTTCCGGGTACTTCCGGATTATTCCGGTAAAAAATAAACTCATCAGTGGATTCCTTGGGTTCACTTTGGTAATTAAAATTTTTGTCCCAGTCACATTCGACCAAGCGTTGTCGAAATAAAAGGCTGGTACGGGTGGTCTGAGACACCCGGTATAATAATTACTCAATTAACAATATAAATCTCATTGGTGTGAGTACGATTAAAGACCTTGGTGTCACCTTGAGAAGCGACTGGAGTTTTTCAGAACATATTAGTAAAATAACATCAAAACCTTTCAAATGCTGGGATTTCTGAAACGAAATTTTCAAGACTTTCATAATGTGTACACATTAATTAGACTCAATGTTTAATTGGTCAGGTCCCAACATGAATATTGCTCTGAAGATTGGTGCCCATACACTTCATTGGATGTTGGTGTAATCGAACGTGTGCAGAGAAAATGTATTAAATTCTTAGGCTTTAAGTTTGCTCTTCAAAATAACTATCTTGAAATGCTTGTGAAATTTAATCTCTGGACTCTTGAGCATATGCGCATTTGCACTGACGAGGTATTTGTACACAAATTGCTCGGATGAGCTATAAATTTTTCAGAATTAGTAAGAAACATTAACTTTCACGTACCTTCTAGGACATTGAGATCAAGGGTTTCGTTTCATAACCCAATCCATAAAACTGATTATGGCAAAAATTATGGTGTTTCACGTCTAGTTAGAAATTGCAATCAGCAAGACGTGAATCTACTGAACATAAGTCTTCATGACTTGCATATATTTTTAGATAGCCATTAAGATATGTTGTTTTTATTCTATGTGAGTTTTAATTGTACCTTGTTTTTATTTATTTTAAACTGTGATGTATTGTATATTTCGGGTTTTACCCTATTAACATATATTTTAATATGTTTTTAACTATTTGTATGTTTGTATTTAATGGCCATCCGTAAATAAATAAATAAATAAAACTGTAAACTTTTGGATATAGATATGTTGCGTTAAATCATCCTAGTTTGGCCCCAGGAATCTGTGTTAAAACCATTTCCCTACGTTTTAAACAGGGAACACAAGAATTATTATTAGTAACAATGTTATCCAAACAGTACATAGAGCCATTCAAATATATTTTAGTAGCCTCATTTACAATCAGCTTGGCATTATGAGATTCTAGTGGCTTTAAAGTATTAATATTAAAGTCGCCTGCAAAGAAACATGTTTTTTTAATTGGAGGATCTTCAATATATTGTCCATTTTTTCGAGAAATATGTCTATGTCACATTGTGATGGCCGATAGACGCAACACCAATGAACTGAAATATTTAACTGGCTGAAAGGTTTTAATGCTCTTAAATGCTTTCACCGGTGTATATTATTTTTACAGTAAATTGCAACTCCGCCATATTGATCTACAGTTTTCCAATGTTCACTTAAACATCAAGTCAATGTCATTTATTTTGGTACATTGTGATGTAAAACTTTAAATTCGTAACATTTGTGAATGAAAGTTCTTCTTGACAGCGCTCAATGAAAAAAATATATATCTGGGTACAGTAATTCATGTTTCCCATGAGGATCCCATAATGTTTCGAGTAAAGAAAACAGCGCTCATATTTTAAAACTGCTGAAAGGAATAATTTTATCACACGATATGTTTACTTTGAATCTTGATGTTAAGATATTCTTTAGATCCTCCGCAGTAATATCAAGTAGATGGCGTGCTACATAAAGCCAAGCCCTTTTTCCAACCACCTTAAACTTTGGATCATCTTTCTGACCAATTATAAAACGGGATTTTCTAGTTTAATTTTTATTACGTTTTGAGTCATATTCTACGAATCCATCTTGTAAGTCAGACTCGTTTTTCTCTGCAGTTTTGGTATTTCCCACAAGCTTGGGATTAGTGTTTACTTTTATAATTGGTGAAATCCCTTCCGTTGGTTCAGTGTCCATATTTAATTTTGTAGGGTTTTATATATGTAGAGTTGGTAATTGTCACAATCACACCCCCTTATAATAATGCTTATACGATTTAATATAAATTATTAATTTTATTGATCTCACCTCCTCTCACTTAATGTCATTCCGTTTCTTTCTCATCTCGTTCATCGCCTTCCCCCCGCTATCCCGCTATCCAGTCGCTCCTGCTCTTTCTTTCTCAATCCTTGTCTCAATCCTTATTTCTACCTTCAGTGGCTAATGATCTGACCAAATCTAAAACAATATTTCTGTAATTTCTAACATTATTTAACTGAATTACTCCAGCTGAAGAAAAATTAGGCCATATTTTAAATTCATGATGGTTCTGACCGTTACTAGGTGGTAATCCATATTTAAACACATATTGAAACACTTACTATGTTTTTACCACAATTAATTTATTGTAATATGGTTTACATATATACAAAAATCACGACTTAAGTTTCGACCTGTTACAGTCATTATCAAATTGCTCGGAGGAGCTATACATTTTTCAGAATTAGTAAGAAAACTTAACTTTCACGTACCTTCTAGGACACTGTGATCAAGGGTTACGTTTCATAACCCAATCCATAAAACTGATTATGGCAAAAATTATGGTGTTTCACGTCTAGTTAGAATTTGCAATCAGCAAGACGTGGATCTACTGAACATAAGTCTTCATGACTTGCATATATTTTTAGATAGCCATTAAGATATGTTGTTTTTATTCTATGTGAGTTTTAATTGCACTTTGTTCTCAGCTGTTTTAAAATTTATTTAAATTGTGCAGTGGAACGTTATAAAATTGACCTCTGCGTTAATGCAATGACTTAAAAAATATAATATTATAATATTCTCTTTTTCCATATGAACTTTATACATTCGTATATTGGCTTGCTTAAAAACACTCCTGCAATGTATTTCAATTTGTAGAGTTTAGAAAATTCTTTTTGCATTAAAGCAAAATAGAACAGAACAAAACGAACACTTTAAATTAGTATTATTTTGAAAAATAAATCATAAAATAATTTCATAAAGATTTGGTTTACTCGGGTTATAGGTGTAGACGATTACAATGATTTTTGGAAACGCCAACTTGAACCTGAGAAATTTTAGATAGAAAATATGTAAATCCAAAGGCTTTGAATTTAGATATATTCAAAATCCCTGCTGATTTCTTTAGTTATCTTACTTTTTTATTAAAGTTCCATTCCTCGGATCATATAGGTATTTCATGGTCAAAAAGACAATGATGATAATTTTAAGATAGAGGGGTTTGTCCACTAAAACTTAGTATACCTCACCTTATCCATAGAGTTTTATGATGGTGATAGAAAAATCACAGGATCAACAATTGGTAGAGAGATATATTAAGAACTTTAAATGTATTTATATACTTTATACTTTAGCTGGATTTTGAGAAGTTTTAGGCAAATATATTTAAATTTCTAATCCTTTGACCAAAGTAGCTGAAAAATAATTAGCAGTGTGAATTTGTAAATTAGAAAACACTTTCCTCTATCTTCTCTTAATTTCCTAAGCCCTCACACTATTTTATCGAACATGTGTGTAACATAACGGAAACCGAAGATCCGGAAGTGAAAAGAAATAAATCTCTAAAGTAACAGAACGAGGCCGATTAAATAACAAGCCAGTGCAAGAATTTTGCGTTATAAAGATTTTACTGGTTTATCATTTCAGCTTAATATTGATGTAATGCTTTTATTATTTCTAAAATATTGTTTTATGCTTCTGATATTTGAAATGTAAGTTTTGATTCGATAATAAGAGTCTTTTAAAATAATGGAACGCTAATATGTGGATAATAATAAGACAAATTATTGAAATTCTAGAGAGCTACAAGGCCATCATCCGAAGTCTTTCAGCCTATTATAATTTAAATATTATTATTATTATTAAATTTTCGGTTGCGTCCGCTTTTATATGATATACAAAAATTTAACAATTCATCCACCTACACAATATTTAGTTTCGCAGTGTTGTTTCCCTGTGATTACCATATAGATTTACATAATCCAACGTTGTGTATTTTTATTCAGTAAATAATAATATTTTGTATCGACTTTAAATTTGATTTATGCGCTCTCACCTATAATAATTTAATATAATATTGATTCGATTCGGGCAGCTTAATATACTGGCAGATATTAATTAATATTAAAGGTCCTCCTCAGTAATGTGCTTGGCAAAATTGCCCCCAGGCATCGATATTGGAAGGTGTCTAGAAGCGAGTAAGTGGATGTATGCACATACGTTATATGCGATATATGATGTGGTTCACGTGTGTGCACGTGACTGGAAAGCAGATCGTCAATCTAATCAATGAATTAGACGTGAACGTATGAAATTAATTAATGAAATGTATAGAATTAAACACTTTGTTGTTGCTTTACTTGGAAAGTGTAGTAAGGAAACAACAGAGTGTTTAATTCTATAGTGATAACTTCGCACAACTCACATAAAACCGTGAATAATGAAATTTATGTTTAAATGTACGAAAAATAATTTTGTGTCAGCTTTAATTTCTTAACAATAAATATTGGTCTATAATTTTCACAATTGCTGACCGGTTTCGAATAATAACCACTCATCAGAGTAGGCGAGAAGCTTATACATATAACTCTTTATTTTTTTTAATTAGTCAATGTGAGGATTTTAAAACATCAAGGAATTATAATTAATTACTAAATTTATTTAATAAATTCACTACATACTTCAAAAGCCAACAACTTCTAATTTTTATAACTACTTGATGTGAGGATTTCAAGGCATTGAAAAGTAACAGAATCAGAGAATTATAGTTATGTAATAGATTATTTTCCGTGTGGTATTTACTTTAAAAATAAGTTTCGCTTTAAGATAGAAAATATTCGTTGTACTGAGGTTTAAAAAAAGAAACTAGATAGCTGTGTAGGAAGAGTTAATGGTTTGGTAAATAAAAAGTTTCCCTTTTATCGACGAAATGAAAAATACTTTATAAAACTAAATAAACTCTGTGCCGTAAATTCTATCCAGAAATTATAAGCCTGAGAAGTACGCGGACCGCATCGTAAATACTCTGGCAGAAAATTCGCAGCAGTTTATCCCGGCCACAGCTGCAACATTAAACTGCTTTTATTTTAATTGAATCGCAAATATATCTAATACTACTAAAATAACTACTGTAATTACTTGAAATCAACTCATGGCTACGAAAATTGTTTGTAATCTGTAATTTCAGAAGTTTTTATTATTATCTTAATAATCACCGGTTCGGTGTTGTGATCCTGAACACATGAATTATTTGATGTTAATTAAGAGTGTTATTAATTATTAATAAGAAGACTATACTAGTACTTTCAAGTATTATTAACCAACTTAGTGATGTGCACCTACATGACTGATTGCGTAAGATACTAAAGAACAATTACTGTCTAAAATCTACTGAAATGTTAATTATAACCTATAAACTCGTGAATGCAAACAAATCTACTTGAAAAAAAAAACATAAAAAGTATAAATAAAATTAAATACAGCGAAAGTACAATAGCCTAGTGGTGAAATCCAATGTACAATTCGTTGCGGAGGGTTGCAATAAAGAAGGCCGGGTTCAAATCCCGCAAAGTGTTTAAATTAATTATACACTTGTTTACTCTATTCATTTATTTGACTGTTAATTATAATATTAACCAAAGAATACGTATATGTGATTGTTTATCTGAAATAAAATATGAGTGACATAAAATCGAATTTTAGGTGTTGCAAAAATGTTCATGTAAAAACTATGTGTGCATTAACGGTCATAGTATTTTTCGCGGTGCGTGTAAAATCAAGAGCAGGAAAATAAAATCCATCGGCGGATATGTGATGTTGCTTAAAATGATTAAATAATTCTAGCCTCAATTCAAGCATAGATTCCATGCGACAGGAGATTATCGATGAGCCGACACAAGAATTGAAAAATAAATCTGCATATATTGAGAAATTAACCAACAGAATAAAAATTATTAAATGCTAACCTCATCTAATAGTAAAATTTCCGACCTGAAAGATGAATTAAGCCAATGTGAAGATAAAACACAACATCATAAACCTCACAAGATAAACACAGATAAATCAACGATAACTGCATTTGAACATTGTGGGAAATGTTATAGGTATATACAAAATATTGAACAATTAAACCGAGATATTGACAGTATGAATATGCAGAATTTAGAATTACAAAATAAGATTGCCAACTTAAGTCGAGCTTTAGACAAAGAAAGCACACAAATAAAAGATAACAACGGTCTTCATCAAATGGAAACGTACAAACCGAATTCCAAAGTACTCCTTCTTGCAGATAATCATGGTATAAATATGGCTAGTTTGCTCGAAAACATTTTCTCAAAACTGCAACAGCACCTCAATATTACATCCATTTTTAAGCCGAATGCCAAGTTAGCCTGGTTAACTTGTGTAAAGGGAACACCAATTGAGACTAAACGCTTAAAATCATCTTTAATACCTGTTATTGTCAAATCCAATATGTATATCATTGAAAATCCACTAAGGAGGAGAAGACGTATTCTAAATTTAATAATAGGTACTGTTAATAATGTTCTTGAAAGCTGCGTAAACGAACTTAAGTGTGTAATGTAAGATCATTTAATACATGTATATCTGACCACATCGAAATTCAGTTCAATTTAAGGCATAGTACAGATCAAATAAAATATATAACTAACCAACAGATATGCCAATCCATTACTGAAATTGGAAAATTCACACTCTTTCAATGCTTACAAGAAGAAAAATGGGATTTTTTAATATTCTAAAATATTTTTATAAGGAAATTTGATAGCATCTTTCTAAAATAAAACTCTATTGTTAATAACAGAAGCATATAATCGCTTAAGAGATCCAGAACTTTTAATAATTAGAAACTGTTAAAGAACATCGTATAATAGAGCATTAAAATCTCATAGAATTAAAGCAAATAGTGAGTATATTTCCAATGCTAGTAACTCAACGCGGGCTATGTGGGAAATCATAAATGCAAAAAAGAAAAAACAAATAGTAATAAAAATGATACTTGTACACAAAGTGCTACTAATTTTAATAATTTCTTTGTCAATGTAGCTAATAATATAATAAATGATAACTTTAATGTGTAATTAATGTATAGGCATTAATGTAAATGTGAATGAGTATTTTAAATTCTGCGAGGTCTCAACAAGTGTTGTTTTTAAAGTGATACAAAGTCTGAAACCTAGTAAAAGCGATATATATGGTTTGAGAGTAGACGTGATCAAATCAACTCTAAATGCAATCATTGAACCACTAACAAAATTGACTAATATATGTATCAAATCGAACTGTTTTCCTGATTCGCTTAATCATTAACTGGAGACCCATCAAAAACAAAATATGGGCCAAAAGGCTTGGTACACACAATTTCCATCAAGCACAAAAAGGGTTTATTTAGGAGGACGGAGCACTAATTAATAGTGCAGACCTCCAAGACATAATCAAAAAGCACAGGAGGAAATGTAACCCTGACACAATAATTCCCCTTGACCTGGCTAAGGCCTTCGATTCTATGTCGCACCATTCAATCGAAATAGGGGGTGAACAAACCTTAAGACTTAAAATCAACAGAGGGGTCAAACAGGGAGACACCGCTATTATTTAATATGGTTCTTGACAAACTATTAAAAGAATTGGACCCAGCATTAGGGCTTGAATTACACGCCGGAACTAATGTCAGTACACTGGCATATGCCCAAGATCTTTTACTACTTGGGCCTGGAAGAATGAAGGTTGCAGCAACCCTCCGCAAATGCACCGCCTTCTTCCGCCGCAAAAACCCCAATAAATGTTACTGCTTCGGCGCGGGGAAAGTACCGGGAAGAGACAGTTATTTACTATCACAAAAAGTACCCACAACATCCACGGTACAGATTGGCTTAGAGGAACTAAAATATCTAGGTTTCTATTTTTCTGTTGTCGGAAATTCGAGACCTGAACTGGGAATCCTAAACTCACAAGTTAAACGAATAAAGGCTGCACAAATAAAAGCATGCCAAAAATTGAACATCCTAAAACAACACCTCATTCCGCGATGGATACACACTCTGCAAAATCCCATGGTAACAAAGAAAATTCTCAGGGAGGCGGACTAGGTCCTCCGTAAAACGACGCGAGAAATTTGCCATCTTCAACCAACAAGCAGCTCAGCTTTTTTGCATGCTAGCACCAAAGATGGTGGTCTGGGATTGTTCTCCTTCAGAGAATGAATCCAAGCAATACTCTATAGAAGACTTTCTAATATCGCCGGTCCCACCGGCAGTATAAACGAGGCTCTCTGGCAAGCCACAGAACATCTGCGTCAAAAATTATTAAAATTCTATCCTAATAGCAAGCTTCCCGTGGGGAACACTATAAACACCAAATTTAGTGAAGAAAAATCGTGGTCGGGTAACGGGACCAACCAGTGTGCCAACCACACCGGGTGCTCTTCTTGGATCTCGAATCCGCCAAGCAATTGGTCTGCAGACACATACATCAAGGCTATAAAATTAAGAGGAAATCTTTTGCCCACAAAAGCTCACGCGGGCAATAGAACTGCGAACAGGCTTTGCTGTTCAGGGTGCAGGAAAATAGAGTCATTATCCCATGTTCTCCAAGAATGCTACGTCACGCACCGCCAACGTATTAAAAGGCACGACAAGGCCTTATCACAGATTGCAAAATTTAGTAGATCCAAAATGTGGTGCGTGACAGTGGAAAAGCGTCTAAGGACGGAGAACGGCAGTCTCCGGATTCCAGACCTCATTGTATTCAAGGACTCCACTACGATAATTTCTAATATCGGCGTCCACTGGGAAGGTTCACGAAATCTCAAAACAAGTTGGCTGAATAAGAAGGAAATTTATAACAACTCGCAAACAATAACTGAAGTGCAAAAACTCCACCCGGGGACGCAAGTGCAGGTGCTCCCGATCATTATCGGCGCTCGCTGCACCTGGTGCGCGGAGAATAATCCATGACATAATGCTGGGGAGCATTTTCATCCACCAACATTTTAATCGAGCTGCATGGGTTCATTAATAGTGGGAGCAGGCCCACATTTTATAGGGGAGGAAGCTTAAGTCGGGGACCTGAGTTTAACACCCAGAGGTCCCCTCGCTACGGGTCCAATACCATCTTGGGACAAAGCCCTGTACCCCTCGCGACGAATTGCCATATATCTAGTTCGGAAGAGAAGTCTAAGGCAAGAACAGACAAATACATACGTTAATAGATAGATAGATAGAATAATAATACCCATACATAAAAAGGATGGTGTTAATGATCCGACGAATTATCGTCCTATCTCCCTCCTACCAATATTTTCTAAAATATTGGAAAAATCCAAAATAACCTAAATTTTGTTAACAATACATTAGACTGTTTTGAAAAAGGGTTAGAAACAAACACAACGTTCTTAGACTTAATAAAAGCATTTGACTGTGTCTCTCACTCTATTCTCATCAGAAAATTGTATTATTACAATTTACATCCTGATAGTGTAAAGATGTAATCTAACCTATCGGGACGAACACAGTGCACAAAACATAAATCCGAAGTTTCGTTGCCAGTCACTGTGATTCAAGGATCCGTTATTGGGCCACTACGTTTCTTAATCTATATCAACTATCTTATTGGGTTGCCTTTCTGAGTCGGATGTGATTCTCTTCACAGATGATACAATAATAACAAACAAGTTGCCTATGCTTCCGGATAGTTCTCAAACTCAGCCTGCTGACTGTCTAAAACTGAATTCCACAAAAACAAAAGAACTTTTCACGCTGAAATCACCGGTTGTCGATTCAGCGAAATTTCTTGGCATTTATCTAGATACCCAGTTGAACTGGTCGGCCACGACGAACACCTTGCAAATAGGCTTGCCAAGAATATATGTATGTTGAGAAATCTTGTTTCCCAGGTACCCAACGATGTATTGCGGCAGTACTATTACTCTCATGTGTAAAACCATATCCAATTGGATTACTTGCATGGGGTCATTCAACAATTAGACATCGAATATTCCGTCTTTAACGCCGAGCAATACGGATACTTGGTGAAAACGGATATAGATTTTATGGCTCATTATATAGACCTATATAAAATGGCTAATAAGGATAATACTTTTACGAACATCAATCATAACTTGAAATCATTTGTTATTGAACCACATTTAAGCAACCATAAAGCGGTGGTCATTAGTATTAATGATATAATAACTAGAAACCCTTTAGAATGTAGAATAATTAATACTGAAACCAAAATGAATTGAAAAAATAATTAAAAAAGAAACATGGGAATTTATTGACAATAAATCAATGTTAATAGATACAAAATTTAATGAATTTATTAATACATTATTAAGATCAACGAATACAGCCTATCCTAAAAAAATACAGTCAAATATAATGGGGCATCCCAAAATAAAACCACATGAGAGGTTATAAAAAATAATTGATAATTGTCAAAAACGTAGATTGGTCAAAAAAATATATCTGAAGGTTAAAACAAAACAGAAATAAGAACATTTGGACATTTGAAGTAAAATTTAAATTATAAACAATTGTTAAAAGTACTGGAGGAATTAATAGGGGGTAAGGAAGGGCAGACAATCCGAGGAGGTGGAGTTTATGAAGGGGGAAGGGTGAGATACGGACAGAAAAGTAAAGGAACAACTGTGGGAATGGTGTGAACAAGAATTGAAGGGATATATTAGAGGAGATAGTAAAGAAGATTTTTGAGAATTAGGGGAAGGGATTGATGAAAAAGGGGAAGGGATAAAGAGTAAGTCTCAGGATAAATAATAAAGCGATGGAACAGGGATGGGAGATACTAAATGGATACGTAGGGTCGATCGGTGATTACATGGCGGGGAGGCAATGTGATAGGGTGAGGTAGAAATAATAGAAGTGTAGGGTGCAAGGAGCTTCGAACATTGTTCACATAAGATAGAACTAAGGACTGGGACAAGAAGAAAGGAGGGAAAAGATCACGAAGAGAAGAGGCAGACTTGAAAGAGGGTTAAGAGAGAAACTGATGGAGGTTAAGTGAGAGAAGGCGGGGTCAATGTAAAAGTTGGAGGAGGCTATATTGAGTTGTAACAGGAGGAGGAAGGTTAAAGGGGAGGAAAAGTGTAGACATGCGAAGACGGAGGTGAGAAGGACAAGGAAACAGTACAGAAGCGAAAAACGAAGAAAAGGTGCGATAGGGTGTGCGAGGAAACAACAAGAGAGGTAGAAAAGAAGGTCGAGGAACTAAGAACATGTAAAAACCAGGCAGAAATGTGGGGTATACTAAAGAGTGGGGAAAGGAAGAGGCAGGTGGAGGTGGAGCTGGAGAAGTGAGCTGAGAAATGTAAGAGAGCGGAAATCCGGAAGGGGTAGGGAGAGAAGGTGTGAGAAAGAATAATAATAATAATAATAATAATAATGTTTATTAACTATTAATTGTTTACAGAAATAACTGGTATAAATTTGACTTAGTATTAAATACACTATTTAATTTCACATTATATACGTATATAAGTTAATAAAACTTAGTCCCCTAAAGCATAGCTTGTCTGGGGCTTAAAAACAACGTTATTAATATATATTTAATAATAAATTAATAATAGATTTGTATATATGTATATATATATATATATATATAATATACACACATATATTCATATATACACACATACACACAATACATACACTTACACACGCAAATACTTAAAATTAAATTCCTGTCACTATGTGTTTAATTTCATTTCTAGGAGTATCGAAGAGAAATTTTTTAATTTTATTTTTAAATAATACCAGTGATTTTGCATTTAATATATCTTTGGGTATAAAATTAAGAAATTTTATGCCAAGATATTCGCTTGATTTTTGACCAATAACTTTATTTTTCTTCGATACTTTATAATTATTTATGTTTCTAGTTTCGTAATAATGAGCTTTTGTCGGTAGTAAATGTTTTTTCTTGTAAAAATTTAAACTCAGTACATAGAAATATAATTGTCTAATATCAAATAACTCTGCATCCTTGTATAGTTGTTCCGATGAATAGGTGGGTTCTTTGTTTAAAATTATTTTCAAAATTCTCTTTTGTAATAGTTCGAGATTTAACAAGTGTATATCACGGGCACTACCCCATCCAACAATACCATAAGATATATGACTTTCAATCAATGAATGATAAACTATTTTTATCTCTTTTAAGTTTAAAATATCTTTAAGAAATTTGATTTTGAAGGTTATACTTCTTAACTTTTTAATTACATAATGAATATGTTTATCCCACTTAAGGTAGCTATCAATTATAATTCCTAGGTATTTAGTGTTATCGACAAGTTTTATTTTAATTTCACCTAAATTTAGTTTTATTGTTATGTGTTGGTACTGTGGAAGATTGCGCTGTAGATTGGTGAACGGAACCGCAACTGTTTTAGAAAAGTTTATTGATAATAGCATATGAATAAAAGAATAAAAGAGATGTTAGCGAAAGTGGAGAAATACATGGACTGAAGAGATTTGAGACTAAATGTTAGAAAAACGAAGTGGATAAAATTTAGGAATTAGGAATTCATGAGGTTATGATGAGCAAGTCGGGTCTGTGTAGTGGAAGACGATGAAAGCACCCATGTGGTAAGAGAAAAGTGAGAAAGGTGGATAGATGGTATGTGACCCATGGAATGCGTGCGTGAGTTATTGATATAAAAAAAGTAAAAAGGGGTGGCGAATTTACTAGTTCTAAAATGAATAATAAAGTAAACTCAAGTGTTAAAAAATTGTGTTCCTGCGGATATACAGCTAAATCAGGAGTTCAGTGATACCACCTTGGTTGTCTTAAAAGAGCCAAATCATTCGCAACGGTGAGGTTAGTCCAATGAATAGACCAATGATTGAACATACAATTAATAATATGTTTTTGAAAAAATTCACTTGGTTTGTTTCACTTTCACATTGTTTATTTTATATTCGACTAGTTTCGGCACTATCAAGAAATGAGTTTCACCAAGTGAACTAAAATACACTAATTCGCTTGATAGATAAAAAAAAACTCGTTAGAACAAGAAATAAATAGGTTGAACTCAAAAATTAATTCTATGAAGAAAACAGCCAATGTCAATAAACCTGAAGTCCGAATGCATCTTTTGAACGCATTTTGTATCTCGCTAGGATCAGTAGGTAGGAGGTAAAAAGAATCGTGAAACGCAATTTTATTTAAAGGCTTGTTTATGTGTACATTAGGCATATTTTTTATTATATCTAATGCAATATTAACAAAATAGTCTTTTAGAATAGGCGGAGGTATTGGTATTTTTTCCGTTACCTTTTTTAGTACCTCTTTCAGTATTTATTAACTGCTAAGATGCTTTGGACTTATTATCAGCTGTATCTATGATATTTTTATAGCAAGCTTTTTTTGCATTATCTAGTTATAATTTGTATTCTTGTTTAAAGGACATGTATAGTTTCTTTGACTTAGGAGTATTTGTCATTTTATGATAATCATAGGTAAGATCAAAACTTTCTCGTAGTTTTCTGAGATCAGGTGTGGACCATTCTAACTTAACATCCTTCTTATTTCTATATCTCTCTTTAGTAGACATTGAAATTGATCTCAGTAAAGCACAATTAAAATATTCAGCTACTTCATTAACTTCCCAGCATTGTCCGATATTACTATTGGGTCTAAACTAAGTTGTTGATTGACACGGTCGAAATTGGTTATAATTTTGATTTTATTTGTATGAAAAACACTCTATTTAGAAAATAACATCACTTTTGTAGTCTTAATAAGACTCATTTGTTGTACATTTACGAAATATGTTCGTGTTTTTTTTCTAATTATTAGTTAATTTTCTACAACGTTAAGGACTTTCTTACATTTTTATTTATATTGGCAAATGTTTTAAGATATAGTTCTAGGTAGTCTTATATGTATGGATTTACTACTTCGGTGATGTAATTATTTGTATTAGCTAAAATATTATCAATGCAGCTCTCAGATATATCAGAATCATCGTGTACTTTCTTTTATCGTTACATTTGGTCCAAACGAATGAATAATTTCTATCAGTCTCTCTTGATTGGTGGACTTTTTATCAAAATGAATATTGAAATCACCTGCTATAACAAGTGTTGATCCATTAAATGCAGGTTTTGAATTTATATAATTTAGTAGGCTACAAAACTTGCCGAAGAAGTTATCAATATTGCCGAAATGCGATCTATACAAGCAAACAATTATTATTTTAAATTTAATCAAAGAAATAACACAGAATTCGTATTTTATGTTGTTAAGTACGTGTATACATGTTCCTCCATGTGAATAGTCAGTTCTGCAATTTGATAGTCAGTTAGATCAATCAAATCTTCTCTGAGCCAATGTTAAGTAGCCTGTTAATTTGTGTAACTTTTTAACTAAGCTTTTTTTACGTTTAGATGAAATAGAAATAAATCTTATAAAACACATATATTTATGTGTATTTATTTCCTGTAAACTTACTTGTGAGGAGTTTTTTTACTTGAGTTGCTTTGAAGCCCTATTTTCCCTAGTTGATGTCTTTTATATTATCACTTATACTTCCGAACTGATTTTATACTCCAGCGTAATCTCTCCTTTTTCAGTTTTGTAAGATTTCTCGTACATCTGAAATTATTATTTGCTTTGTAATATTAGTTTCCGTCCTCGTTCCATTCTTGAAGTATCAACTCATTCTCATTACTTTGACTTTAAAGCTTTACCAGAAATTTCTCTTCAAGATGTATATAATTTTTTAGCATTTGATGCCTTATTTTTTGGATTTCTCCTAAAATATTCGAGAACTTTTCAAAAGTTTCTGTTTCAGATTTATTTAAAAATTGTACAAAATAGTTTCTCTTCAAACTCGTTTGAATTTCCTTTAAGGGTTTTATAATTTTCCAGTAATTTCTTTTACAAATTGATAGAATTTTTCTTCTGATTTATTTCTTAGAATTTCTCCTTAAGAGTTCTAGTACTTTCCAGCAGTTTCCTTTTCTAGAACATCGGATGTGGAATGAGTAGTGGCTTGGGTATACGAGTATAATACAAAAAGAAATCTTATTAAGACTCATTGTTATAGATTTACAGAATGTGTTCGTGTTACTAGATAATTTTCTACAAAGTGAAAGGACTATAATATATTTATTAGAGAAGCATGAAGAAAAAAATCGACATGTCTTGAATTGAGTACCTACCAGTAACATAAACGAGGAAGTAGGAAGAATGAAGAAAACAAATCCTCTTTGAGAAAAAATCGGTCGTGGACTGAGTAGTTGCCGATGAGCGTACCAGAAGAACTCATGCAGAAGAAGAGAACGTAGATGTAGAGAAGACTAGTGTTGGATTAAGCAGCTACCGACAACACATTCGTTACCACAATTAAGAAGACAGAGAGCAAAAGGAGAAGTGGGAATAACCGCTTAGAGTAGTTAATTGCTGCCTTATTTTAAATACGAGAAGCGTCTGCAATTGTTTTTTTTTCTACTTCATCGTTAAGATTGTCAGAATTGGAATAACTCTTAGATTTCCTAGAATGTAAACGTACCTTAAGAAATAGAAATACATTTATAATGAAGAAGGAGTCACGATGACTTTTTTTTACTACTTTATTTGAAAATTACACGTGACTATAGTTTCGACTAACAGCTAGTCATTATCAAACATAAACTTTATGTACCACAAAGTTAACGCCTCTATAATTAATCATTTAAATACATATACGTTCTTGTACCTTACATTTTTAAAGAATTAAATTATAATCATTTATTGAGAACATCCATTCGATTTTAAGAATAAAGAAAACACTTTCACTTTATTTACCACTTTATTTGCAGCGACTAGTTTCGACTACACGGTAATCATTATCAAACTAAGTTTCTGTTTATTTGTAGCAAAAACGCCAAACCAAATAAAATCAATACATTTTTATTTCCGTTTGCATTATTATATTTCATCTACATATAGTTTTTATTATATCAATTTCTATTTATAACATTTTTATGTACTATTTATACGGCGCATCGATTCAAATCACCTCTGCTCTATATAAATATTAGATCCACGTCAAAAATGAGTGACATGGGTGAACAAGCAACGAGCCGAGTTATTCCTATAATAAAATCATCATCAAGGAAATAATGGCAAATTTATTTTCGTTTACAATCTCAAAGAAAAGCTTTACCAACTAAAATATTGAAATATTAATAGAAACGAATCGATTCTAATACATAACACTTACAAAGCAGTGATTGAATGCTTTTGACAGCGAATCAATAACAGATTTTATATAACACACCTTACACGGAAACGGAAATAAATAAATGTCCAAGAACTCCAATAAGAGTGTGCGTAAACGAAATGGTTGTTACATAGTGCATTAAATGTTTTTTTATTCGTAATTGTCCACATAATATATCAATCCTAGCAAATAAGCGCTAGGAAGTAATTTATTGTTTACATTAATTGTTTCAAACTAACTAATTAACTAATGCAGTAATAACATTTTAATTACTATACCCTACCTTATGTAATACTTACTATCTTCTTATCACTCCGTTCATATTTATCGAATTAAAATTATTAATTAATTGCAAAGAAAGTATTAAGTGGTTTTATTCGATATTTAGTATTCAAATCTTTACTTACCTTCTTCGATATAGATATAATATATTTATTACGTAAAGAATTGATCAACACTTGGTTTGGTTCACTGGTCAGTGTTGATCAATTATTTACTTAATATTTCATAATGTTTCATCAAGAGATAAGTGAGAAAGTTATTCAACAAAAATAATATATATTATTAAACAAAAGCAGCTTACAATTGCATTCTCTATTATTTAATAAATTGGTACTATAAATACATAGTAACTATTTACAGTTATAATTTATTAAATCATGAAGAAGATTGTTGAAAGCTGTATTGGCATGTTTAATAATATATACAGTAGTATACAACGTGCGTAGTGAAATTATCGCGTGCATTTTTTATAAAAGTCGAGCGAAGGTGTAATTTTCCGCGCCTGGACAATGGCACTAATTCCCGGAATGGCGCACTCGAGAACGTTTTACTTCACGAGTCTTGGCGCCTTTGTTGATTGCGAAAACTGCCATCTCGCAAATGCTCTCAAAAGTATTCACGTGTGGAAGGCTTGTTTTCTCATTTGTGTTCGTACACATTATCGCACGTGTTATCGCTTAGAATTTTTATAGAAAAAAGAAGGCAGTTGCATTTTTAAATAGAGCCAAAACATATTGAGTGTTTATCAGTTATTGTATTTAGAAATATTTATACAGAAAGGGTAAGAATCTGTCTTTAAATCAGGTGAGAAGTCTAATGTCATAAATTATCGCTCTGTAGCTGTAATAGATAACTTCTCCGAAATATTTGAAAGTCTTCTATCCGATCATATTTATTTACAGGTCAAATCACAGCTGAGTGTACATCAACATGGTTTCATGCATAAACGTTCTACTTTAACCAACCTCTTATGTATTACTGATAATGTGGTACAGTGTTATGAGAGGAATTTACAAATGGATGTTGTCTATACAGATGCTTTTAAAGCATTTGATAAGATGCCTCATTACTTGCTTTTGGAGAAAATACGTAGATTTCATATAAACGCTAATATTATTTCTGCGATTAAGTCATATTTATTTAAAGGGAACAATTCGTAGAGTATAAAGGGTGTCACTCCGATATTTACATCGCAACCAATTGTGTGCTGCAGGGCTCCAATCTTGGACCTCTGTTTTTTTACATTTTCTTAATGATTTTACTGATGTATTGTCTTTTGACTACCTTATATATGCAGATGATATAACCCTTTATAAAGTCATAAGTTATATTACCGACTGTATTAATTACAGCAGAATATGACTAGATTGAAAGATTGGTGCACAAATAACAAACTAGTATTAAATTTTAAAAAGTGCTTTATTGCATCGTATACTAGAAAAACTCTTAATATGCTTAACTTTTCATAATTAATAATATAGTCATAAGCAGTAAACAATTTATTAAAGATTTAGGTATAACGCTTGACCACAACTTAGCTTTCGTTAGTCATATAAATCAAATTCTGAGTGACTCTTACAAAGCAATTGTATTTATAATTCGATCAACTAGGGAATTCAAAAATTCATTACCATTAGTTTCCTTGTATAAATTGCTTTTCCTGTCTAAAATGGATTACTGTGCTGTTATATGGGTACCAAATTACCATGTAAATTTATGTAAATTAGAAAATATTCAAAAACGCTTTTAAGAAGAATATGCATTTTTTACTACAGGATGTTATCCTCGTGAAGAAATGTCGTATTCATGTTTACTAGCAAAATATAGTTTTCAATCAGTAGCTGATAGACATAGGAAATTATTGGTACCACTCTCTATAATATTATTTACAATAAAACCGATTGCAACGATACGAAATGTTCTTACTTTTGATTATAGTACTCTTCGAATGAATCATCGTGCGAATTCACCAATTATCAAAATGATAAAACTTTACCATAGTATTAACATACGGCTGATATTATTTGTGATAATAAAAGCACATGTATAAAATCATTACGTTCTCTTCCGTAATTATATTTTAGTTATATTTATTCGATTATAATTATTAAAGAATTAATATTGTTTTATAACGATTATACATTATTATATGTAGCGCTCATGCATAATTGTATTTATTTTATAAGTTATGAATATTTTGTAAGTAGACTGTTATTAAGTTTCATTTCGATATTTCTCTGTCTCTATTATTATTATTATTGTCCCCACTACCTTAAAAACAGGTTTTTTTTAACATAATGGCGTTACAACAGTCAAAATTCCAAAATGTACATTACTCTCCTATTTACCATTTTCTTTAAAATTTTGCTCTTAGAGAAAGTTTGCAAAATTTGTTGGTAATTCTCAATTAATGTTGTAATTATTCTGTTCTTAATAATATATATGATGATAGATTTATTTAATTTATGGAGATGGACAAAAATATTCTAATTTTTCTTTGAATTATTTTTACTACCCTAGTTTTTGCATTACAACTGAAATTGATGTCTTGGGCTAGAGCTAGAAAAAAGAGAACAGTTCCTCTGATTTTACTTTTTTATAAATAGTAAGTTGACTAATAATTAATAGAAATAAAGCAGGCAATAAATTGTCCAGGAGGGGAAATATTAAAATGCTTCTTCTTCTTATTTTGATGCATTTATCCATTCATGGATGTTTGTGACAATATGATCCACTTCTTCTGGCTTCTGAGTGTATAAATCAGACTACCGATTATATTCAGTCTTATGTTCCTAAACCACGACATCTTTTTTTATTGCTAATCTAGTTTTCCTTCAATCTTGCCTTCTATGATTGTTTGAAGGATATAATATTTCTGATTTCGAATGATATGTCCCAGATATGCTACCGATCTTCTTTTTATTGTAGTCAAAAGTTCACAATCCCTTTTTCGTTTGTAACTCTACGGAAAAGCAACATTTCAGATGCTTCTATTTTATTCATTGATGTTTCTTCCGGCCTTTTATGGAATAAGAACGTCAAATATGGAACAGATCATATGATGGGTGATGCCTTGACATGTATGGAGTTTCATCTAATATAATAAAACTAGTAATAGATCTCCTTGCCATTCCTATAACGGCAGTAATTTATGACATCATCACTAGTAAGAAGTTCCCGGATAATATGAAATGTGCAAAATTAATTCCGATTTACAAAAAATGGTACAAATCTGATTTGAATAACTATAGTACTATCAGTCCGTTACCTATCACATCAAAGGTAATTGAATAAACATTGAAGGAGCAAATACTAAAATTTCTTAGTGAAAATATGCTACTTTCAGAATCACCGTTTGGTTTTCGTATTCCGTAGAACACACAATCAAATGCTTTGAGAATGGTTCATTGTCTATGGCAACATTTCTTGATCTTAGCAAGGCATTCTATTGTGTAAATCATAGAATATTGCTTCGTAAATTTGCTAATTATGGGTTTTGTGAACTTAATATTAGGCTTGTCAGGTCATTTTGAAATGGTATTTCAAATAAACTGAGCGAAGAAAGGTTTTTAGTGCTTTATTTTATAATCAAGTTTATCTTCACGTGACTAATCCAATTAATTTACTATTGTCAGGTCATATTTCGTCGGAAGAACGGAGTTTAAATAATCTATAATGTGACTATTCTATAATCATGCAAACTACTACCTGATAAAAGTATCTAATTTGCTGATGACACCAATCTTTTAAGCATAGGATGTAGTATCAATGAGGCTAAGTCATGGTTTAAAACCAATAAAGTAGACCTGACGCTACGGAATACTTATTTGAGGCCATGTAACTTCTAGGCATCGACTTTTAGATTGAAAAGAAGAGCAATTAGAATAATAACCTCACTCAAGTGCCAAGATGACTGAAAAACATGTTGGCATACTAACCTGATCTTCTTTGTATATCTTCGTATACCTTGTGTATGTTAAACAAAATTTAGAAACTTTTCCAACTCGTAGTCATCAATATAAGACCAGGTAGAAAGATAGCTTAAACTTACCGCAACGATGACTACAAAAAGCACAAACAGGTTCGGATTACTGTGATTTAAAATATTTTAATGCCTTGAGTCATATAACCAAACTGACATTTGCTAATTTCAAAAGTATGGTTAAAATGTTCTGATAAAAGGTGCATTTTATAGCAACGAAGAGTTCTTTCAAAATCAACCACGAATAATTAATTATAATTTTATATAATATTATATTTCTTAAGTTACGTGAAGATTATTATTATTATTATTATTTATATTATGATATTGAAAACGTTAACCCTTTCTTTACAAATTTGCTTTTATTAACTAAATGTGCATTTCGAACACAAAGTGTTTCTTATCAATAGTTAACTGTTGTAATAATTTATTATAATTTATTATATTTTTATATCAGTTAACCATTGAACACTTTGTGTTTCTCGATATTGTTTAAATAAGTGATTTTATTTTTCTTTAACTTTGTATCATATATTTTACTGAATACGCTGCTTATAATTGGGTAATTTTAGAGAATTATTAATTATAGTCTATTATGCGCATACTCAATTTTTATACTCCTTTCTCTTGACTTGTGTAAAGATGCAATCTTTTAACACTAATAAATTGATTGATTGATTTATTCAATGACTCATATCTCAAGATTCGAGCATTTTTAATGCTGCATTTAATTTTAGTGTCCGATGTCTAGTCCTCTGTGAGCCACGATACAAGGTATTTAAATGTTTGCACTTTTTTAATTGACAAGTCATAGAAAGTTAACACATCCCTCCCAATATTCTAGTCTCGGGAAATAATCATAAATTTTGTTTTTGTAATATTCATGTTCAGACCCATGCTTTTACATTGATTCCACACTCTGTATTATCTTTTACATTTTCGGCTATCAGTACTGTCATCTGCACACTGTCTGTTGTTTATCAATATGTCATTGACTTTAATGCTCGTTTCAAGGTCCCTGAGAGCTTCAGAGTCAAATGTAGGATGAAATAAAACACGAGTTTCTATGTTTTTTACCACGGTATTGTGTCGAACATAATTCATTAATGTAAAATCATTAATATACCGTGGTAAGAAACATAGAAAATCGTGTTTTATTTCATCCTACATTTGAAAATTAAATACCACATAGTAACGATCACCACCATCCTGTTCTCAGAGTATACGGTGACAGGACACAACCATCTCTACAGATTTTGATGGCGTTTGTAGTTTTTACTTGAGCTGTTTGGTTCTTGTATAGGCTTTCGATGCATCGCATGTCTTTCTGATCAATACCCTAACGTTTAAGCATTTCGATAGGTTTATGATGTTGCACTTAATTAAACGCCTTTTCACAGTCTGTATACATTTTGCCTTTTCCTTACGGATTTCTAGAGTTATAAAACTCTATAGAAACTCCGTTTTTTGGTTTTTAAATGTACTACCCTGATAAGATCCCAAATATATCAATACTGGTCTATATATTTGAAAGGTAAATATTTACTATGGAATACTTAAAAGAAGTAGCTTCTAAAAATAAGTTGGGTGTTAGAACGTGACAAAAGAGAAGATGAGATACATCTGATTTTAGAATTCGTCACGATAACTAGTAAAACAACCAGATACCATGCATGGTTGCATCATTCAAAGGATAGTACTCGGGTTCTTAATTAAACATATCAATCTAAGATTGTACGTGAACCGGAAGAAAAGATTGTTGAGCATACACTGTTGAATAGAGTAGGAGACTGCCAAGAATATACTACTGAACAGCTCAGCTGTATTTAACTCGTTATACTTCATAATCACAGAAAGACATATAACACATCAGTCAATAAGTCTCCGGTCAGGCACATATATGGCAATATTGTTGATAGGCCCATGTTATTTCCGAATAATATTGACAGTACGTGTCAAAATTTTATGGGGTTTTGAACCCGGCTTTGTAATTTTCAATAGATTGGAAAGAATTTTGTGTCTTGATTAAATGCTGTTTTTGATGGGGAAAATACTATTGGAGCCAAATATTGGCTTGATAAGTATTATGGGGGCTCTGCACCAGACAAATTAACTATTATTGATTGGTATTCTGAATTTAGGCTCGATCTAGCACCGTTGATGCTCACAAAATAATTTTAAAAGACCGTAAAGTGCAGTTGCGTAAGATACCTCATACCTTGAAGATATTATAAGGTGGTATCTTTACAATTTCGCATGAAAATTTATGCATACGCGTTTGCTCAAACCGCATCAGAAATAACAATGCATCGACGATTTAGAGTGTTATTTGGAGCTGTTCAGGCGAAATAAAAAGGATTTCTTGCTTCATCTATTACCCCATACCGATGGGTAATAGATGAAACTTGAATTCACCACTACATGCCTAAATCAAAAAAAGTTTATAGCAGCCGGTGGAAATCGTCCAAAGCTACTAGAAACTCAAAAGTTGGTTGGAAAGATTATGGTCTCCGTACTTTGGGACGCGCTTGAAAATTCGTTCATCAATATTACATGGTATTATTGGATCGATTAACTGCAGAAATTAAGAAAAAAACGGACCCACTTGTGTGATGTTTTACTATTACAATGCCTCGATCACAAGTCGATGAAAACAATGATTAAATTTAATAAGTTATTCTTTGAATTACTTCCCCATCTACAGTGCTCTTCAGATTTGGACCTCAGCTTTTTACAGACATGAAAAGGATGCTCTAGGAAAAGAAGATTGGCTCAAATGAAAGAGTGATTGCCGAAACTGAGACTTATCTTGAGAACAAAGATAAATCGAGTTGGAATGAATGCATCACTCTTAAAGATAAAGTGAAGTGTCTCTCTCTTAGTTAGACTAGAGACCTATTGAGTGATATTTTACATGTGTCAAATTTTTAGGACTTGTAATTAATACTGAAAAGAATTAGCTTGTAATGAGAATATTACTCTATACTGCGCTAAAGGATATAAAATAGAAAAATGAGATTGTAAAGTAAGTATCCAAATACCCCATATCAAACCGTATCCTCTCCTGCAATTTCTCTGCTGAAGAATAAGTGGATCAGATATAACAAGAAGCGATAGAACGATTTATTTGCTAAATCTTCTAAAGGACATTGAAATCTATTATTGCACATGAATTAGAAAAAAGCTAAAAACCTCAGCTTTTTTCTATATCATGTGCAATAATAGTCTGTAGTATTGATTACATCTACAGATGTCAAACATTCAGAAATCATAACCAAAGTAATTTCTAGCAAGAGATCAAGGAAAAATACCTACGCCAAACAACTGCTATGAGTGCCATCACTGTTTAATTGTTTAATTCAGTGTTAATGCTGAAATATTACGGTGTCATAGAAAAAGTGTCTTGTGAAAAGAAATTACTCTTTGCTGGATTAATGGACGTAATAAAAGGGAAGATGAATTGACAAAGATTGTTTAATGAGTCCTATCAATGAAAGAGGAAGAAAAATCTTAAGTACTTTGTATTATCTTCTAGGGTTATTATTTTTCGACATCCTAAAATCCATTTACACGACCTTAAATAAAGGCCTAATCATCAAAATTCTTCCCATTCAAAGTACCAAATATTTTATTCCTAATATATTCGCTTCTACTTTGTTTTCTACCTCTTTGCAAACTCAACTCATTTTATGTCGCTTCTCAAAAATACATCTCTCTTCAACTTGATAATTTCTCATTACATATGACGATTAATCTTTTCTCTCAACTTTACTAATTTTCATCCTCACCTGGCCGTCCGTAGATAATAAAAACACACCAATCGGTTTACCAAATGGGATAATACCTAGCATATCCTAATCAATTGCTCTAAATAAAAGTAGATTCACCTACTACTCTTTCCTAAAAAGTCAGTAACCACCCATTCATTTCACAAAAGCGGATTACTATTACATTTAACTATTTCTTCAATCCTTCTCTTACCGTAAAATCTACTCGCCGAAAACTCTACTAGTAATGCCAGGCACTTTAACTTAATTATATAACTACAAAGCATGAATTAAATTCCCACTCGAATTTCCTCAATCCCCTTCCCCTAACCCATCTAAAAATTAAAGAAAGGCTTCAGGGTAAAATAATGGAGCTCGAAGACCAAATTGAAAAAAGGAAAGACAGGAGAGAAGAAATAGCATCGTCATCCAGGGGAAAGTTTCACGAATAAAGAAGATATAGTGACTTTCATGAAAGAAGCCTTGGAAGTTGAAGTTGAAGTTCAGGAGAGTTTCGGCATTGATAGGGAGGGAAGGGCTGTAGTTGTGAAACTCAAGCAGAGAGAGGATAAAGTGAAAGTAATGATGAATAAGAAGAAGTTAAGGAATGCGCAGGAAAGGATTTACATTGATGGCGGCATGACAGAGAAAGAAAGGAGAATCCAGAAACATATAAGGGAAAGAGCGAGGGTAGAAAGGGAAAAGGGATTTCTGGTCAAAACAGGATACAAAAAAATAGTTATAAATGGGAAAGTATGGAAATGGAATAAAGATTTTTTGTACCACTTATATTTAATAATAATATAAGTTAAGTATTTTCTTTACTTAAAGAAAAATCTGTGGGGAAGGGCTTATGGTTTGATGAATGATGTAGGGAAGCCATAAGAGCTCTAAGAAGGACAATAAAGGCTTGGAGAGATGGAATGATGGGAGGTAAAACAGGCAAAAAACAACTTTGGAGTGGAGTGCAATAGTAAGAAGGACAAGTGGATGGGAGACGAAAAGAAGATAGTGAGGGAGCTAAAGAATGAAAACAACTATGGAGTTACTTGATGGAGAGGGGGACGGCCAGGAAAGTAAAAGGAGATGGTATAATCATTGATACATGGAAGGCACACTTTTAAGAGCTATTAGGAACGAGAGCAAGCAAAGGGAAGGTGGTGGCAGAAGGAAGGGTCTTCGATGGGAAAGAAGATTTTAGTATGGATGAGCTAGAAAGAGCACTTCAGCAAATGAAGGATGGGTAGGCGGTAGGACCTGATGGGATACAGGCAGAAGCATAGAAGTGGTGCAGCTCAGAAGGAAAGAATAAAATGCTGATGCTTCTGAACAATTTATGAAGAGGAAAAGAGCAGTTTGCAAGTCAATGGAGGAAAGGAATTATTGTACCAATTTATAAGGGAGGAGATGAGAGGGATCCAAAAAACTATAGGGGAATATCACTAATGGATAGCCTGTATAAACTACTAATGATGATGGTGAAGGATAGACTGGAGGTGGAAGTAGAAGAAAAAAGGATGCTACCGGAAATTCAGGGAGGGTTCAGAAAGGGACGATCCACGATCGAGCAGATAGCTACACTGAACTGGTTAATTAGCAGAGAGATTATGAAAAAAGAAAAAAAATGTGTCTGTTGTGTGTAGACTTAAAGGCGGCGTACCACTCGGTACATAGAAAAATGATGATTGAATGTTTGAAAGGGAAGGGTTTGTCGGAGCAGGTGGTGGAGTGGATATGTGAAAGTGTTGAGTAAGAATGGGTGAGTGTTAGTTTAGTGTTTTTTTATTAATATACTTTTATTCATTACTTTAACTTTAAAATAAAATAATAACATCTCATAAAATAGTAATTAATTATAATTTTTGCTATATATTTTAAGTCTCAATACATACAGGCATGCCTATCTAGACATAATACGTAAATACATTATGGATGGCCGCAAGAAATTGCTCTTCGCAAGTGTCTCAAATATGCATGTCGAGTGGCCAATTTTCGGGGATTATTAGCATAACAGGAAACTTTCGACTCCCATGAGCATCAAACTTATTGCCGGTCGGGGTAATAAGCACTTCCTACCCATGTAATTAGATTATAACGATAAGTAACTGTAGGAAAATTAGAAAATATTAATACGCGACAAAAATGCAAAATTCAGTAATTACTTCACTAATATATCGCAACATTTTAATTAATTAAAATTGTATTTTCAATAAATATTCTTATAACACTTGAAAGATTGAAAATTATTTAAATAAATTAGTCGACAATTTAAAAAATGCTGATTTTAAACCATCGTTTTGAAATTGTCCCGGCGCATCCACCATTAGAGTCAATCAAAACAAATTATATAATTAAATGAAACAAACAAACCTAAGGTCGATAGCCATGAAGACAAAGAATCATACAAATTATCGTTCATTGTTTATTTAAAACGTTATTGTATATTTTGACATTTTTAATAGCTGTATTAAACTAAATAATATAATGTAGAATTCTGAGAGTACGTGAAAATGTTAATATTTAAATAATACAATACTTTGAAAAAAATGTTTTATTTAAATAATATAAATCTAATGAAGTTAATCTTTATATAAATATAAACAAGAACTAAAATTTAAAACGTAAATATTAAAATAAAGTTACGTGTCTAATTAAATGAAATACGATTCTCCTTTCTTCACAAATTTTATTAATTGCAAACCAGTTTAGCATTGAAAATGGTCACATCGTTACGAAAATGTACATTTGCATTTTATAAAATTTGTGAAGAAAGGAGACTCGTATTTCATTTAATATTGTTGATCTCTCTGATTTATTATATTTTACCGTTTACTATTCTTCTTTGCAGTTATTAATTAAAACTTCTGAGATCTTTTCATTCCGAGGCCTATTTTATTGTATTATTTCAGATGGTTTCTAGCAACAGAATAAAAAAAAAACAGTTTTACTGGAGCGTCCTCGAGGCACACATAACTACTTCAGGAAAAAAAGAGTAAAACAATAGACACTGCGCCCTTAATGCGGATGAACTTTCCAATAAAGGATTAAAGTTGTACGTTCGACTTCGCAAAAGTTTTAAAGCCAGAAGTTTATGATTATACGTTTCTTTTCCTATTGGATTTTCTAGCCGGATTAAAATCCGAACTTCAGAACTCAACCGCGCATTTCGTATATTTGATTTTCCACAGTTCTATTTTTTTTTATACTTTCGCCGCTGCTGAACCTTTTGAAGTTTATGAGTGGTAAACGGAATTGTTGAATCGTGAAACTTTGTGTATATTATTTATATTTGATATGTGTGGCGGGTATTTTATTTACGTTCAGTCGAATGGCTATTTGCTGTTTCTGTTTGAATATTTGAGTACATGAAGAGTAGAGTAATAATTACTAGTAGTTAAAAATATCCTTTTCTTCACTGTTTTATTATACATAGCATATAATAAAAATAGTGAAGAAAAGGATATTTTTAACTACTAGTAATTATTAGCTATTTGCTGGTTTTGCTTATACATAATATTTAATTGTAATAATAATAATAATAATAATGATAATATTTTCTAATGGTTAATAGTAGAAAGAAATTATTAGACAATATTAATAATAAATAAAAGGATTATAATTAGGATTCTTCTAGTTGTATATTCGCTAATCAAGAATTATTATAATAATTAAAAATGAAGCAATATATAAGTGAAACAAATCAAGTGAATTTGTCTTGTATTTGTTTCTCATTAATCACTTGGTGAAATATTATTATTATTATTAAAGTATATTTGAATTAATTGATTAATGGTTGAGGCGTTAACTTCGTGATACATCTTGGAAAATTAAACAAAAACGTTTACTTTGTTGATATCACACTTTATTTTTAAGTGACTCGAGTTTCGATCATCAACTGATCATTATCAGTGATGTGTGATATCAACAAAGTAAACGTTTTTTTAATGTATTTGAATTATAAACCTTTTCACTAACATAATGTTTTATATTAATTAATAGTGAGAAAATTAAATTTTCTGTATGAGCATTTCTGCACTTATGTTTTACATTTTACTGTAAAACATAAGTGCAGAAATGCTCATACAGAAAATTTAATTTTCTCACTATTAATTAATATTATTAAAACTGCACTAATATTTCAATATTTAATTTGTATAATGTTTTATGATGATTAATGAGAATCACAGAAAAGGAGATAACAAATTTTTAAAAAGATTAACAACTGTTAAAAAGGCAGCTGAAAATTGAACTACTTTTTATTTCTTGTTGAAATTGCACATACAAGAAAATAATTTACATTCATTAAGAAAATATAAAATTTTAGGAAAATAAAATCAAAATAAGTAGGAAATTACCAAATGGGATTAAAATATTGCATAAAAAAGCCATCTTAATTTCTAACTTAGATTTCTAAAGAAAAAACAAATGATTTAAAAAATCGTTAAAAAAATTTCGATAATACAATTGAAAGTCTATTATAAAAAAACAGCTAAATACTGAAAACTAAAAATACTATTTTTAAATAGTTAATAGACAATTGCAAAATCAATGCTTTTTTCATTGTGTGAACATTTTCTCGAGAATTTTCCTATTTCTAGTTTTTTAGTATTTTGTACGAAGTTTCAAATTTCAAGTTTTCTAAAGATCGAAAAAATGAAATAATGCTAAAATCTTTAAAATGGAATATTTTCTTTTATTTTTAAAGTTTTTATAGAAATTACTAATTTTTTTGAGGATACTAAAACTGTTTTTTTTAATACGTTTAGATCTTTTTTTTAAGTATCGCTCTTATAAATAGTTTATTAATTTTCAAAAAAATTAACAATAATTTTCTTTTCGATTTTTCTATTTTATTTTGTCTGGTCGGATTTTAAACAAAGTTTTCTTTCAATTTCCAAGTATTTTTTGTCTGTTCAATATTTTTTTTAGATTTTTAGAACTTTGAAGTATTTTTTCTTCTATTTTTGATAATCCTCCAAAAATTAAACTAGTTTTCCTTCAGTTTTCGAGAATTCTCAAGAAATTTCCAAGAGAACAATCTTTTTAGCATTTGTCTCTAGTTTTTCTCGTAATGTTTTAGAATTTTCAATTTCAAAAAGATGAATCTGTTAATAAATATTCCATTTAATTAAGGTTTCCTGAAGATTTCCCGAACTTTTCACATTTTACTCTTTTGAAAATTTTAAAACTTAAAGTTTTCTTCTAATATTTTTTGGACTTATCATATCAAATGATCGTAAATACTAAAAAATTGGTAGAGAAAATAACAAAAGTTTTAAAATCCTAAACTAATTTTATTTTTTCTAAACTTTTCTAATTTTTTAGAATTATTCAAGGTTATTAAATTTCTTCAGTCTTTCTTTCTACATTTTAAAGGTTCTATTAACATACAAGTTCTTTTACTATATCTTCTTTAAATTACAAATTTACTACTCATTAATGTTAAAGAAATTTACGGCAATTTTTACTTAGATAGTTCAATTTTTCATGATTTTTCTATTTTAGCTAATTTGAAAGTTTTCTTTCAATTGTTGTAAGAATTTTTTGACTGATCTAGAATTTGTAGATTTACAGACTTTTAATTTTTGATATTATTTGAAGAATTGTTTGTAGATTTTCATACTTTCTTTTAATTTTTGTTAGTATTTGTAGAATTTTTACCAACGTTTCGATCAGTTTTCTAAAATTTTCTAGATAATTTTCAGAAAATCTTTCAGATTTCTATAACATATTTTGCTCTATTTTTAGAGGATTGTCTATAAATTCTTACTTTACCGTATTAGAGTTTTGCAGAATTTTTTTTCAAATTGCGAGAATCAAAATATCGAAGAGGAAAACAATATTTTTTGGCATTCGTTGAAATATTTGCTATATTTGCTAAATAAATAGTAAAACAATAGCTAATAATTCCAAATTTTGTGAACGTTTAGAGAACTAATTATGTTTTAAAGAATTGAAAAAATTGAAATTAATAAACATTAACAGAAGGAAACAATAATTTTTGACATTCCTCGAAATATTTGTCTAAATAAATAGTAAAACAATAGCCAATAATCCCAAATTTTGTAAACACTAAGAACTAATTAATCTTTAATAAATTGTAAGAAACTTTAAGCAAAACCTTCTATATAATAAAATATGAAAACTTAGGAAAATACAATCAAAATAGATAGGAAATTAACAAATTGATTTTAAATACTGCATAAAAGATTCATTTTAATTTCTAACTTACATTTCTCAAAGAAAAACAAATGATTTAAAAAAATCGTTAAAAAATTTCTCGATAAAACAATTGAAAATCTCGAATAAAAAAGAGCTGAGTACTGAAAAATCAAAATGCAAATTTGTTTTAAATAGTTAATAGACAATTGCGAAAGCATTGGTTATTTTCATTGTGTGAACATTTTCTTGAAAAGTTTCCTATTTCCAGTTTTTGAGTATTTTGTAAGAATTTCAAATTACAAAAAAATTAAAGATCGAAAAATTGAAATGATGCTAAAATCATAAAAAAGGAATTTCTTTTTCTATTTTTAAGTCTTCAAGATATTTAGTAAGTTTTGTTCATTTTTTAAAGATTTTCACAGAAATTTTTGCTCTTATAAATAATTTCTTAATTTTGAAAGAAATTTACGATAATTTTCTTGTCGATTCTTCTAACGGGTGTCCAACAATTATTGCAGTCCCGGGTGGCCATAAAAACGTCGTTTCTTACTTTATAAAAATTAATCTATTTAATTAAACATATTTGAAATGTCAGTTCAATTTATTTGGCACATGTAAGAATAGACCTACGTTTTTGATTCCAACGCCACGCGGGACTGCAATAATTGTTGGACACCCGTTATATTATTTTGTCTGATCAGATTTTACACAAAATTTTCTTCCAATTTGCAAGAATTTTATGTCTGATCAAGACTTTTTTAGATTTCCAGAACTTTCAAGTATTTTTTCCTCCACTTTTGAGAATGAAAAAAGTTTTGCTTCAGATTTTGAGAATTCTCAAGAAATTTCCAAATGAGCAATCTCTTTGGCATTTGTCATCAGTTTTTCTCGTAATGGTTTAGTATTTTCAATTTCAAAAATATAAATCCGCTGACAAATATTCAATTTCACTAAAATTTTCTCAATATTTCCAGAACATTTAACATGTTGAAAATTTTGTTACAAAGTTTTCGTCTCTTATTTTTGGGAAGTACTAAATGAAACATTCTCAAAAAATGGTAAAGATAATTGCAAAAATTTAAAAATCCCTAAAATAATACAAAACTACTGCATTTTTTTCAATTTTTAGAATTATTTCAGATTGTTGAAATTCTTAAGTCTGTTTTTCCTACATTTTTAAAGTTCTTCTAACATACAAGTTCTTTTACTATATCTTATTCAAATTTCAAGTTTATTACTTATAAATTTTAAAAAAATTTACGGCAATTTTTACTTCTTTCTTCAATGTTTCAAGATTTTTCTATTTTAGCTGATCTGACTTTACAGTAAGTTTAGGTCTAGATTTTTTTATAGATTTCTAGACTTTCTTTTAACTTTTGATAGTATTTGTTGAATTTTTAGGAACTTTTCTATCAGTTTTCTAGAATTTTCTAGGTTTCCGAAAAGTAAAAATTTTCAGGAAATCTTTCAGATTTTCTTAGCACGTTTTCTCTATTTTTAGAGGTTTTTATATAATTTCTTACTTTACCTTTAAGTTTGCAGTATTTTTTTTCAAATTTTGAGAATAAAAATATCAAAGAGGAAAACAATAGTTTTTGGCATTCATTAAAATATTTCCTTAAATAAATAGTAAAATAATTGCCAATAATCCAACATTTTGTAAACCCTTAAAGAACTAATTAGGCTTTAATAAATTGTAAAAAACTTTCCAAATATTTTTTAAACGTTCTAAAATTTGGGAGAATGAAATGATTTTGAAATAAATAAACATCAAAAAAAGGAAAAAATTATTTTTGACTTTCCTTGAAATATTTGCTTAAATAAATAGTACAACAATTGTCAATAATCCCAAATTTTGTAAACCGTAAAACTAATTAGGCTTTAATATTTTATAAAAACATTTAAGCCAAACCATCTAGATTTTGAAATAAATAAACATTAAAAGAAAGAAACAAAATTTTTGGATTTCATTGAAATATTTGCTTCAATAAATAGTAAAACAATTGCCAATAATCTCAAATTTTGTAAACACTTAGAAAATTAATTCGGCTTTAATATTCTATAATAACACTCAAACAAAACCCTTCATATTTTGAAACAAATAAACCTTATAAGAGGCCAAAGAGATTTAGAATTTTCAAGTAATTTTCGTTTCTTTATTTGTTTATTCCAGAAAAATTCTTGCAAATATACAGAAACAGTTTCTTCGAAATTTAAAAAAAAGGGTTAAAGAATAAATTTGATTACGAGAATATTCCAAGAATGTTTTCCTCCATTTTTTCAATTTTTTTTCCTGAATTTCGAAGTGATCAAATGGTGCTTACTTTATCCCTTTTTTGAAGTCTATAGAAATGTCTACAATATTTTTTTTCTTTGTGTTCTAGAGTTTCTTTCAAAATTTTTATAATTTTTTGACGTTCTTCTAGAATTTCTTCCAAATTAAGAGAATTTTAATATTAGGTGTAGAGTAACATTTGTTTTGTTCCATAATGTATGACACATTAACAAGTGTTACTCTCCACCTAATATTAATATCTGTTTTCATCAAGAGTGTAGCGCAAAAAACATTAACTTTAAGAGAATTTTCTTTGAGTTTTCTAGAAATTTTAAGTAATGTTTTTTCTAGATTTCTAGATTCATTTTATTTAAAATTTCTGGGATTTTCTGTATGTTTCTTCTTTGTTTTTTTTTTAATTTTGGTACTGTAACTATTTTTATTTATATAAATCTACCAGCAACTATCACTTCAAAATCCTAAATTTTTTCTGCTTTTGTATTTTTTTCTATTTCCAAGATTTTCTGCCATTTTTTTCCAGATTTCTTGAAGAGTTCTTTAGCATACTTTCTTCTATGTTTGAGTTTTTTCTACAAGTTTTAAATTTAGAATATTCTTTTAATGTTATAGAAACTTCTGTAAATAAAAAAAAAATAAAAAACTATTCGGTGAAATTAAATTCGATTTGGTCGATAGCCTTTTAACGGACTAACTCACTAACACATCATCCATTATTTATTATTTAAATGTAAATATGTATAGTTTGTCAATAAAAATGTGTATTATTATTAAATTCGATAACTTTGTTTTATCGAGATGAACCACAAAGTAAACTCCTCCTCAATGTTTTTTTTTTAATTGTCATTTCTTGCGAAAATTTCTAACAAAATAACATTAAAAGTTTTCCTTAAAAGAACAAATAATTTAGAAAAAATAAATAGTAAAATTCCAAAAATTGAACAATCAAAAATACCAAAACAAGAAAACAAATTTTAAAATTCGTTTAAAACCGTTTAAATTTTATATAAGAAAAACAATTCACATATGTTAAGAAAACAAATAATAAAAAAAGAAAGAAGGAAGTTTATCAAAACAAAATTGAAACATGTTTTCAAAAAGTGTTATTTTTTACCTAAATACCATTCTCAGAGAACAAATGTTAAAAAAGAAATAAAAAGTCCATTTAAAAAAATAGAAAAAAATAGAAAGTTGAAATCGTTAATGTATAAATGTATGAAAATTAAATGTCCTAATTTTGAAACTTGAGGAACCCAAGATGTAAAAATAAATTTAAAAGATGATTGATACTTGCTTTGCTACACTCTTGATGAAACATATAACTCACTGGATAGGAATTAGGAATAATACACTTGTTTTGTTTCATATATTTTCTATCAGTTTCCTTCCTAATAATACTCATTGCTGTTAATGTTTTTACTTTAATGGGCAATAAGGTTTATAGCCTGGAAAATATCTACCAAAGAAAAACATTAACATCCACCTAATCAGTCGTAAATAAATATTATATATAATCTCGAACATGATAATTTTATATCGACAATTACACTTATATAATAAATATTAAATTATCTTCTTATATTAATGAATATGATTTTTTCACATGTAAGCCTTAATACTTCATTACAAAATACCGACAGTGGTATTACTGCGGACAGCATAATTGCTACTTTATAATCTACTATGCACACGAACAGTTGTAATTAGTATTGAAACCCCAAATTCCACACGAAATCGATGCATACAAATTCCTCATCATGCAACGTAATTTGGTACATTACGGCGATGCATTTCATTTCGGAATTGTTAAGAATACTAGAGATTTAAACGTAAATACTTGTGTATGCTATTTATTTATTTATTTATTCTCAAGGTTTAATTTTTTCATCGACACAAAATTGAAACAAAATCAAACTTAATAGAATTAGATAATTTTAATTGCAATTTAAATGAGGTTCATAATATTAAAATGCTACACTGCAATATACAATGTATAAGTACCAGTATAAATGAAATTAAAAAAGTCATCAACGGTATTATAGAGGTGTCGTATGTTTAACGGAACATTGGCAAACTGCTGCAGTTGTATAACATCCTTAATCATTTCAAACTTATCTCCCAGTGCTGTCGCCCTAATAATGAGCAAGGAGATGTGGCTATTTATTGCAACACGAATATCGGTTCAAAGCCAATACATATCAATAAGTTAACAATATTAAAACACTTTGAATGCACCGCTGTCAAACTAAAATGTCCCGATTTTTTAATTTACATAGTTTGTGCATACAGGCCACCATCAGGTGATTTTGGGATATTCCTAAACAATAATCTCGACAAAACTTTAAATACACTAAATAATAATAATTGTTCATACTTTATAGCGGGTGATTTCAACATAGACACACTTAACCAAACAAATGAATCGAGGATGCTTAGGGACATAGTTGAATCTTATAATGCCATTTTGACCATTACCGAAGCAACAAGGTTACATTATACTGGCTCGATGCCATGTCTTGACAATATTATCACAAATATAAAACACAATGATTTAATCACGAGTATAATTAAGATATACACGACGGACCACAAAGCACATAAGTACAAATAGTAATCTCCAAACCGAGAAAAAATATAGAATAGGCCGATTTTTTTCTGATCAAGCTCTTTTGGAAATAATTGTAGACCTTGAGGGAGAAAATTTTATACAATTAAATATGAGTTCGGATGTAAACGAAAAATATCAATTGTTCTTGAACAACTTAATGCCATACATTAACAAACATTTCCCATTGAAACGTATTAACATCGCAACTATTAAAAATAATAAATGTAAGCAATTCATAGCACCACAAATTGAAAAACAAAAAAGGACAATTGATATTTATGAAGTATTGTCGGTATATATGCCTGAATGCAGGGAATTATTAAAACAGGCTAAAATTGCTTACAAAGAACTGCTAATAACAGAACAAAACAATCAATATGAGCACCAATTAATCAATTCTATAAATAAATCTAAAGATTCATGGAAAATCATCTCAAAGTATCCTCAAAGAATAATAAAACCAATACACTGCCCAGTAACAACAACGATCCTCAACAACAAGCAGATAACTTTAATATATTTTTCATAGATATAGCATCCCAATTATTATCAGCTAATATTTCAGGATTACATCATAACTACACATGCAATATACCTCATAATGCAACAGCTATCACCTTTAAAGAACTTATGACAGAAGATATTATAAATGTGGTAAACAAAATGGATAACAAGAAAAGTGTGGGCATAGATTATACTTATGAAACGGTGCATTGCTAAAATTGCAGAGCCTCTTAAGGAGATTTTTAATAATTCCCTGTAGGCTGGTTTATTCCCGCATTCCTTAAAGTTTTCACTTATCACACCCGTCTATAAGAAAGGAGACCCAGAACTACTTGAAAATTATAGACCAATTAGTGTTCTTAATATATTCTCAAAAAACTTCGAATCACTAGTAGCATTGCAACTGGTATCATTCTTTAATGATCAGAAACTGTTTAGTGGTATTCAGCAAGGTTTTCTTAGGGGTAAAAGTATTGATACTGCCTAATTCAATCTCCTACCTATGAATGCATTGATATGGGTGACTTAGCTTGTGTAATTTTTCTGGACCTATCTAAAGCATTCGGCACAATCGACTACTCAATTCTATTAACAAAATTAAATCATTATGGTATACAAGGACCAATCAATAACTGGTTAGCCTCATACTTGCAGAATCATAAACAAATCGTTAAAATAATGGATAATGAAACACTGTAAGGTCGAATGCTCTAGACGTCTCTATGGGGGTTCCACAGGGCAGCACTCTTGGATCATTACTCTTTATTATATTCATGAATGACATAAGCATGGTGACCGACAGTTGCTAGATTGTTAGTTATGCTGATGACACCTCCTCGGTGCCACCTTCAGAGAAATTACACTGAATGGCAGTACAGCTATGGAATCTTTAAACTTTATCAAACATGGTTACAATACAAATAAATTAACGAGAAATTAACAATATCGAAGGGAAAAAATATTTTAACGCCATGTTGACGGGCGGAGTTCACGCTTGAAGGTGATCTTCCACTCAAACCCATATTCTCTCCTCAACTATTCATATACCACCAGCATCAGATACATATATTTAGCATTTACATGCTTATTTTCTCTTTATTCGGCAATAAAAAAGACCTTCAAAAGTCGAAACTTAAGTCGTGTTTTTATAATATATTTATATACATTACAATCAATTTTAGTAGTAAGAAACATAGTAAGTGTTTTATTTAAGTGTTTACAAAATATTTTGTTTATAACCATAGTTATGGGAGGTGACTATTTTGAAAAACAGTAAAGTAACTTTCGTTAATATTTCATCTACGTTAATGTTACAGGACTATTCACCGAACTTTCTTGTCAAAGGTTGTATGAATACATCTGGAATATAATTAGAAATATTGCTTAATAATACATTTTTAAAAAGTCAATATTAAATATTTGAGAGTACATTCTAAAATAATAACTTATCTTCAGAGTGTACTGATAAAATTATTTATTTATGTTTAAGAATCTGTTAATGCAGATGTCTAAGAATGTATTGATTTACTTATTTTCCTTTAAATGTCCACATGAAAAAATATTCTAATAATTTATATCAATTTACAAACTACTGAACATTTTCCGGAATGCAATTTAATTTTGCCGAATATTTATACATACTTTGAGTGTGCGAACGTATAACATAAATCTTAAGTTAAAATAACGGAGAAATACTATCAAAATAAAATATTAAAATAACGTAATCCTTATAATCTTCTATGTAGTTTAGAAGACAATTACAGATTATCTTACATTAGCAGAAAAATTAGTAAGAATATTATACAACTATAATATGTGAAAGGAGGAGATGGAAAGCAAGGGAGATGTGGTTAGAGGAGGAAATAGAGAGAAAGGGGATAAAAGAGATAATGAACAATGTAGTAATAAGAGGGAAGGACTTCCAGAACAACTGAAAGATTGGTATAAGTAAACGTGGAGGTGAAGAAGAGCTTCATCACGGACAGGACAGCTAAAGTAACGGTAGTGAAGTTGGAAGGGTGTGAAGATACAATTTAGGTAATGCAGTATAAGAAGCAAATTAAGAAAACTGGAGAGATATTGATGCAAATAAAGAAAGAGATACAATAGACCATAAAAAGAGTGCAAGAAACTTACTTCTTCCTTGCACTCTTCTTATGGTTGCACGATAAATGTAGGGTATCTGAAAATAGATGGAAAAGTGTTAAGAAAGTTCAGCGACATGAAAGGGTTGATAGAGGAACCAAAAAACGAGTAGAGTCAGTAGCGCGAGAGAAGGGGTGGCAAAAAGGGGAAGGGGGAAGCAAGAGGGAATAGGTATTAAGAATAGTTGAGAATAAAGAGGAAAGACTTTAAATGGTGGGTGAAAGTCATAGTGACATTGGGTTTGTTTCACAATTTTTCTCTATTTACTCGACTAGTTTGGTTTTTTCAGGCATTATTAAGAGTGAGTTACAAAAGAAATGGACAAGTTTATATATTTAAAAATACGAAAACATTTCGTGAATCTACAACAGTGAGTCTTACTAAGAGTACAAAACAAATTAATTTGAAACTACTTCTCTGGCTAATACCTCGACAGTTTATATATAATCAGGTAAAATAATGTACCTGATTATATAGGGTCCGCCAATAAGGGCGCGTGAACTTTAAAATTGAATAAAACAAGTTGTGTGTGAGGTAGAAACGAAATTTATTTTTCATTCGAAAGGGTATTCGACCCCATTAAGTATGGAAGATAACATCGTTCAAATGACCACCACGGCTCCGTTTGGTAGCCCGGATCCGGGAGGTCCAATTTTCGATGACTCTGGAGCACATATCGGCCTCAATTTGAGCGATGGCGTTGCGTATGTTGACTTTGAGGTCATCGGTGTTTAGAGACTTGTTGGCGTAGGCCAGCGACTTGAGATAACCCCAGAGAAAAAAGTCTAAAGGCGTCAAATCGCACGATCTCGGTGGCCAGTTGATATCGCCTCCGCGCGAGATGACCATGTCCGGAAATCGCTCGTGCAGAATGTCCATTGTGGCATGGGCTGTGTGGCACGTGGCGCCGTCCTGCTGGAACCACATGTCGTCCGTGTCCATATCATCCAGTTTAGGCCAAAAGAAGTTGGTTATCATCGACCTGTAGCGCTCCCCATTGACGGTTATGGCCGCCACAGCTTCGTTCTCGAAAAAGTACGGACCGATGATGCCGCCGGCCCAAAATCCACACCAAACAGTAACTTTCTGGGGATGCATTGCCACTTGGTGGACCTCGTGTGGGTTGTTCTCACTCCAAATGCGGCAATTTTGCTTGTTCACATACCCGTTCATCCAGAAATGAGCCTCGTCGCTGAAGATGATTTTTCGGCCAAAATGGGGGTCTGCTTCCAACTGCTCCAGAGCCCAGTCAGCGAACGCCCGACGCTGTCTGTGGTCGTTTATCTTGAGCTCCTGGATCAATTGGATTTTGTACGGGTGCAGACCCAAATCAAGATGCAAAATTCTGCGAGTTGATGTCTCCGAAAGGCCAAGTTCCTGTGCACGACAAAAATGGACTGCCTCGGGTTCTCGCGCACACTCTCACGGACAGCAGCGATATTTTCGTTCGATCGGGCGTTCCCTGACATGTCAGTGTTGGCTGGTTGTTTACTGAACCAGTCGACTCGAATTTGCCCACCAATCGACGGATAGTCGACTCTACAGGCCGATCATCGCGACCGTAAAATGGGCGAAGTGCGCGGAAAGTTGCTCGAACTGATGACCCATTTTCATAAACCAATTTAATAATTTGCACGAGCTGCTCGACACTCAAACTTGCCATGGTGATTTGGGGTTATATACTGAACAAATGACAGCAACTTTGACAGCTCTACCTCAAACAACATGGCCGCACCCTTCCGGCAAACTTCGCGCGTCCCTATTGGCGGACCCTTTATATAAACTTGACATTTTTTTTGTAACTCATTCTTTGGATCTTTGGTCGTACGTCACAAATTATCGCTTCGAGAAACGACGCAAAAACATTCAGTCTGATAAAGTAAACCAAATGCGTTAGAAAAGGAACGCACTGTAAAACTTTCGTCGTTTTTTGAAGCGATATTTTGTGACGTACGACCAAAGATCCAACGAACAGACTATATGTGATGTATTTGTGAGACCGATCTTGATGTATAGTTACGAAAGGTTAGAAAGAGAGCAGTGGTGGTTCTTAAGAAAGATGTTGGGGTCAAGAAATTAATAAGGAGAACATGTGGAGTGAAGCGAAGAGGAAATTGGCTGGATATGAGATAAAACTGTGTGGATTAGTCGAGGCGAATTTTGTAAAGATGGTGTAAAATTGATGCGCGTGTCAGTGTGGGTAGATGCAGAGCGGAAAGAAGAAGAATGTATGAGGAGGTGAAAGTTGTCAGAGAGAAAGAGTGGCTGTTGGAGCAAGGGGGTGAATGTAGCCAGATTAAGGATGTAGAGAGAGTGATTATTTAAGAAAAAAATAATTATTTGTTACTTTTATTATTATTTATATGCAGATTTATTACACAAAACCCACGTTAATATTGTATTCATTGGAGGGTAGGATAGTGACCACCCACCCATCCTACATATTCATTAAAACTTTACTCAAATTATTGCTTTTTAGTTCTTAAACAACATCACGCTGAATAGACTGTCGTTTTTTTTGGGAAAAAGCCCTGTAAGTGTTAGAAAGAATATGTATTTGTAGGGCGAGTTCACAACTATTGTGGTAAAACAAAGTGAAAAGTGTTTTATTTAATTTTAATCAAAAATGTGAATGAGAGTTTTGCAGCCAGGAGCTACAATATGACAGAACCATCCCTCGAATCTATAACCGATTTTACTAGTGCCCAATTTGAAATTAAAGGTAAAAAGAGTATATTTATTTCAATTTATCAGCCAGATAATCACTGGGGCACCCTTTGTCATAAATTAAATAATATTTTAAATTTAGTAACTCTGAAATTTGATAATATATTTATTGGAGGAGATTTTAATATTAATTTATTAGATAAAACAAACGATACAAAATCTCTATTATAAACAATGCAACAATTTGGATTAAAACAAACAATATTTAAACCTACAAGAACAAATTCTTTATTAGATAACATTTTTATAAATTACATTGAACCGCTAGAATCAATTAATGTTTTCTGTGAGTTTTCGGACTATAATGCGATTTTATTAAGCGTATTAAATATAAAAGTAAAAAATTAACATTAATTCATAGAATGCACACGTTTAGTGTGAAGAAAATCAAAAGCAATTTCTTACGTATCTGCTTAACGAAGACTGGTCAAAAATGTATTCTAATAAAGGTATTAATTAAAAATATGATGCGTTTTTTTGATTGCTTCAAAAATCACTTTGAAATGTCTTTTCCTACAATAAATCAGAAAGTAAAAACTAAACCTAAGAAAAAATCAATAATGAAATTAAAGCATTGTCAAAAAAAATAAAAGAGGTACACTGGTTATGTGTAAATACTGGAGATAATAATTTAAAAAATGAATACAAGAAAATGAAAAAAGAATATAATAATTTCAAATGCTAAGAAAAGTGGCACTGATAAAATATTAATTAAATCTAAAAACATAATAAAAACAAGCTGGAATATAATAAACACAAACTTAGGAAAAACAAGAAAAAATAAACATGTAATAAACCTAATCCATGAAGGCAAAAATATATCTAATCCTTGCTATATAACTAATATAATTAATGATCACTTTATCGAAAGCGCTGACAGGGTGTCATCTAGTTTAAAGCATAATACAGATAATAAATATAGTAGCACGCATAATAACCTTAGTTTTTCTATGTTATTACAAAAAACAAACGAAACTGAAGTAGAGCAAACAATACTGTCAATTTCAAATATAATGGCAGAGGGACCCGATGGTGTTCCAAATTATATCATACATAATGTAGCTAGTGTATTGGCAATTCCATTAACACACTTAATAAACGAATCGTTTAAACAAAGAAAATATCCGGATAAATTAAAACTTGCAAGGGTAGTCCCAATACCTAAAAAAGGAGATCCAATTAATGTAAACAACTATAGAGCTGTCTCTAATTTATCAGTTTTTGCTAAAATTTTTGATAAAGTAATGTACAAGAGACTTGTCAAATTTCTAATTGATTATAAATTATTATCTTCAACGTAACATGGATTCATCAGTGGAAAACGTACAATATCTACATTGCATGATTTGACTACATACACTACAGAAGCACTGGATAAAGGGAATTTTGTAATAGCTATTTTATTTGATTTGACAAGGGCTTTTGATATAATTGACCACAACATATTGTTAAGAACGTTAGATAAATATGGGTTAAATGGTGCTGTCAAAGAATGGATAACATTATATCTATCGGCGCGTAGTCAGTATACCGAAGTTGTAGCAAATAATGAACACTTTAAATCAAAATTACGCACAATTACACTCGGCGTATTTCAAGGAGGAATTCTTTCATGATTATTATTTATTATATTCTGTAATGACCTATTTCAAATAATTGAAAATACAAAAAATACAAAATTAATTCAATATGCCGACGACACGAATATCATTTTAAAAAGTTCTAGTGCAACTGAAGTAGCCTCTCTATGTAACCAAATAACGCAAAATATGGAAAATTGGTGCAATGAAAATAAACTGGCACTTAACCCAAAAAAAAAACAGTAATCATTCAATTTTCCCCTAAAACCAATACTCTTAATGCAAAAAGCATATTAGTAAAGTGCGAAAAAATATCAATCCCAGTTGTGAACGAATTAAAATTCCTTGGTGTCGTACTTGACAGTAATTTAAGATGGGTCGACCATGTAAATTACCTTACGAAAATACTCAATTCTGCTCACTACTCCATTTTACAATTAAAAAAATTTTGGGTTAATTTTCCCATTTAATATTCTCAGTCTTTCTTCTCTTAATAATTATATTAATGTGTCTAAACTATAATTCAATGTAATATAATTTAGACAATCTAAACATGTATATAATTATAAGTTAGTTCTAAAACTCTTAACTACATACTGTTTTGACGCCGATATGTAATAATATCGTATAATTTTTATCTTTAACTTCCTTTCATGAACTATGTAACCTTTTGATTCATGTAATATTCCGTGTGGAATCGCCCTACATATGTATTAAATAAATAAATAAATGTATAACCAACAACGCTGACAACATTCAAGAGTTAACAAAATATACGTCCGAGTTTGTATTAATATTTGATTGTTAGAGAAAAATAAAAAGAGATTATGTAGGGTGGGTGGAATGACTTTATTCTACCCGCTAATCAGTAATACATTAGCCTGAGATTACTGAATTTAATTATTTGGGAAAATTTGGGAAAATTTTACTAAATTATTGTTATATGAATTTTTCTTTTTATGCGTTAATACTGTTGTACTTGGAGGGATGGGATAGTGGCAACCCACCCACCTTACATTTGCATTAAAATTTAAATAATTGATTTGTAATTCTTAAACAAACATCAAATTAACAGGGCTGTTATTTTATAAGAAAATAAGACAATGCCAGTCATAAAATAAAAAAATATGTAGGGTATCTGGGTGGTCTCTAATCCACCCTACAAACAATAAAACACGCGCTCGTGTTTATTCAATTAAAATTAGATAATGAGAGAAAATATTTATTTATTATGTCATTATTTCTTTATATGCAGTTTTATTATGCGAAACTCGCTTTAATATTGCGGTGATTGGAGGGTAGGATAGTGGACACCCATCCACCCTACATATACATTTAAACTGTTACTAATTCTTAAATGTTTATTAACATCAAGGGTAATGCTAATAATATCTTGATGAATGAAGAAATATATATGTGTGGGTGGGTGGGTGTTCTCTTACCTACCCTTCAATCAGTAAAACGCACTTTTAAGTTTGTGCAATAAATACTTAATTAGGAGATAAGATTAATAATTTATTTATTATTATACATTAATATTGTAATGATTGGAGAGTGATATAGTGACCACCCACCCACCTTACATATACAGTTAAACACAAGCTATATTACTGTTTTTGTAATGTTTATTAATATCAAGCGTAACGTTAATAATAATTTAGTGACACAAAACTCTGACAGTAACGAATGATGAAATGTATATGTAGGGTGGGCGGGTGTCCTCTATTCCACCGTCCAATCAGTATAACATACTTTTAAGATTATAATATAAATATTCGATCAAGAGATAAAATTATAACATTGTTTAATATGATACACAATATGCTCTAGTACAAAAATTATTAAATTATTATTAAAAAGCTACGTTAATATCAACTGTTTTAGAGTAGTCATTGCTTTTTTAAGTATTGTACCGTATGTAATCAGTGCCGTGTCTTCAGCATATTATGAGATTAAATAACTAAACAGTATTATAGAGCGGATCGAAGTGATACTAAGGGATAGGTTATAAAGAAATTAATCAATAATAATTATGTGTTGGGAGAAGTAATATTGAGCATGTGACATTTGGTATGAATGTTTTATTGAATTTTAGATTTCACAATATTTAGATGGAATGGAATAGAAATAACTTTTAAATTTTAATTTTTCTAATTGAGTTAATAAACCACTAACAATCAAGAGGCTGTAAATAATAATACTAATTATATAGACAAACATATATTGTATACCTTAAAACTATTGCCTGGGATCGGTTTCAATTAATTTAGATGGCATCAACAAATTCTAGTTGAAAGTATAGAAACATAATGTTACTACGTAGTTATAAAACTCCAGTTTTTTAATTAAAATAGACCCAACCTTTAGGTGACATCTATTCTCTGGACTTTAATCATAATATTAATAACCCATACAAATTAATAAACATTATAATTGCTTTAATATTTAAATATATCCATATCAGCTTTATTCTGTTTTATAAAAAGTGCCTGAATTATCCACAAAATTATGTAATGCTTTCAAGCGGCGAAATTAATTCCTCCCCCCGCATGTGGAAAATTTGGACAGCTCGTGTCCTTTACACCACAGAAGTTGGTTCGAGCTTATGCAGGAAATTGATTTCACGGATAGTTTACACGGCCTAGTCAAACAGACGGTCCATCGATTACACATGTCGAAAATGCGACCAGGTGTGTATAAATTTATTCAGCCAACTTTCTATACTATCAGCAAATTCGATCAGCTTCATCCCGGCACTCCAATATTTGTCGGCACACGTTGCCAAATATATACATTCATATTTTTATAACATACAGTAAAATATAGTTTATACATATTCATCGTTACAATGCAGTAATTCATTATTTTAACACTAAATTTAAACACTTATAAAATTTATAACACCAAAATTACAAAGATGGATTAAACATAGATTACCTGTGCTTTAGGTTATCACTTTACATTTATCAATATTTAAACCTAAATTGTTCATACAACACCCACCAAATAAAATATTTCAATCAGACTGAATTTCAAGGCAAGTATTTTCAACAATATAATACATCTTTTATTCTTGAATGTTGTCGGCGTTTACTTGGTGGTTAAAAATATATTGATTGAAAATAAATAAACAATTTTCACTTTGTTTTACTACAATAGTTATATAGTCACTATAGTCACAGTCAATAAATAGCTATTGTGGAAAAACAAAGTGAAAATTGTATTTTTAATACATCTTTAATCCATCAGCAAACCTCACATACTTCGAATAATTATAATAACTAACATCATTAATAAAAAGAATAAATAATTTCGGACCTATATGTGAACCTTGTGGAACCCCAAAAGATACTTTAATAACATTTCATAGATTAATATTAATCTTAACAAACTTGAAATCGATTTGATACAAATCACAATTAAACCAATTAACAATTTGATTAGTAAACCCTAAGTTTTTTAATTAAGACTATATACTGTACTCGATCGAAAGCTTTCGAAAAATTTGTTTAAACAGTATTTACTTACATGTGCTCATTAAAGGAATTTAAAAAAATGCATCACAACACTATAGCAGATCAGGCAGATGAGTAATGATCTCGGTCTGTTGAAACAATTGTAGCACTGTCTCTACATAATAAAGTAAAACTTTAAAACTGTGTTTAGTTAATTAAAATACATAATAAAGTAACAGTAGCATCAATTCAAAATTTCTTACTGTTTACTTACCCTCCGTAAATGAATGTTGTGGACTAACATTCACGAGTTCAAACATCTAAGCCAACTAACGAGCTATTAATTTATCATGCTCAAAAATAGACTAATTATTATTATATCATAAAAAACTATTATTACGAATATTAAGTATAATAATTAAAATCATTTCATTTAATTATATTTGAAAATGTTTAATAATAAACGCTGGCAATTTATGAAAGAATACGAATGGATCATTTCACGAGGGTTTCTCGTTACTGCCCCTCATACATGAAAGAATGCCGACTTTTGCCAGCACCGTTCTGCGGCGGTGTTGGAAGGATCCCTTCGGGCATTTTTTTTCATAAAAGAAGGAAACGATCCCTTCCGGAGGAGCGTAATAAGCTCCGTGCATGTTTTTTAAGAGATTCGTTTTATCTCGTGCCATTTAGGACGTCGAGATATGCAAATGTTATGCAAAAATCAAATGGAGAGAAATTTACCGCCGTCTCTACTATATATTTCCCATATAAATCCGATTTATTGCAAATTGGATAGGTAAATCAATATGATAGGAGTGTATAAACAACAAAATCTTTTACTGCAAGTAAAACTTTATATCATTGCATATATTACCACATTATTTACTTTAAAAAATGTTTAAATATATATGTTCTTTATTAAAAGAGTTCAAAATAAAAAATTGTCGGAGCTGCTGAAAATGAGTACCGTATTAAACATCTTAAGCAAATTTCAATTGTTTAAAAAAAATTCAATTTGTTGTAAAATTCCCCAAAAAAGCTTTGCACCACTTCCTTTAAATTGAGTTTCTCAGCGAATATTACATCTTGCATGTCTTATTTGGGGGCCTATAGATATTTCTCCCTGAGTTTTGCCTTACTTATTCTGTAAAATTGTTGGACATTTATTTACTTGATACAAATAAGCGAGATTTACGAGGATTTTTTTATTACAAACAAATTCATAAATAGTGAGAAAATAATTAGTGTACTTTTATGCGTTAACTTTTGTCAAAATATTACAAAAAAATATTCATGAATATTCAAATGCGGTGTGTAATAAAAAAAACATTAGTTTTTTATATGTTTTTTTTATTTATATTAAATTTATTTTCTTGACAATGTACGTAAAAATCAGAAAATTTCGAACTCCATCTTATATGTAATTATTTAAAAACTATAGGTGATGAGCAAATTTCATCATAACAGATAATAATCAGTAAATATTTCATCCTGGCAAAAAATCGTGTTGTACAGCGTAATTTTTTAGGAAGATATTTGTTGTTAGGGGTTTTAAATGTTTTTTCTTAGAAAACTTGCAACTGTTTTTAAGGACTACTTAAGAAGTTTTCAATTGATTTCCTTAGTAAATCTTAATAGTTTAATCTATTGCTGCTAAAAATTTTCAATTGTTTTTTTTTAAATATTTTATATTCCATTTTCAATTTTTTCTAATTTTAGTAAAATTTGATTATTGTATAGAAAAATTCTAAATGGAGTGTTCTTAGAACACAATATTGTTTTTTTTTTTAAATTATCAAATGTTTAAGAGCATTTCAAAATGTTTTACCAGAAAAGTCGTTTTAATTGTTTTTTTTTTGTAAAATTTAATTACTTGTAAATATTTTTTACTTTTAAGATTTTAATTGGTTGTTCTTAGCAAATCTGGATGTTTCTTTGTGAAATGTCAAGTACTTAAATGTTTTTATTTATTTAAATAAAGTTAAATCTAATTTTTAATTTTATTAAGGCCTAATCCGTTTATTTTTTCATACAGTTTATAACTGATTTTTTAAAAATCTCATTTATTTTTTAAAGATAACTTTCTTTTATCTTTTATATAAATATTTTATTTAGTTTTAACAGTTTCAATTGTATTTTTTTCAGTAATATTCTAGCTCCTTTAAAAATATATATTTTTTAATTTTACCTGGCAAAATGAATTATTTTTTGTAATAAATTTTAAACTGTTTTGTTTGTGCTTAAAGTTCTGAAATCTATTGTTTTCAGAAACTTTAAATTGTTCTAATATTTCAAGTAGATATTAAATAGGTTTCTTCAAAGTTTTTATTAAAATTTCAAGAAAAGTTTTATCTGTTTTCTTTTCATCTGTTTTTCATTATTTGTGTTATTTAGGCATTTTCATGGAAAAATTATAATGTTTTTTTTATAATTAATTTATTGATTTTACTTGACATGTAATGAATTTTATTCAACTCATTGAAATCATTTAAAAATGAATAAAATGTATGTTGAGAAAGTTCTTTTGGTAAAATTTTACCTGCTTTAAAATATTAAAATAAATTGTTTTTTCAATGCAAATTTTAAACAGTTAATTGGAAAATGTCTGGTATTTTTTTCTCGCAGTAGAAAATTCCTCAAAGAGGAAACAATCGAAATTTTTCACTGTTTAAAGATTTTTTTAAAGAATTTTTCAATTATTTATTTTAATTGGAACTATTTCCAAGTATGTTTTAAATTGGTTTTGGAAAGTTTTTAACTGGCTTAAGTGCTTTTTTTTCTTAGTTAACCACTATTTGCAATTCTATTTTTATGAACCTCTAAAACCATAATCAAGCAAAGTTTTTTGAAAGATTCAACTCTTTATTTAGAAAACTTCAAGCAAGGTTTAATCTGATTCACCTGTAAATATTTAGTATTTTTTACAAAGTTTTGAACTTTTTGTAATAAATTTTTAATTATACTACTAAACATCTTTATTCACAGAAAGAAAATAAAATATAATACATGTAATGTAGAAAATAAAATAAATTCTGATATAGTTGGTCTTTTGTTCCATGGGTATCGACCGGTGGTCTTTCAGTCCGTTCTCGTTCGTTAGTGAATGTCGTTGTCAGTCTTATGAATCAAGATGAAATGATAAAATGAATTGATAAATGGTGGGGGTTTGGATTTAGGAGGTATATTAGGATTTCGAGGAATACAGAGATGATTTAGGACGTCACGAATGTGGGGATTAGTGGCAAATTTGGCTGCTAAGTGTACGAGTCGTTGTTCAATTGGAATTACCTGTGTTTTTTCGTATAGAAGTGTGTTGGAGGGGTTGTAGAGAGGATTGTTAGGATGCCTAATTTTTGTTAATATTTTAAGGACTGATCGTTCACCCACTTGGAGATTTTTTAAAATAGGGGGACGAGGATTATGGAAAAGGATGGCTGCATAATCAAGTAAGGGCCGACAAATCATTTTGTATATGCGTATCGCTGTTTTAATAGAAATGCCTCTATTGTGATAAGTAAGAGTTCTGAAGTGTTGAGCCCTATTCTTGATTTTCAGCTTAAGTTTCGTTGTGTGGGTCTTGAAAGTAAATTTTGGGTCTAGGAATATTCCTAGCTATTTACACTTTTGGGTTGGAGGTATTTGGGTGTTATTTAAAGATATAGAAAAAGGGGAGTTTGGAGCACGATGGAAAGGAATGAGCACATGGGATTTATTAGGGTTTATTGAGATTCTCCATTTGGCGAACCAATGCTCTAGACTGTCGATCAGCCCTTGTAGTGTGCTTAGAGCCTTAGATATTGTGGGAGCGTGTGCAATTAATGCGGTGTCATCTGCAAAAAGTAGACAATAGGCTGAAGGTTTTAGATATTGAGGGTTGGGATTATATATGTTATGGACAAACATATTATATAGGAGTGGGGAAAGGGGTACACCTTGATGAGGAATAAATGGGTGAGAAAGGGAATTTCTGACTCGTACATCAAGCAGCCGGTTATTTAAAAAGCTATCGATTAAATGAAGGAGATGTGGTGGTATTTTGAGGGAACTGCACTTAATGCACTCGATGCCAGACGGAGTCAAACGCTTTTTGTATATCCAAGAATACAATAGCGAGGTTTACTGTTTGGCAATTGGAAGTAAGTATGGATAAGGGAAGTGTGGTAGATTTATTTTGGAGGAAACCAAACTGTTAAGGGGGATGCGGTCGGAAATGAGAAACAATATTTTGTTTTTTAATTGTCTCAAACATTTTGCTCAGAACTGGTAGCATTGTAATAGATCGGTAACTTGAAACTGACAGTGGATCGTTATTGTGTTTGTGGATACATGTTATTATACCTTGCTTTCACTCCTGAGGTATGGTTTGGGACTTATAGACATAATTAAAGATTTCGATGATATATTGATGGATGTTGTAGGGAAGGGCTTTCAGGATTATACGAGACACGTTGTCAAAACCAGGTGTTGTATTTTTTCCTTTGTAAAGAATGCTAAAATATTCTTCCTCTTCTATGTCGTCCTCGGGAGGATGGGGGGAGGGCATGTTTATATTTATTCAGATTTTGACTTTTTCCTTATTTTTATTTTTATATATTTTCATTTTTTCGTTTAATTTATACACCAAATGTAATTATATTTTTACATATTCTTATTTACCCTATTAATATCTCTATAGGTATGACTTGTATAACGCTACTGTGATGAACACTAATAAATTATTATTATTATAAATATTATTAAATTATTGTTGTAGTAATATTGAGAAAATCTTGAGTCATTTTGTTATAAAAACTATTCTATCTTTTCTTTTTTCTTAATATTTAATAAAAACAATTTTTAACAGATTTTCAATTATCTTCTTCGTAAAAAAGAGATTATCTTTATAAAATTTAAATTGTTGTCGCCAAATTTTCTTAAACAATAATTTTTTCTCAAAAATTTTCTTCCTTTAAGACAATTTTTAAGCTAATGTTTGGCAACAGCCGCAGACAGGTTTCGATCTATTTCGGATCTCATAAGCGTCGCGTAGGTGGTGACAGGGAAACGTTTTCAACCATCCAATCCATCATGAACACCCTTATATTTAATAAATTTAAATTTTCTACAACGAACTAAAGGATTTTAATACATTTTATTACCCTTATATTTAGTAGAGTAATGTCGGATTCACACCGAATAAAACCACTCCTCCGCGATCGCAGTTGTGACTAGTCCAGGACCAAAAGGTTTTTAAATGTTTAATTGTGAAGGCGTTCACTTTGTGGTACATCTTGAATATATAAATTTTCAAATCAAAAATATGTTTGAGAATGTTTTTTATTATTAATTCAACTCCTTGAAAACATTTCAAAATGAATAAAATGTATGCTGTTAGTTTAAATAAAATGGCAAAACAAACTAATCGTGTCTCCTTCTTCATTATATTCAAAAGGTCTTTTCTAGTCGGGACTTAAGCCATGGATCGCTAAAATTTCCTATGTAGCCAAACCGGCCGCTAGTTTTTGGGTAGCAAATTGAGAACCAATTAGGATTATACGTGACTTTCGATGTTTGCTGCTATCAGTGACATCGTATTTTGGAAATTTTATTCCATTTGTGAGATTGCCATCTATTTGGCTGTACAAGTTCACATCGAGCTCTTTAATTTACTTCAGGATGTTCAAGGTCTTAGTGTCACAATGTATCTGCGTTTTCCGCATATACGTACATTCAGTACGCGTCTCAAAGCGACATTTTGCGTACGCTGGAGATTCGCTCTTTAAGTCCTTTATTATTATAGTGAGCAGCCTTAGTCTGTTTTTCACAGACAAGGTTCATCTAACGATGATAATTAGCCACAGCTTAGCCAACGAACCTCTGGCCTTTTAGATGAGAGATGCAATCGTCTTTTATCACGAGAGGTATGAGGTTGAATATTATACCCAGATATTTGATCTCGTTTTTTTATCGGAATTCGTCTCCATCCTTTCGTTTTTTGAGATACGGTCTGCTGAAATGTATGGATACACTTTTATCAGCATTGACCTCAATTCGCCACTGTGTCGCCCATTTCTCGTAGATATCGAGAGCAGTTTGCAGAGTTTTCTCTAGATGAACTGTGGTGCCTCTTCTACTGAGTAGAGCTGTGTTGTCTACGTATAGTGCGATCAATGCCGGGTCCAGATTCTGAATATCGCTTGTAAAGAATTGTACAGTGTCGTTGACCCTGTGGCACACCTGCACAAATCTTACGCTTACTTGAAAGCGTGTTATTAATTTTGCAACGAAGAAAGTCGTGTGTGACTCTCAGGTAATCGAGGAAGTTTAAATCCTGTCAAACGTTCAATAATAATAATAATAATAATAATAATAATACAACAAAATTTGGAGCGCTATGAACTTCCGAAGAAACTTCTGACCCCCATCCAAAAAGCAGTAATACTACAAATATGTCATATAGTGCGGAAATTCTTAAATAATAGCAAAGCTGAACTGCTTTGCTATTATTCAGATAAAACTAGCTATAAGCTAAGATAAAGAAAACAAACAAATAATAATAATTATATCTCTTTGAAATGTCATGTACTTGTACAAGATGAAATTTACGTCAAAACTTATGAACTAGCCTAAATCTAATATTACTTAATTTAATAATAAAGAAGACATATACATAAAAGTGATAAAAGTGTTGGCTTAAGTCTACTTATATCTACATTTATTAATAATTTTTTTAATTGAGTAGGACTCACATTCAATTAAGAACTCAAATAATTCTCTTTTTAAACGTTTAAAGTCGTTTTTGTGGACTTTAATATTATTGGGAAGTGAATTAAATAATTTAATCGAAGAGTATTGAACTGAATATTCTGTTGCATTGAGTTTGTGTTGGGGGTAGATGTAGTCATTTGTTCTTGTATTATAATTTGTACTTTTATTATCATTTCCTGTAAGGTGTTTGTGATAAAATAAGATTATCTCCATTATGTATATTCCATACATCGTTAACAAATTATTGCTTTTAAAAACCCCTCGACATGATTGTTTGTAATTAAGATTTAAAATAACCCTTATAGCTTTTTTTTGAAGAATAAATATATTTTGGACATTCGATATATTTCCTCAAAAGATTATTTCATAGCGCAAGACGCTATCGAAATTTGCTGAATATGGGGTTTTTACAATGGGAGGAGAGACGATTTACCTCCCTTGCGGGCGAGGATTTTGACCATCGTGGTAGAGATACAGTTGATGCCCAGAGCTTTACGAATTTTGAGCTAATACACGACGGTTTCCATAACTTCGATGTTGAAATCAAAGTTGTCGCTGAGATTTAGGATTAGTTGAGTCTCAAGTGCGTCAGCAAACACCTCAGCTTTGAAGGGTTCGGTGTAAAAGTGGGCATTCACACCTAGTAACGCTTAGTTGTTATAGCCTTGGCGTTTGAGTGTTCAAATAAACCTTCACACAGAGTTTAGATGTTTGCTCATCGATTTAAGACGACGTTCCTAATGTTTGTTCTTTACTTTCCGCATATCGCGCGAGTCTATTGAATTCCGTACGATGGGCGCGTGTATTGCCACAGGCAGCGGGCGTTCTTTTTCTCTTTTATCAGCGACTTAAGGTCTGGTGGAATGGCCAGAGGATCTACCTGCCCGGTGATTTGACTGGTAGTCGACTCATTTCTGTCGGATATCATAACGAAAGCGAGTTTTTTGGCTGCTACCTTAAGGTCTGTCTTAGATCTGATGATCTTTAAAGGGGTGATGTTAAGTTCTACCTTACGTCTGTATTTTAGCCAATTTATAGACTTTACCTCTCCCAAAGGTCTGTTTGTATCGAACGCAAAATCCAGAATGATTGAATCGTGGTCGGAGATAGGTCGTCAGTTATCCACATGTCCTGATCAAAGTTGACGTTTAAAAGTATGGCAATGTATAGGACGTCAGGACTTTGGTATGCTATTGAAGGATAGAGTATGGAACTTATTATGTCATATCCAGAATTAATTAGTAAATTATTAAAACATTTCCCATTTCTGCTTGTGACCCTGTGGTTCCAGTTAGGGCTTTTTACGTTAAAATCATCGGCCATGATCAGTTGTCAGAAAATACAACGTTTAGATCATCATTCAGCATCAGCTTATTAGGTGATTGGTAAGCTGTCATGATCTTTAACAGTCCAATATCAGTTCTAACCATGATAGCAGTTGCCTCTAAATTCACGAAAGCGTTTAAGGTAAAGTGGGAATGGTCTATTTCCCTTTTGACGTATATGACGTTGCCACCATGGGTGTCGTTGTTATGGTCCTGGAAGTGGAGATAAAACCCGGTATTATAGGTCGTCTACGTTCACCAAGATTAGTTTCATTCATGAGGATGATGTGAACATTATTCTCGTGCATGAAATGCTCTAACTCATGGATTCGATCAGAAATCTCGTTCGTATTCGGAAAGGAGAGGCGAAGAAATTCTTTAGGGTTGTCAAGTCCGGTATTGTGTGTTTGTTTTAATCCAATAGGTTTTTAAAATTGCCTGGGCTTTGGCGACCATTTTTGCGTAAGCTATACTAATAATGCAGCGTTCCGCCTGGTTGGTGGTTCTCGTAAGTAGATCTTCGATCTTCGCCCAATTAACTGTGTCAGACGATTGAGGGGCAGCCGTCGTTGTTTTTAAGAGACTCTTTCTTGGCGATAGTTCGAACAGACTTCTTTCGTTGCAAGCGTTTAAAAGCGCTGCAACCGCGGTAGCTGGTCGGGTGTTCACCTCAGCAATTAGCGCACTTACCTGTATTGTCCGAAATGGAGCACTCCGCACTTGGGGTGGTTGCCTACGCATTTCAGGCAGACGAAGCTGGCTCTACAATTGGCCTGGGCCGGGCCAATTTTTTTTAGCAGCGGTGACACTGGAACTTAACATGAAGATCGCAGAAGTAACGTTGTTGAAAGATTTCCTTCCTTGCCTTGGAATCGATTTTGACGCAAGCTCTACCATCTCGGCTGAAAATTCTGTTTCCTGCGATAGCCGGAATATTCAAGACCTTGTTTAGAAAGTCGATGACATTTTGTACTAATTGGGATGTCAGTAATGGTTTCTAGGATAACGACTTTTTAGAGCTTTACCATCTCTAGGTCGAAAGACTGATAAGGAAGATCTTCCTTATCGGTCGCCTTGCGGAAACATTTCGGTGTGGTTTACAAATCCCCAATGATCGGGATTGACTCTTGGGGATGATTATCCCAAGTGAATTCAATTTATTGCAAACAGATTTTATTATAGAGTATTAAACACTTCGGGTAAACCGTTTAGCAAGATATTACCATAAAGATGCTATCTATTGTCCAAGCATTGTACTAGATCTCTGCTTGGGTTAATAACCACCGACAAATGTTTTTTTTTTTTTATAAAAGTTTAATTTCTAAAAGGTTGAATTGTTTTTTTAATTTGAAAAAAAACTCAATCCTCTTTAAGTTAGTTAGTGTTTCTTAATAAATTTTTAAATAGGATTTTGTTTTGTAAAATTCCAAAAAATTTTAAGAAACTTAAATTTTTAAGAAGCCTTTAACTCTTTTAATTTTTGTTTTTTTTACAGCTTTTAAATTATTTGTTTTTTTTTTAATTTCGGTTACTTTTCAACAAGTTAAAGCTGATGTACTTTGCAAATTTTTAACTGTGTTTCGCAAATTTCCTTAATCAATAGATTCTTCTTTTTCATTTTAGAATTTTTTCTTGAATAAATTTCAACTATTTTTAACACACTAATTTTTTTAGAAAGTTTAAATTCTTCTTTTTTATCGAGCTGTCTTTAGATATGTTATTAGTTTTTACATAATTTTTAACTTATGTGTAATAAATATTTAATTTTTATTTTTACAATTAAAACGTTAGTTATTTTTAGAAATGGTATTTATCAGCAAAAACGTTTTATAATATATTTTCTTGGGTAAGTTAAATTATTTAAATCTCGTCCGTTTTTGAGTAAATTAAAATGTTCTATTAATTGAAGGAAGTGACCTTTTACGGTCATTTTTAAAGCTAAGTAAGTTGACCGTAAAAAGTGGAAACTCATGTCAAGAACTGATAATAAAACTATGGAACAAAACAAGTAATACACATTATCTAATTTGGAAATATGTATTCATTAAGAAAGTATTAAATATATTGTAGTTTTTAGTCAAATTTAAACAATTTTGAGGCATCTTATTTAAAAATTTTCATCGTTTTTTCTAAATAAAAATTTTATAATGTTTTTTAGTTTAGTTTTAGTTTTTAATTATTTTTATCAGATTTTTATTTGTCTCTTTTGTAAAATTTCAGTCACTTTTTAACAAGTTTACAACTGATTTTCTTTCCTATTTTGTCACATTTGACAATAAAGAGCCATGTCAAGAAAGAGTCCCACCTAAATTGGGAATAAATGCATCAGTAATGGCTGAACTATTGTCTGAATTGCAAATTGAATGTCAATTTCCGCCATCTAAAGTAATTGGGTCTGAACTCCGCCTGCAAGTCCTGTGAGCAAAATTTCTGTGATTACTTTGTATAATAATAATATGTTTATATGTATAGTACTAACAAGACATTGTTAAGTTTAAATAAATTTAAAAAAAAAATCATTTTAGTTTCTTCTTTGAATAATTCTCTTTTATAAAATTTTTAAATTATTTGATAAAATTTTAACTAGCTTTAAATAAATTATATTATAAGTTTTCTATCCTGTTTTAGTTTAGTAGTTTTTAAGTCTAGAAATTTTGATTTATTCGCAAAAAGTCTTAAAATATTTATTCTTAGTTAAGCTAATTTGCTTTTTAATACGTTTTAAGCTATTTTGTAATAAATTCTAAATTGTAGGTTTTAGTAAAATAATGACAATTTTAATGCATTTTTTGTATAATCTTTTAATTTTATTAATTTCACAAGGTGGTTTCACAATGATTTTTTCGGAATTATATTTAACAGATTTTCAATGGTTTTTGTTTTTGTAAAACTTTTAGATTTGTTTCTTTCTCGAACAAGAAGTTGTATCGTACGGTTTGTCCACATTTTTGTTTAAGCGGATTAAAACGGTCTTTGTGTCTGAATCATAACAAACAATCTGAAAGCTTTAGGAAGTGCGTCAGCGATGATTTAGAGAAGGTGCTGGCTGAAAACTCGGCGCAAAGGCAGAAGAAAAGATTCATCTGTCATCCATGATTTTGTTTAAAGACTTTAAAAACCCAAATATTTGGCCTGAAAATGTTAAAATAAACATAGTATTGCCAACAATAAAAATATTATTACTGAACGTGTAGTTATGTTCTAATTAAGGAGCACTGGTTATCTAGTGTGGATATAATGTTTACTGGCTATATTATATTATCAAAAATAATTGAAACTATTTTAAAAGACCAAAGAATATAACATTTTGATGAATATAAATTATTTTAATTTATATCATACTAATTAATTAGTATTTTTGGATTTCGGTTTGGTATAAGGACTATTGTGTCACATGAAATTGTAATGAAATTAAAAAATTATTAATAATTAACACAGTTAAAATTCAATGTGTTTATACAAATTATCATTATAAATGAAAATAAGCCGGATATACTTACTTTAAGATCGGGTATTCCTCAAGGCTCTGTGTTAGGTCCAGAACTTTATATTACTTCTATAAACGATCTACCATAACATGTCCAATTTTCTAAAACACTCTTATTTATTTATTTATTTATTGAATAAACGTATAAACTTTTACAAATTTACAAAACAAATATACTAAATATGAAATGTTACAAATTATACGAAGACGCTGCCAAAAAGCAATCTTTACGAAATACATTACGCGATGAATTAAATAAATCAATGTAATTCGGCAATGAGTTGTATATGCGGATTGCTCTAGAAATTGGATTATTGTAACCGTAATTTTTTGATATCTTCTTAGTTGTGGTGGCAAGGTACTAAAATTTAACTGGGCTAAAAGATCACATGAATTAAGAAATCCAATAACCAAATTATATATAACACACAAATCTGCTACTAATCTACGTATTCGTAAATATTAAACATTAAACATTGTACCAATAATTATTTTGTCATGACCACTGGAACCGATACAGTATGAATAAATTTTTAAAAATTTCAACTGTACACTTTCAATCTTAGCCACATCACAATACACAAAAGGTGACCATACTGGAGGTGCATATTCTAACACTGGACGCACCAAAGTTAAATAGAGATGTCTTAATGTATTTAGAGAGAAGTTAACAGAAAAACGATTGACGAACCCAAGTATATTTTTGCTTTACAAACTATTGAAGTTATGTGCTGATTAAATTACATTTTGCTATGAAATAATACACCTAAGTCATTTATAACATCCACATTTGCGAGAGAATTATTGTATTTCATATAGTCGTATGCAACATTGTCCTTTTTACGAGAAAACGTGATTTTGCAACATTTTTTAATATTTAAATATAGCTTATTACCAAAACACCATTGTTCTAAGGACAATAGGTCTTCTTGTAATGCTTTACAGTCATTCGTATTTGAAATTGTTCTAAATATTTTCAAATCGTCAGCGTACATAAGAAAATTTGAGTTGCGTAAATAAAGAGCAATATCATTAATAAAGATTAAAAATAAACGTGGTCCACAGTGTGAGCCTTGAGGCACACCTGATGAAACATTTATACACTTAGAAAGATAATTATCCACTTTAACAAAGTGTGTCCTTTCACATATAAAACTTCTAATCCACTTAATTGTATTACCACTCAGACCTGCGTTAGAAAGTTTTTCAAGTAACAAAAACATGGTTCACACGGTTGAAGGCCTTGGAGAAGTCCGAGTAAATGCAATCTGTTTGTAAACCGGCTTCCATTGCATTAGTCAAAGATGTGTTGAACACTAACAAGTTACTTTGATTGTTAATGTAAGAAGCTTCTACTTCGTTATACATGTTTGAATAATTAATAAAACACTTCAACTTTCAACTTTCAACAAGTTGAAGTGTTTTATTAATTAAGTTAGTTAGAGTAGAGTGTTCACTACAGAATCCATCCTGTTGGGGGATTAGTAAGTTCTCACATGTACGTTTCAACTGTGTAGCAACAAGATTGTCTAACAGTTTCGCAATAGTTGATTGAATGGTGATGGCTCTGTAGTGCCTGATATCACAGCGATTACCTGATTTAAATAGAGGTGAAATGTAGCTTGACTTCCACGAAGAGGGAAATGTCTCAGTCTCCAATGAGTTATTAAATAACATCGTAATCGATGGAGTTAATGTATAAATACATTTCTTTAAAAAGAACGGTGGAATACCATCCGAGCCAGTAGCAATAGAGTCTTATAAATTATGCCATTGAATACATCGATTGTAGACACAGATAGTTGCTTGCAGTCATCCGATATATTTTTGTATGTAGTAGGCGTCGCAAGCAAATTTTCATTTATGTAAACTGATGAAAAAAAAATCGGCAAATAAGTTGGTGATGTTCTCGAGGTCGTCAGATTTGTCACCATCAAGGAACATGCATTTTGGAAAGCCATTAGTTTTACGCGATTTGTTCACAAAAGACCAAAATCGTCTCGGATTTAGATTAATATTTCCTTCAACTTTCGTCAAATAAGCATTGTGTAAACTTTTACTTAAAGTATTACTTTCAGATCTTAACCTTGCGAAAAGATCATAATCCGATGGACTGAATGTACTTTTATATTGAATGTGTGCCAGTTTTTTTTTTCTCACGAATTAATTGGAATAGTTCAGAGTTAAACCAAGGTGGGTAGTTGCTGTTTTTTATTGTAATCTTAGCTATGAACATATCCATGACGAAGTAGATAATTTCATAAAACATGGATGTTGCATCATCTACATTAATATTGTTTTGTAATGAGAACCAATTTATAACAAACAAGGATTATTGTGTCTGTGAAAGTGGGTTTTCGGTAATGTTACTGACGTTCAACATATACCGAAAACCCATTTTCACAGACACAATAATCCCCAATACCTCTCGTCATCCATATAAACACAAAATAGCAGGTTTTTGCTCTATGATAACCCGTGCTTTCAAAATCCCCCTTAGTCCTGAATACCTTAACAAAGAAATAAACATAATTAAACAAATTGCTCCTAATAATGGCTATCCAGATACACTAATTCCTAAATTAATTAATAAATATCAATCCAAACAAATTCAAAAGTACCTATATGCCGTCAATCCAGCTACAGAAAATAAATCTTAACATATTTCGGAATAATAAGTCAAAAAATAGAAACATCTTTAAAAACGAGACATTGACATTTTTTTAGATCAAATACTAAACTTTGTAATTTAATTTTCAATGCAAAAACACCGATAAATTATTTGTACAAGTCAGGAATTTACAGTCTAACATGTCCAAATTGTGGGAGTGTGTACATCGGTCAATCAGGTCGGAATTTTCAAATTCGATTAAGAAAGCATCAAAGATCATACAATTTAAAACACAATAATTCAACCTTTGCAAATCATCTTTTAGACTCAAACCATAGTTTTGACAAGGATGTACTTTCGGTAATCCATTTTGCAGAGAAAGGTAGAAAAATGGATTTACTGGAAGCCCTTGAAATTCCTAAAGCAAAAATTAATCCGGGAATTTCCATCTTAAACGACCAGGTGGACCTGTTGTACACCCCCCTCTTTGAAGCGTTTTAGTTTGTAGGATATAAACGGTTGTAATTTAGATTTTAAGTACTTGTTTGATAATGATTATCGTGTAATCGAAACTAGTCACAAAAAGTGAAATAAAAAGTGGTATAAAAAAGTTATAAGTTTTCTTTATGTTTTTTGTTGATTAAAACCGTATGTCATTTGTTTGATCTTTTTTGTATGTTTAAGATCAAGCACCAACTTTTACAAAGAATAAAATTTTCTGAGAAATGAATAATAAAAGTTTCCCATTTGTTGCATACTTACGTAGACACGTTGTATAAAGTTAGTTATTTTGACTACTTTGTTTGTTGATCAATATTAAATTGCTATTTAGAAGTAGGTACAGCTAATAATAAAAACGTTGAATCATTGGCCTGGGTATCAACAAGGTCAACAGACTCGTCCTAAATAAATTGAAACCAAAAACATATATTTTTTTTTCAGAACACATTATACAGAAACATAGCAGCACAAGTTTTCTTGAAGTTCAAATTGATCCCTACTTAAAAGGCAACTAACACGGGGAAAAAACTGGCAAAACGCCAAGAATATATTAAGCTTGCGCGGAATGTCAAAAAAAGTTCGATATATTTAAATACCATGCACGGTTACGGAATGGTGTCATTGCGTGGGGAATTTCGTGCTCCAGGCACCGAATTTTTGCATTACAGCCACAAATGTTGAGAATTATTGCAGACTTGTCCTACGCAGAGACTGCAAAGAAGATTTCTCAAATAATAGTATACTTGGTCAGCTATTTATATCTTCGAGTGTCTGGTATGTAAGATCTCACATTAATGATTATGAAACAAGTAAACCAGAAATTCTAATTACTACGGAGATAAATTTTTCAACAAATTATCCACAGATACTCTGTATTAATTTTCAAACGCCTTTATGAGATGGGAAAGATCTAAAGAGAAGGAAAATGGGTTCCGCATAAACTCACTGAAACCAACAAAATTCGACAACTGATGGCGTGTCTTTCTCTGCTCAATAAAACGCGTGAACGTTTTTTTTCTAGAAAATTGTTACGGACGATGAAAAACGGATACTCTACGACAATTTGAAAAGCAGTCATGAGTAAATCAATACAATCGGTCGCATAACCCAATCGTTTCGGAGAGAAGCTTCTTCTCTTCATTTGGTGGAATATGATTATGAGTTGTTGCAAATGGGGGAAACAATTACTGCGAAGTACTGCTAACGCAAATTAATCCGCTTGCGTCAAGAATTAGAACAAGAACGGTTGTATACGCGCAATGAAAAACTTCCAGTGAAATTGTTGAACGATAACATGTAACAATACAAAAGATATCATGAGATTTAGACGTCGTGCAGCATCTGTCATATTTAACAGACATTGCTCTATCCAATAACCACTTATTCCGCTCGATGCAACTCACATTGTCCAATGTGCTTTTCCAATTAGCAGATGAGATTTTTTTATCGTGTCCAAATACATATTTTTCTAGATGAAATTTATTAGCTACCTGAAAGATATCTTAAAATTATACGATTCATTTAATAATATAATTTATTAATACGTCGGTGGTGGCGCATTCGATGGCGGCCCCGAACTAACGTACAGCAACGTTGGTTTGGCTATACGTAACCCCTTTTTGGCAGGAGACCCTCAGGGAGTCCATCTCTGCGAATGGTTAGGGGGTATATGACTGTGTCGACGGATGCATTCTATGTATTGGCATAAACGTCTCCAAAAGCAAGACCAGAAGAGAGGGTTCGGGTCAGCAGTTGGATGGGTGACCGGTACCATTCACCATTGGGATACAATTTATGGTGCTTTAGAGTGAGGGGGCGATCCTTTAAAGTAACAAGCTCATTAACACACACACACAGATACAAACATAAATCACACGGCGGAAGAACCACGTGGTCAAACACTACTACAACTACTATAATTTATTTTCTTTCAAAATAAAAAAAAGTAGCTAAAATAATGGATTATTTATTTGTGCACCAAATAATATGATTTTTATGAAAAATTCAAAAATGTGTTTATCAATTGTTTGAAATTTATAAATAATACTTTAAATAACATTATTATTAGCCAAAAACTCCTTCACAGAGACTAATCGCGGTTCGCCCGGATTACAAATCCGAGTCTGCCGTTTGTTGTATTATACCTTAATATATAAATTAACAACGTGCGTAATTATCCATAAACGCGATGTTTATACGAACGGGTGGATATTTATAAAGTCCCCCGATCGCGCGTTTTCACCCCTTAAAATCTCATCGTAACGGGAAACGCTGCGACATCAAAGGCCTTTCGGCAATTCCAGGTTCGCACAGTTTGGCCAAAAAAAAGGTGATTTATTACTTTCCCCGGAATTTTAACGGTGCTTATACTGTTTTCAGGCTTTAGTCGATTTAACACCATTAAAGGTGGTTTCGTTCTTTGTTACCAGCGCTAATGGGTATTATTGATGCATGGATAAATAACGAACGCTGTAAGCAGCTTACATGTGGTGTCATCCTTAGTTTTTGTTAAAGTATAATTTAAATTAATTTTTATTTATCACTTAAATTTATTTATTTAGATTTTGACTCAGATTAATTGGTGTATCTATTTTGTTATCCAAAAAAAGGCATAAAATAATTAGTAGGGAAGTATAATTTACAAAAACGTATAAGGGAAACTAACTATTGTGGTAAAACAAAGTTAAAAGTGTTTTATTTAATTTTTATAAGGGAAACATGTGTTAGTCCATTTTAGAGAGTAAATATTTACTCTCTACTTTATATAAGAAATTTATTTTAAATAATTCCTACATTTTCTCTAGCTGTTCTAGAGAGAGAAAAACATCTTTATTGTAGATAGTATTACAATATATAATTATAATAATCGACTGTTTTCTATTTTCTAGTATAATTTAATCAAGCCATTTTTCCGGTCATTATTTTTTGTAAATATTATGACTGTTTAATTATAACGAAACCAGTTTTCTTAATACCTGCATAGGAAATATCGCGTCCGTATTAAAATTCGATGACCCTCAGGGATGGTTTTGTAAACAGATAGAACGAGAACGTGCCAGACATTTGCATTTTATTTCCGGATTTGCATAAAGTTCCGCTTAAACATGCACTTCACGCCGTATCATTTTCCAAGATAAACTTTATATAATATGATAATGATCTCGACTGGTTGTGTAATACGATAAAATCTGCGCTTTCTTCCTCCGAATAACAGCGACGAAACGAAACGTGACCTCCTGCGTCAACCTTATTGTCCAGAGAATTGTAAATGGGAAAAAGAGTTACATGAATTGCCCGTGATTATCTGTAGGGACAAGAAAATATTTAATTACATTTAACGTAATTGAAGCTAGATACAAAATGCATGATTTATATATTATTATATCATTTTAAAGTGAAAAGGGTAATTTCGAAAGCTACCTGAAATAAATTTAATTTTAAAATGACATATACATGTGAAATTAAGTAAATAAGTCAGAGTAATATCTATGTCATTACAGACAACAGTAGAAAATCAAAAAGTTAAGAGTAAAAGTAAGAGAAATACCTAAGCTAAAAGAAGAAACGTGTAGATAAGAGAGACTCAAGCAGATTATCTAAATAGGATAAGGTTTTATAATTTATTTATGAAAACATTTTATTCTTCGTAAACATATAGAAGGTATAGACTTTGTATAGATGTAAGGATGATGAGAGGTACTAGGTACAAGATACAAAATGCCTATATGAATAGGCTTAAAGATCTCAGATCATAAAAATCATTTTTTACTACAAAGGTTGCAGAAAATTCGAAAATTAACAACTCGATCCAAGGCAATGCAACAAAAACGGTCGAAGTGGAACAGAAAAATTCCAAATCGAGTAGTCCATCCCCAATAATCTCAAACGTAAACAAAGAGAATATGTCCACAACACTACATTTTATATACTAAATCAATTAATAAAGCATAATCGTTTAATAGTCAATGAAGAATTAAATAATACAACACAAAAGAGAAAATTCTTGTTATCAAACTGAAAATAACAAAATTAATATTGAAACGAGCTCCAGCAGTACAATTTTGCCGGTTAAAACATAGATACAAGGAGATGAAAACATGGACTCACTAGTACTTCATATCAAAAAATCTGTAACAAATGCAATGATGAAGACATTCACAAGCGCTTATTATCCAGCAAAATACCACATTGAAAAATTAACACCCAGAAGAGAGGATGCAACAAACGTATCCTAAAAAAATAAGAAAAAAATAATAAGACTAAGAATATTATAGAAGATACAGAAACACTTATAAACAAATTTTATTTCAATTTTAAAAAAATATTCACTCAAATTTTCCACCAGCTTTTCTACAAAATCACAACAACAATACCGGATTAAAAGATTATGTTAATTAGCCATTAAATTAATTCAGCTATTTGCTCAGTAAGCTGTTTCAGCACATCAATTCTTATATTATCGTAGCCAACAGATCGTTTATTCTTCAAATGCTCTATTGTTTTAACAATCTAATCTTATCGTTAAGATCAAATGAGTGTCTCTTTGGGATGTAGTATGTCTTTATCTTAATTTTACTAACCAAAGTCTGGCCATTGTAGCATAATGTTTTTTGAACATTACCACTATTTCAGTGAGGTTTGTGCAGGGTTAACCCTTATTATTTTTAATCTTATTGCATTGCGTTAATTTTCTGTTTATTTTCTAGCAGCTCTTGTTATTTGTTATTCATTTCTCGAGCTTGATTCGCCAGTCGCACATTCTTATTATCACGTTCCTCTATTTAGTCTTGATATTGTCATACAAGCGGATGTAGCAAATGTATAAACTTGTTTCTGAAACTCTATTTTATTTGTGATTTTCGTTTTTGGTGTCACTGATGCACTATTTGAATGTGTCTCCTCATGTTCATAGATATCTTCAAGGTTGTCGATTGTACAGAAACTATGATTTATACATAATTTCCATCGTTCTATGTGGCAATTATTTCTTACTTCTTTTAAATAAGACAAAAACTCAATTCAAATGGGTGAGTTAGTGTTTTTGCATAGCTTGTATAGATTATTAAGGTCTCCTATTGTTATTTTAACTCACAAAAGTTCATTAAGTTTACCAATAACTTGAGTATTTATATATCTCTCACTTTCAGTTTTCAGTCCGAAGATTACCATTTTAATTTTTTCTAGTATCTTATTATTTTCAGTATCTAAATCAATCAATATTTTGTTGAAATAAAACAACACAGTTGGGAGGGTTTCACATTTATTGTTGAACCCTGCAACATGTTTCGCCACACAGAGGCTTCATCAGGCAGATGAATAATTCATTCATATAACCTTCCCAATTGTGTTGTTTTTTTTTTAAATTTGTTATGGAGTTTCATCATGTATCCACCTCGTCAATTCAATGTTTTGTTTATATCTTCAATTTTTAACATTAGCCTGGTTTCTGCTTCTTCAAATTTATTTATGAGATAATTTCTACTTTTTATAATTTCAACGAGTTTTTGTTTAACGTCTGTCATAATTGCATAAAGATTCTTATATAAGCTGATATAATCGTTATAAAATTAATTTATACAGAAAATATCAATAGGGTTAGACAATAATACAACAATAATACCAGTTATTTGTTCTCTGGGTAGTGCATTTGACTTCATTTCACATACTCTATAATTCTATAACTTTAGTAAAATCAGTATATAATTTATATCCTCTCCAATTAGTGATTATTAACAACTCAAAGTTTTCGGGTTTTTTCTCGTGTTGTTGGATTTGGTAAATCTCGACGTTTCGGCGACATCTCATTCGCCATCTTCAGTCTGCTTAAGAAAACTGTTCTAAATTATTATATAATTTAGAAGAGTTTTCTTAAACAGGCCCAGTTGCTTACCCGTTACTACACCTCCCATGTTTCTCTAACTGTGACGGCTGTTACATCCTACAATATAATTACAGATAGGTTTCTATCGTGAAATATCAAACCGTTTCGGCGCCGAAACTTCAACTCACCTCAAACACTGGTCCACACTTAACAACAAATTGGCTAATATCAGGAATAGGCGGATATTATTATTGAAATGCAGGAGGAAAAACATTTTACCACCACACGTTACACGGAACATTCGTTAAACAGGGAATCTACTTGACACATATGACACCGCACTAGGACAAACATATTTTAAACCTTGAAATAAGAGTTACCTGCTCCGCGCTTAATCGTTTATAATGTAAACTAAACGAGGTCATTAACTTATCTTATCTTACAATAAATATATTAACATCTCTAAAAACAAAAATGTAGCCAAACTTAACAAACTAACAACTAATGTAAAGTTGGAAACAATGTTATAATAATAGCAAGTGGTTTAAAAACCTCACTACAACTGAGATTCCTAAGAACGTGTCTGATTTCCTTTCTCTGGGCCCTAAGTTCAGTTTGCCAGTCAGTATATGTGATGCGGATATTCCACGTCTCTTATCATATATAGAATCAATAATAGAGACATTTCCTTCAGAATCTCAAAACTTAAGTAGAGCCAGATGCACGAATTTAATTACAAATTATTTTCACTATTTTCCGAAGGGACCTCTTAATGGTGCCTGGGACTTGTGCAGAAGTTTTTTTTAAATCCAACTCTAATCTCGCGTTCTCAGTGCAGACAAGGGCGCGGTCACAGTGGTTATGCATAGGGATGACTACAACCAAAAAGCAGACATTCTACTATCTGATGGAGAAGTATATGTAGAACTAAAAGGTAATCCCACCTTTACAACACAAAAAAATGCAATGAATTAATCAAATCATTATGTACACTAGGTTGCAACGACGAACAAGTAGCAAAAATGCTCACAAATTACAATGCAACTTCGCCGAAACTGTACTTACCCCCAAAAATACACAAACCAGATTGCCCTCTGCGTCCCATTGTGTCGTCAATTAATATTTCTACTGATCAAATCTCTGCACATGTCGCTGACATCTTATCTAGGTCTTTTTGTGGCGATAACAACTACGACATTGCAAATTCGTTCATCTTTGCTCAAGAATTTAATAACTACAATTTACCACAGGCCACGAACTAGTGTCTTTGGACGCTGTGTCCTTGTTTACTAACATACCTCTTGATCATCATCATCATTGAGCAAAATGGGAGCAAATTGTTCCACATTACAACTTTGACCTTGCGAACTTTACCCGCACAATTAGATTCATTTTCAACAATAGCTTCATGTTCAACGACAAGTTTTATCGACAAACTTTTGGTACTCCAATGGGCTACTTCCTTAGCCCAAATCTTGCAAATATAACCATGAATTTCCTCCTTGACCACGTTATTCCCAAAATTCCCTTTGAATTGCCGTTCATTAAGAAATATGTAGACGACTTGATCTGTGTGGTTCCTGCTAATCAAAAAACTTTGTTAAATGTTTTTAATGAATTTAATCACCACCTTCAATTCACTATAGAGGAGGAAACCGACAATAGCGTGCCGTTCTTGGATACTAAAGTAATCAGACGCAATGATGGTGTTATTTTTCTGAATTGGTACCAAAAACCAATGTCATCTAGTAGATACATTAACTATTATTCAAACCATCCTTTCAGCCAGAAAAGGAACATTGTCATTGCAATGAAAATTAGCGTTAAATCCTTCTGCCACCCATCACTTTTATCTACGAACCTCGCTAAACTCACTAAATTTTTTATTAACAACGGTTACCCTCCCTTATTAGTAAAGAAATGGATATACAGTAGCCCCTCAGATCAGGTAACAAACTTTCGATGCTACCGGCAGAACAAATCACCTCCGAGCTTTGCTATACGAGCGAGTGTAACAATACATATGGGGTCTTTCATTAAGCGCTTTCTATCATTAAATTTAAATAAAGCTAAATGTTTGTGAGATATCATCGAAATGTTTTATTCGTTTGAAAGGTCTATTGATGCCAGTATGATAAGTTGTCCAATTTTTCATGACTCTAGCACATAAATCAAGCTGAATTTAACAATGCCATGTGTTATGTTGGGTTTGAGGACTGCTGTGGTTTGTGGCTTATTTGCATAGTCCTGTCACCTAGAAAAACCCCAAAGAAAAAGAAAAGTTCACATCACCTCCACGTGAGATGAAGTGCATTTTCGTCAAATCAAATGCAGAATCTCCATTATAGGAGATTTCTTGTTGAAACCACATGTATTGGTGTCCATATAATCCAATTCCAAATAAGTTCGCAATCAACGTCGTTGTCAGAGAAATATGAACCGATGACGCCGCCAGCCTAAAATACACACCAAACAGTGACTTTTTCGGAATGCATTGAACGCTCCTGGATCTCTAGTGGATTGGTATCGTTCTAAATTCGACAATTTTGTTTTTTAACGTAACCATTCATCTAGAAATTAGCCTTATCGCTGAAGATGAATTTTTGATGAAGATTAGGGTCAGTTTCTAACTGCTCCAAGGGCCATTAGGCGAACTCACGTCATTATCTATGGTCGTTTACCTTAAGTCCTGAGTCAGTTGAATTTTGATTTGGTTCAAGCCCAAGTCACGACGCAAAATTCACCAAGTTATGGTCTGCGAAAAGCCGAGTTCTTATAAGTGACAATTTTGACGATTCGTAGTAGTTTTCAAAATTGATATTTTATTACTATTTTCGGATGAACACAATTAAAATTACTTCTATGAATTGTAGAGTCAGGGTAGCCCATTTTTCGTAGATATGTGTTTAGTATTAAGTTAATTATCTCGGACATTGTTTATAACCGTTTTTTCTTCATTGTGTTTTGTAGCTCTGACGATGCTAAAAACCAATTAGCCAAATATAAGCTAAACTGAAAACAAAGGCTTTTTAAGAACAACATACCAACATTTGTTGCCATATTTGGACATAACCCCCCGTTATTTCCCCTTTATAAGTGAATATCTGTTATTTCATTTTTAATCAATATATATCTCTTCTAACGGTTTTTCGGGATATTTCTTGCGTGTTGTTCATTGAGGTTACTCGACGTTTCGCCGAAATTTCATTCGCCATCTTCAGGAGTTTTGATAGTTTCGAACTGATGTTGGTTGTCGTGGCGTGTTGCGCTTATAGGTGGTGTAAGTGGCTTAGGAATTAGTCTAAATTTTCGCGGCCATGTGGCCATATGACGAATATGTCAATATTTGCCATATTTGAGCCACAATTTCGGTTTTAACATATGGGTCTGTAGTGCTCTCGTCTCAAAATCTTCCATGTAGATGATAGGAGAAAGTGGAGGACCCATTGGTGCGCCTTCGATTTGTTTGTATTTCTGACCTTTGAATGTTTAATGTGTAGTGGAAAGGCAGTGTTTAGCGAGGTCTAGTAATTCTTGAGAGGGGCTGTGTTTTTCTTGGATAATTGTTACTGCTTCGTCGTCGAGAATCTGGCTGAATAACGATTTTATGTCGAAGCTTATCATTAAGTTTTCTGGTTCTAGTTTGATGTCTCTAATGATGTCTATGGAGTGTCCTGAGTTTTTGACAAATGATTTCATTTTCTCCGCTAAGGGTTGCCATTCCTTTGCGATGTATTTCGCCAGGGAGTATGTTGGTGACAACCTAGAGGTAACTATATGTCTCAGTGGGTTCCTGTCTTTATGAATTTTAGGAAGTCCGTAGAGTTTGAGGCATGTTGATTTCCTTGTTAGATATATTGTAGACTAGTTTCGGCTTGGTTCCTGCGTTCTCGTGACTCGCATTTTCCATTAGTCGTTTGAATTTCTTGATGTGTCTTTTGGTTTTCAGTTCGGCATCCGATTCACTTCTGTGGTTGGTTAGTAGTTCCAGTTTGTTCCAAAGCTGCCTAGATGGTAGAGTAGTTCCAATAGTCTGCGTCCCGTGGTGTCTAGTTCTCTTCGAGCTCTGCGCATATATATAATATCCAGGCATACAAAAACACACCAAAAACAAAACAACAATTTTAGCAAATAAATATAGTCTGAATCAAAAACGGGTACAAGATATTTTGAAAGTAAAATATTTAAAAACATTTAAAATTCGGACAGGTCACAAAACGTACTATACTATAAACAGTTTCCTAAATGATGTTGATGTTGGTAACATGATGTGTTAATATAATTGTGTACATTGCGTCAATCTGGTCATTAAAAAGGAAAACTTCTTGATTCGTTTCTGGCTTATAAATTTCAAGCTGTTCCAGTAAATCTATCTTTTAACCCTTAATGATTAAGTGGATTGCCAAAATAATGTTGTTTCTTATAAATGATTTGAGCAGTCCAATTAACCTAATGTTACTTTCGAGCTCTTCAAGACTTTTATTAAAATTTCGACCAGATTGACCAATATAAGTGCTTTGTCAGTCTGTACATGTGAGCTTTATACAACTGCTTTATCAATTAAATCGATCCATGTCTTTTGATTAAAAATTTAATTATTTAATTTAAAGTATGGTTTTAATATAATACCACATTTATGTTGCAATTTTAGCTATTTTTTTAAATTTCAAGCAAATCATTTTCAACCAGGCTAACGATTTAAAAACAAATATTTCTCGTTTAACATTACTTTTAGGTATACATTTTACAATTTACTAATTAATTGCTTAAATCGGCATTTGGTGTATTTATTTTTAGTGCTATACAAATTTTAATTTCTATTTGTAAAGAATTTAGAGAGAGTTTAGTGTATTATGCCAAAAAAATGTTAATTCGTAAGAAATAGTAATAATTAGAAAAACAATTACCATCAACGATAAACCTTCTATATATAATCAAAATGTAGAGTAGTTTAACATTTCTGTAGAGGTGTCACACGTAATTAGTAATTTATATTTTTGTTTATTTTCAACATATTAATTTACAAATATTCTAAATAATTTGAAGTGATTTCGGCATAATTCATAGGCAAATTACAGACAATCTAATGCATGGAAATAAATAGGAAAATAATTGCTATTGATATTAAATTTTATTGGGCTGTTTATAATAGCACATCACATAATTTTATTAAAATTCGACGTAATTTCTAGAATTATATATATAATAAAATTCACAGTAGAGAGAGAAAACGACAATAAAATCAATTTTTTCGACCTTACATTAATTCATCAGAATAATACAATTAAATTTGAAATATTTAGAAAACCTACTAACGTCAACTCTACAATTCCTTATAATTCAAATCATCCTCTATCCCATAAGTTAGCTACATTTCACTCCATGATACATAGAGCATTCATAATTCCTCTATCTGATTCAAGTAGAACCACAGAAGTAGACAAAATTATATCAAGAGCAACGGAGAATGGTTTCCCAGTTAATCTTATTCAAAATTTAATTTACAAAAAACTGTACAAATCAACCAGGGCTCATATTTATCCTAATATTTTAAACCCAACGAACACAAAATTTATAACATTTACTTATTTTGGGCGCGTAACAAATAAAATATCAAATATTTTCAAAAAACAAAATCATCAAATTGCATTTAGACCAGCGAGCAAACTTTCAAATATATTTTTTAACGCGAAAGACAAAATTCAATCTATTAAAAAATAGGGAGTATACCAAATTTCATGTTCCGAATGTAACAGTACATATCTAGGACAGACAGGTAGGAGTTTTGAAAAGAGATACAATGAACATTATAGAGCATTCAGACTTAGACATACAACAAGTTCTTTTTCAAATCATATCTTAGAATGTAATCATTCATTTCCATATGGATAATTTAAAACTTTTACATTTTTGCAATAAAGGCCAAAGGCTTAATCTTTTGGAGTCATTAGAGATATACCGCCAGAGCAAGAATATTAATTCTAATCTGCTTAATGAGCAGACGGATTTAATTTCTTCGCACTTATTTAAGCTTGACATATACCTCTTCTGAAAACACCGCACCTTAATCCGCTCTGCACCACATTACCGCACTTAATCATATTTAGTTAATCCATTGTAATAAATCTTCTCAGTTCTAATTAGGTTCATTAAAAATTCATACCTCACCTATAAATTGTTAACACCTTGTATTCTTCTTCATTCAACACTTGATAATGACCTGAAAAGGTCGAAACTATAGTTGTGTCAAAATTGATAATATATTATAAACTTTGTTTGTGTATATTATACAATAAGTAGTGGTATAAAAACTTAAAAATTATTTTCATTTAACCTTTTTTAAATGAACTACCACATACTAACGGTCGCTACCATCATTTTCATGATTTCATTAAATTAAATATATATAGAACTCTTACTATTCTTCATGTATATAAGTGACTTCGAAGGTAATGTTGATTGCGTTACTATCACTATTTTTGCTGATGGTACCACGTGATTGGTGATGGACAATGATTAAAATATAATAATTAACACATTGTTGTCCGTTCACGTACTACTACGTCTTCCTATATTCAAAACACAACAGCCGCAGACATGGAGCTACGTCATTTTAGTAACTGTTCTTGTTCTAGTACGTCTTTTGACAGATGTCTTTAGTTTTATTTTATATACAATAAATACAACCTGAATTACGATGGAAACAAAAGGTTTTAAAGATGGAATTAACGAAATATATGCTGATACTTTATCTAACGCTGGAAATACAATTCACGAGGATTCTGAGGATATTTTTAAAAGAAAGAGAAGAGTTTTGTAACCAGTGAGTCGGAAAGTGAAAATGATATAATAGAAGATGAAATTACCAATTTTAACAATTGGTTTAGACCCAAAAATAATATGACACCAGAAGAATTTTTAGGAAATGTTGGAATTCAATTATTTCCAAATTGTTTTAAAAGTTTGTTGAATTTGGTTTGCGTTTATTACGTGGTGAAACATTTTTAATATTAAGGGTTGTTTATAGAAAGACACTTGGTTGGTTTCAAAATTTTTACGATTTATTCCGACTAGTTTCGATTTTTACATCAGTATCTAGGAACGGTACAGAAGGTATAATATTTTTGTTTAAATACTAAAATTTATACATTCAGATAATGAGGGCGGTCATAATTGGGGAACTCCAGATTTCATCGTTTTCGTTTACGAGGTGTTTTTCCCGTTTTAGCGCTTTGTTAATTTCTAATCCCTCTCGGAGATTTAGATTACGGCTCTTGTTACCTGCATGCAAAATCTTAAAATTATTTTCTTCGAAGAAGTGGTTATGTGCGATGCAATGTTTGGCGAAACCGGTGGTGCCTTTATTATCTAATATGGCTTTTCTATGTTATTTTAATCTTATACTGAAAGTTCTTCCGGTTTGGCCAACATATGTGGCATCACATTCACCACATTCATATCTTTCGATGTAAAAAGCTTGTTCACATCAATCCCAGTAAAAGAACTAAAAATTATTTTAGAAAAACATATCAACAATTCTGATAACCCAGAAATAAATAAAAAAGAAATCACTGAACTAATTCACCTCTGCCTTAAACAAAATTATTTAGAATTTAATGATACTATTTACACGCAAATTGACGGTCTACCAATGGTATGCTGGTTTTTCATTTTTGTTCAACTTTGTAGAACTAATAATTACAATATTACTATTATTATAAACAACTACAATTGTTTTACTTTCACCTTTTTCATGGCTAACCATTTTTTATTTATAATAAAATTTAAAATGACCATAACTCACTTATTTTTAGAAATAACTATGTCGTATGCCATATTGGATTAAAGAGAAAAAAATACCTTTTGAATGAGGTCATAGCCAACTATGGTTTCCATTAAAAAAATGTAAGTTTGCGTCATATCTCGGAAAATAATGGCGATAAAAAATTTCTGATTATTTTTTATTAATCTGCTTAAAATTATCTAAAACTTTGTCCTTTACAGTTTTTTCTATTTATTATAATAACCGAGATATATTGATTTGAAAAAATGACCTTTTTCATTTTTCAAAATATCCAGTTACCCTTGACTTTTTTGAAAACTTTGAAAGTGGAATTTTATTCGTCTTGTAAATCTACACTTCTTTCCCCATTTAACCGTTTCTCTATCTCTTATAGTTTCCGAGATCCCCATAGAGAACATCGAAAAAAACTCACCCTGTATAAGGTATGGGGCAACTGTTGAATTTAATTATATTATCATTTGCTATGGTATGTTTTTTTTACTAATTACCATCCCTTTAGTTTTTGCAGTATTAATTTTTAAACTATTTTCTTCGAATCATTTGTCTATATTGATCAAATCAGTATTTATCAGGTTTGTTACTTCTCTTATGTTTTCTGATGTAACATATATAATGGTATTATCTGCAAGTAAGTGGAATTTGCAATGTTTGAAGCACTTCTCTATATCATTTATATACAACACAAACAGCAGTGACTCTAATGTACTGCCTTGTGGTACCTCTATTTCAATAGGTAGAATGTCTGATACTACTTCTTGAATAATTTTCTCACTTATATCTTGGCGAAATATTATGAATAATAATAATAATAGTCTTTATTTCTCTCTTAAATTACAATAAAGTACAATAAGAAAGAAAGTGCGTCAGAATAAAGAAAAAATACAAGGAAAATAAAATCATATTTTTACATTACTGATCAAAATATGAAGAATATTAAACCATATAATTCTTTGTCACATAAGAACTTAAACAAATTTTCTTTAAACTTCTTGATAGTACTAGTAATAATGCACTTAAGAGAATCAGGCAGTTTATTAAGTAGTAAAATACCATTGTAACGTAAAGATTTTTCCGAAACAGTTAATCTGTGTTTTGGAATATTAAAATTATTTTTATGTCGTGCAGCATATTCGTGATTAATTTTGTGTTCTTCAAATAAATCTTTATGTTTGTAAACAAATATGAGGCATTCATAAACGTATAGTGCATACACGGTAAGAAGGTTGTATGTTTTAAATACCCCTCTACATGATGTATTGAACTCTAAGTTAAAGATTATTCTAACAATTCGTTTTTGAATAACAAATATATGTGAACAATATTTATTTTGTCCCCAAAAGCGTATCCCATATGTCATATTAGCCACAAACACATTGTTGTACACAATTTTTAGTGAGTTTTGACTTAGGAGAGATTTAAGTTTTCTCATATTAAAACATATTCCACTTAGTTTTCTACATAGTTTATCTATATGATTATGCCATCGTAGAAACTGATCGAACTCAATCCCTAACAATTGTACAGATGAACTGAGAGCAAGACTTTCGTTATTTATAGATAAATGTTGAGGAGTTGGAGTACTCATATTTGTCTTAAATATAATACATTTAGTTTTTCACAATTTAATGATAATTTATTTTCCGAAAACCAATTTTGCAGTTTGCTAAAGTAAGTCCCACATTCAGACTTTAATTGAATACAATTTTCTGCACTAATTATGATGGATGTATCATCTGCATATGTTATAATATTATGCTTACTGTTAATAGTATTAAGAGTTATGTCGTTCATATATACAATAAATAGAAATGGCCCTAAAACGCTACCCTGTGGTATTCCTCTGACTATGCTTTTAGCACTTGAGCGAGTAGTCGATCCATCGATATTCAAGCTAATAATTTGTTTCCTATTATTTAAATATGATAGAAACCATGAGAGAGCAGTTCCTCTGACACCATAACGTTCAAGTTTGGCGATTAGTATTTTATGATCTACGGAATCAAAGGCCCTGGATAAGTCTAGGAACATACCGCAAGCAAGCTCCTTATTTTCCAAAATTTACAAAATTTTATTCACACATTTATATAATGCTGTATCCACACCTCTTCCAGGGAGAAAGCCGTGCTGATGACAGTTAAGTGGGTTGCATTTGAGAAAAAAATCTAATATTCTTTGAAAAACCAATGATTCCATGATTTTAGAAAATGATGTCGGTAATTACCCATCTCATTTCGATCTCCTTTTTTATATAATGGAATTACTAACGCCGTCTTTAACATATCCGGAAAAACACCAGAGTAATAGGAATCATTTATGATTTTTAACATAGGTGAAGCTATGTATTCATAACAGCTGTAAATAATATATATGGGAATGCCATCCACACCAGAACAAAATTTATTTTTATTTTTCATATTAGTTACATCATTTAATAACTCGGTATAGGTAACTGGTTATAGGAAAAATGATATATTATTTAAAGGGAAAGAAAATTGCTTATTATGTAATTATCAAATATTTGCGGCAAATTATTTGTGATATTAACAAAAAAGTCATTGAAGTCATTAACTAAATCTATCCCATTTTTATGTGAGGGTAGTTTTTGAGTTTTTTTGTTTTATTCCTCTCATAATTTATTACTTTCCACATTTCTTTTGACGTGGTTTGAAGGTTATATCAAATGAAGATACCATTTGTAACATTGAAACTTGCGATATAAGCAAATAACAACACATTTTAAATTACCAATTTTTATCCATGCCGCACAATACTCAAACAAGAAGCATTCCGCTATTATACTTAAATTTAGTGCACTGGAATTACTTAATGAATTATGGAAGAAAATAGCTGACCCACCGTGCTGTACTGATGACCTACAGTAGGCACTTATTAATGTGTAATTATCTAAATGAGTATTATTTATTTCTTCTTCACTAAGCCAATGTTCAGTTATACATATTATTTTACTTTTTGTATCCTGCACTACTGTTGTAAGTTCATGTATGCTAATGTTTAAACATTGAACGTTATGATAATATATATTAAACATATTATCTTTATTAGAATAAGTTGTTTTAATTAGTTTTTTGATAACTCTTTGGGTCGGTTAAAAAATTTAGAAATACAAGCCCCTTCTGGCCATATTTCCGGATTTTTCGCTTTATTTAAGTCAGAAATTGGTACTGATAATTTAAATGATGAATAAATATTAGGGTGTTTTGCCTGTTATTTAGTACAAATTAAGTCGTGCACACCGTTTTCCTTTAAATGTTCCGATACAATTTCCTCGTAATCTTTGGATCCAAACGCCAGATGTGGAGATGAGAGTAGAAAGGAACTGCTTCCGGTTCCAAAAATCCGGGAAGAGCGCCGTTTGCGGATTACCGTTTTAAATTCTTCATCTTCAGCTGATCGTGGACGCATGTCGACGTCCTCGGTATTTACATTTTTTGTAGAAACAATGTTTACATTTCTTTTGGAAACGACGTCCTTATCTCGGTTCTCGACATTGGCACTATTTGCATATGTCTTTGCGATCGTTTCATGGGGATTTACGTTTTCCATTGCACTTGCAATTGAATTTACCGCTTTATTGTCTTCGTTGTCCAATATTTCACGCCTGATTTTCACTTCAAGGAACTCAATTTTTTCATTTTGTAATGCGCGATTCTCCATAAGTATTTCGTTTTCACTTTGCAATTCCTTCACGAGAATTTTTAATAATTCAATTTCTCTGGCATGGCTGCAGCATTCACTAACCTCAATTTGTTCATTCCCGGCAATATTATTACTTATTGCCTCTCCATTGCACTTATGTCTTCCTAAACATCTTGGATGGACCACTTTGTTACACAAAATACACACCGTACCATCCTTAACAAACTGACCACATTTTCCACCAGAGTTAGTTTGGTTTAAAACACTTTTAGGCTGTACTGCATCCGCCATTTTCAATAATTTACTAGATAAAGAGTTGATCAACACTTGGTTTGTTGTTTCACTGATTTTTTAACCAAGTGTTGTTTACTTCTTTACCTATTATGTCAGATACTGTCCAACTTCTATCTTTTGAGTTCTTTTATTTAGGTAACTACTAAGCGAGTCTGGCACTGTATCTTCTATCTCAATACGTTTAAGTTTTAATAGCAACCGCCCTCTGTCTATTGTTTCCAACGCTTTCTTGAAATCCAAGAAAACGATACTTATAGTTTGCCATCTGACTACGCTTATTTTCCATTCACTCATAAGATACTGAAATGCCGTTTCACAGTTATACCCTTGCCTAGAACCTGAATGAGGTTCTAATAATATATTTTGTCATTTTACATAAGCTAACAATTACTCATAAACACGTTTGTTTTTATAGTTGCTATTCTGTTAATGATTCTGAAATCATCATTTTTACTTTTTTTGTTGGATTTATTGTATTGCTTTTTAGGTTTTCATATACAGGTAATAATCTCTAGCGATGGCAATTAAAACTTTACATTTATTTCATCTGGGTTTGATTTGTTTGGTAGATTTACAATTAATTTTAGTTGTTCTTCTCCTTTAATAAATTTTAAATCTCTTAATAACTTTACTTTCAACATTATCATATATAGTATTTGTTTTATTAATTGTATCTAAGATTTATTTTAAGCTGTTTATAAAATATTTATTGAAATTATTACAGTTTATTTGTTTTTCTGTATATATTATTGTCTCAAAATGATTTATTTTAAATATTTGATGGTAGAGGCGTTTACTTCGTAGCACATCTTGAATGATTTGTAATTGAGACACAATAACTTTGTTTTACCACTATATTTTAAACAATTATAGTAATTGTTTAAAATATAGTGGTAAAACAAAGTTAGGATTTATTTTAATGTTTTCTAAATTGTTTTAGGATCGTTTCTATTGGAATCTATTCAGTTTCATAATATTTTCTTTTCTTATTGTTTGCATAACTTTATTGCGAGTTATCTTGTATTGCTCCCAATAGTCATTTGTTTTGGTATTACACAAGTTTCATATTTACTCGGTTTGTTATTGCCTCTAGGATATTTAAATTGAATGCATATTAGTTATTAAAATATGAGTTCATTCATTTTTAACTTTGTCCTTTTAACATCTACATAATCATAATCATAATCATAATCATTTATTATTCCAGAAAGAATGAGTAAATACATTCATGGGGGAGTCATTTATAATTGAGTTGTACAATTTGATATATTAAATAAAAGTACTATAGTATTGCATGAAATTGTAAAAATATAAAATAATCTAAAAACTAATCAATAATTAAAATAATTAAAAATTTGTATAAAAATCTAAATGTAAGTATAAATTAGTGTTAGTTTAAAAGTAACATTTAAAATTATAGTCTAAAATTTAAAACTTATAGTCTAGGTATAAAATCAATGTATAAATAAAAACTTATATAATAACATAGAAATCACACATACAGTTATACATGGTATACACACAAATATCTAATAAATATGTAAATAAAATACACAATTTGTTTTCTTATTTTCTATATTTGTACTATTTTTTTATATACACTGCATTACTTGAATTCTGTGTACAATCCTTACTAAATGCTTATCATGTATTTTTTCACTCTATCGCGATCTATTCCACAGCTCTATTTGTCTTTACAACAACGAGCTATGCTATTATTGGTTAGTTAAACTATACCGATAACTGCAAAATTTGTAATTATCACTTTTCCAAATATAACTGCAATATATAGAATTTTAAAAATGGGACAAGCTTTTCTTGCTAGAAAATCATACTATACTATAAACAGTTTTCTGTTTGATGTTGATTGTAATACGGTGATTTAGTATAGCCGTCTACATTATGTCAATCTCGACATTAAGAAGAAACATTTCTCGATTTAATAATAATAATAATAATTTATTTACGGAATCTCCTTTACAAAAAACATTACTGCATACATTTAAAATACATAAATAACATAAAGTAATGCAAAAAATGGTTTAAATAAGTAATTGTGGAGGCTTTAACTTCGTGATACATTTTGATAAATCAAAATAAGAAAAGGCTCTAGCAGTGAACCTAATAACTACCGGCCCATCTCAATCTTACCAGTAATTTCTAAGATATTTGAAGACCTACTCCAGAGCCAATTAATTAAGTACATAAATGGAGCCAATATTCTATCAAACAGCCAACATGGTTTTCGACATGCCCGATCAACGACAACTGCTACTTTGGATTTGATAGAAAAATGCCTTGATGCTTTTAATTTCAATGAAATCGTCCAAACAACATTTTTAGATTTACATAAGGCTTTTGATAGCATGAGCCATGACATATTGCTACAAAAATTATACTTATATAATTTTCATCCTTTGAGCTGTAAGTTAATAGTAACATATCTATCAAATAGAAGACAATCAGTCAAAATTAAAACCAACCTATCTGATGAATACTTGGTGAATGTTGGTATACCTCAAGGTTCTAAACTAGACCCAACTCTGTTCCTACTGTACATAAATGACCTGTGTCATCATATTGGTGAAAATAACATAATGTTGTTTGCGGATGATACAACTTTAGTATGTCGAGGAAAGTTGTTTCACGAAGTAAATAATTATCACTCACTTATTAATGCACAAGCCGAGAATTGGTTCAAAATTAATAAACTTTTACTAAATGATAGCAAATCTATAAAAATGCTATTTAGTTTGGGACATACTAACGCTGGGTTTGCTAGTGATACTAAGTTCTTAGGATTTCATGTCGACTCCAAATTAACTTGGAAAATACACACACTTGAATTAGACAAAAAGCTAAATAAAAACTTATTTTTATTGCGCCAGCTAACAAAGATTGTTTCACCAGAAGTCCTTAGAACAACGTATACATCACTCATAGAGTCATACATTAGATATGGAATTTTTCTGTGGGGTCACTCAGTAGGAGCATACCAGATCTTCTCAACGCAAAGAAAAGCTTTACGTTTTATAAACAAATTGGCCTATACAGAAGATTGTAGACAGTATTTTATTAAATCAAATGTGCTGACGGTCCCCTGCATTTTTATAATGGAATGTCTAACATACGTTCATGCAAACATTGAGCGCTACGACAAAAACTTAGATTTACTACCAGAAGTGCAAATCTACTCAGACCTCCATATAACCGTCTCAAACGCACGCAAAACAGCACTCGTTATTTTGGTGTTAAAATGTATAATGTATTACCTGACCACGTCAAAGAATTAACTATAAATACATTTAAGAAACATGTTAAAGCGTTTTTAGTATCTAAGGCTTTTTATTCAATAGAAGAATATTTAAATTTCAATTTTTTTATGATTTATTATGTTTGTATGTTTATTTGACTTATGTACCTGTGGACATTAATAAATATTATTATTATTATTATTATTATTAAAACAATTAACTTTGTTGGTATCACTTTTTATTTTATTTAACTATAGTTTCGACAACTTCAGCTTGACATTATCAAACAATAGTATTTTAAATTACATTTGACATACAAATTTATACCGTTTTTAAAACATTAATCAGGGGGGAGGATATAAGATCTGCCTGGTCGTTAATGAGCGGAATGTCCAGATTATGATTAACTTTAAATACTTCGATGGAGTCGAGTTAATCCATTTTAAGCCCTTTTTCGGCAAAGTGGATTACCTCGAGTACATCCTCTTCAAAAGAATGATTATTTTCTCAGATGTGGTTAGCAAATGTGGATTTATTATCCCCGTTTCTGTATGCACTAATTTGTTCTTTTAAACGTGTGTTGAAATTGCGTCCAGACTGACCGATATATTCTCCCTGACATGATTTACATTTTAGCTTATAAATTCCTGATTTTGACATTATATCAATGGGTGTTTTATTATTGCAGATGATGTAAAGTCACATTACATAATTTCAAAAAATTTCTATAAATATTTAAGTACAATTAAAGGTTTTTTCAGAAAATTCAATACATTAAAATAAATAATTACAATTGACATCGACATTAAGCTTTCTAATTCTATCCAAAATGCTTATCAGTTACTCCTGTAACAACACACAATTTTACAGAACTTCTAAATAATTTTAGGTGAATTATTAGAAAAAAATATCTGTAATTCCAAAGTAATAATAGGAAAGAAAAAACAATTGTCAACCACCGTAAAGTTTCTACATTCATTTTTATATGTTCATAAAACTTTTAAATCATTTTAAGTAAGTTTCGTGCTATTCTCAGGAAAATTGCAGACAGTTTAGTGCGTGATAATAAATGAAAAAGCAATTGTCGTCCACTCTAAACTTTCTAGATTTAATCAAACTACATAATAACAAAGTGATTTATATGAATTTTAAACCATTTTACCACAGCCAACGATTAATGTGACGTATTTAACAATAAGAATTCAATTAATCAAACCGACATTACATGTACTGTTTCTGTTTAACCCCGTGAGGAATATGTATACTCATTCCCAGCAAAGGAAGGCGTAAATTTATTCAGCTACATTTCACTCTACCCCTCCAATTAATTTTACATGAATTTATGACTAATGTTTTAATTTTGTTTCAGATTTACAACCACGAACATTAGTTAAGGTGGGTTAATTTCCTTGGAAGTAATTGATCAATGAACGCGGTTTATTTGTGTAAATAAAACAAGTGTAATTCATAAACAGTAACAATCAACGCATACGCTCTGAAGCATATAAAATTATTAATACAAATGAATACACTCGATATATCTCACAGGATCTGTTGATTTTGTATGATTTAATTAACGTAATTCCCTAAAATCCGTAGTGTGCTATACATAAGGCAGGAATACATTTAAGTGTGAAAATTAATTTACTTCAGGTCTTTTTGTGTTGATAAATATTAATGATAATATCCTAAACCTATTTTGAATTTTAGTTTTTAGTAACAAATTTTTAAGAGGTAGTAAATAGTATTTAAAATATTAGCACCTTCTTCACAAATTTGTATAAATGTACATTTAGTTAATAAAAACCAATTTGTGAAGAAAATGCTAATATTTTGTATACAATTTACAATAATAATAATCTTCACGTAACTTGAGAAATATGTTTTTAAAGGGTACTTGTAATACTTTATAGTTCCTACTTAAAAATACCTATATTTAAAAAAAAATATCTTAAGGATTATATTCTTAACATTTTTCAGTGGCTAAATTTGGAAATTCTATAATTTTTATTGGACTAATTAATAATTATTTTTGGCAAACAAATTTTATTGAACAGAAACGATAAAAAATTGCACATAAAACACTATTTCATTTTCAACTAAAAAAAAGAAGTCGTGAAAAAGTAGCAATGATTATGCAAGAACCTAATATTTTTTAAGTGGAATGTGAAACTATTATTTTGCATAAAAGCTTATATTTTAAAACTTACAATTTCTTTGCGAAATTAAGTATATTCATATACCCAACAAATCCAATTTCACCGTCTTTGGAATTCTCAACATAAAATTACTATAAATAATCTGCAATACGTTGGTGTAACATTTGATAAAAAAATCACACCCAAAACCTTAAAGCAGAGATCAGAAGGAGGGCACGATATTTTACAATATAAACCTATTAAAATCAAAGAGTTTCTACAAAAAATAGCGGCCACATCTATAAGATGATATGTTGCCCTCTTTTTGAATACTCTGTTATTCTTCTTTGGTTTCTTAATAATGGTATAACAAGTGAAACTAACTGAGTAAATATAAAAAATCAGCGAAACAATCTAAATGTTTAATAATTCCTTACCTATTACTCTGTTATCCTATTTCACAATCCTCAGTCTACGGTCTTAAAAAACCTAAAGATATCCGAACGAGCAGACCTTTGTACCCTCACTAAAATCATCCTCTAAACCAGGCATGTGCAACTTCATCAAGACCGCGGGCCGGAAAACAAATTCAACCTAAAATCGCGGGCCGGACCTTGTATTTAAATTTATAAGAAACGGAGAGATTCGTAGTTCGATTTAAGGAAATGATATTATATTTATCACGTTTTAACATTTCAAAAACAAATGTAAAATATAACAACACATATGTATATGTATGTAGTCATTTATTAGAACTGGCTTTCAGAAAATAGATTAAGATGAAGAAGTAAAAACATATTTAATGGGAAGACTGTGCCTTCATATTTTTCACCAAATAATCAATATTTGGTGAAATATCGGATGTCTCAACACGCAGAGTGTTCTCCAAATGTGAGTCTGTTAATCTTATACGTGTTTTTGATTTAACAAACTTCACTCTCGAAAATAGCTGCTCACATTTGTATGTACTTTCAAATAATGACATTTTTTCTGAGCCAAAGATGCGAGATTTGGAAATTTATCGGTTGGTAAATATTTTTTATAAAAATCGGTTAACGGCGTGTCTCTAAATATCGCCTTATGATCGGATTTTTCTTGCAAATCGAAGAGTTCCATTTGTAATGAAAATGGAGCTTCTTCTATTTCTACATCAAACGGGAGGTAAAAAAGGAGAGCGGCCAGCTAGACACGCCATCTATAAAAAGGAAACTCACAAATTGGTACCTGAATGCAATGTCATTAAATTCCAATAACTTTCCTGGACCAGGCGGTTTGCCTGCATGGATACTTGTCTAAAAGAAGTTACTGGACCGGCAAATTCTATTCCACCCTCCAATTTGTATATCATAAGCAAAGCTTTATTGGGTTTATTTTAACGCTTTAATTTTAAAATTGTAACTTTCATTATGATTATTAAGAGTGTGTATTTATAAATATTCAAATTTAACAGGGTATTAATTTAAATCAAATTTTTGATAGTGTTTTTATTTTAAGCTGTTATTGATAAGCACAGTAAAAATGTGTTTGACAATATCTCATCTCCAGGTGCTTGAGACTATGATCACCTAAGTTCTGAAAAACCTTAACGTAATGCCAAAGTCAATTTTTTTCATTTACTAATTCAGCAGCCTTGAATTGCCAAGAATTTTGATCATTTCATTTAATTTTCTTAACCCTGGTTCATTCTCTAGAAACATTACCATTTCATATTTTATATTGCCAGTATTTAATTTTCTAGAAACATAATACGACTTAATTTCTAGAAAATTACAGCGTTTCTCACTTTTCCTTTACAGATTCTGGTATTCAGCATTTTCTTCTATTTGATATGTAAAATGTTCAAAAATTGTTTGTTTTACTTTGTCATGGTTTTATATGAGTCATTCTTCACTTTATTGAGAACAGGTTCTTAACCTTATTTTGCTCACCGCCCACTTTAAGGATTTTTTTTCTAGAGCCTCCAAACTTAATTTTACTTACCGTCTGTCACAAATTCAAAACAACTATTTTCTCTAGATATCCTACTTAATACGTCTTTTGATACTAAATCAACCAAAGAAAGCTCTACTTTTTCACAGAATGCATAACCCTTCTCAAAGTATGAAGTACACAACTTTATTGTCTTTGCATTAAGATAATTGCTATACCTTGCGATACACTTAAACTTTAAATTAAAGAAGTTAATGTTAATAATTATCTAATTAAAAGACTATCGAGCTGCGTTTTGCTTATAGCACGAAATACAAAATTTTCTTCTTGTCCTTTCATTTTATTTAGAACATAGTTCCTCAATCTTAGTTTGCACACTTTGAGAATATGTTTTTTTCTATAACCCCCATCTACATTTGTCACGAATTTAAAACAGTTATTTTCTCTGGATAACCTACTCAGTACGTCTTTGGTCTTTCTTCAACCAAAGAAGTATCAAATTAACGCTCTACTTTTTTACCGCATGAATGACTCTTCTTACAATATGATGTACACAACTTCAGTGTCCTTATATTAAGATAATTGCCACTGTTGATAATCATCTGATTAGAAGACTATCGAGCTGCGCTCTTCTTATATCACGAAATACAAAATTTTCTTCTTGTCCTTCTTGCGCAAAAATTTTCCTACATTGCCAATCTAAATTTCTTTTGTAATTGTCATCTTATTGAAGGACTATCGAGCTGCAATCTTTTCAATGTATGAAAAACAATGTGATTAGAAAATATACATTTTGAAATTTTGAGAATACGATGCTTATATTTTAGGTGCATAAATAGTTTCAACTTTATAATCTAAATCTATTATTTGAAAACGTCAGCTTTGTTTATAATTTGTTTGGGGAAAAATGTTTTAGACTTGCTTCTTGGCAGCGAAAATCTTTAAATCTCTTAAAAATTGTAACTCGTTTACAAACGTTTCGAAGTTAGCATGATCTTTATGATTTGCAAGAGTGAGAAAATGGTAAGTATTCCCTGTTCGGAGCTGATTTTCCCAAAGTCTTAATTTATTTTGGAATGACTTGACGTGATCATATACTTCATGAACAAGTTGTTCTTGGGTTTGCAACTTTGTATTTAGTTCATTCACATGACTTGTTACATCAACGAGAAACGCAAGATCGCAGACCCAATTTGTATTCTTTAGCTCTTGTACAGGTTTTTCTTTCATATCCATAAAAACAAATACCTCATCTTTCAAATCATAAAATCGTTTTAACATTTTTGCTTTATTTTGATCGATTTTGCACACACATTTTGTTGATGTAAAATGCAGTGAAATACACTCAAATCTTCAGTGTCGATATTCCTACTACATAGTTCCAATTTAATTCTATTGACAACTCCTAAATTAGAACCAACCATAGCTGGAGCACAATCCACTAGATTCTCCCATTTAAGCTCAAATTGACCAAAAACTGCTTTTACTTCTTCGAAAATGTTTTCTCCTCATGTGGTATCCTTCATAGGTCGAAGATCCAGCAATTCTTCTATGTAATTAAATTTGATATCAACTCCGCGAATAAAAATAGCTAATTGTGCTTTATCGGTATTATCTGTGCTCGTCACCGAGAGCAATTGAAAATGCCTCAAACTTCTGCGACGGAAGTAACTTAAGGTTTGATTTGATATGGTTGGACATATCATCGAAACGTCTTGTTATAGTCCAGTGAGAAAGACTTATTGTTTCTATATCGTCGCTCTTTTCTGGACACAGTTCTTTAACGACAGCAGCAAGATACTCAGATAAACATTTGTCAAATTTTTACTTTTTCACCAGGTTTAGTGAGATTTGTTCTGCGGGCCGGATAAAATGAAGTCAGGGGCCGGATCCGGCCCGCGGGCTGTACGTTGCACATGCCTACCCTATCAAATAAATAAGATTGTGTGATTATTTATAGTAATTTTATATTAGGAATTCTAAGGAAGGTGAAATAGGATGAGGATCTGGGATTTGTTACGGTTTATGGATGTTCTACATTTCGCAAACTACGTTTATATCGAATCGATATAGCACCTCTAATGAGGTAAGGGTTTTGTGTTTATCATCTACAGTAGAGGATAAACATGATGGGGGTTTTTGGAAAACACCTTGTTGAGGGACAAATGACTGGAAATAGGTGTATCGAATTTTAACCTGGAAGAAATTATGAATTTGGTAGAGAAGATGTAGTGGAATGTAGTGGAAACCTCGATTCCATACTAAATCAAAGGCTTTGTGGATATCTAATCTAAGGTGGCCATGACTGATTTCTGATTTTCAAGGTGTGCTATCTTACTTACCCAGGACTGGAAGCAGGGTAATAGGTCGATCGCTTGAGTCTTCTAAGGCGTCTTTTGAAGGTTTTGGTATACATGTGATAATACCCTGTTTTCGTTCCTGTGGTATAATTTAGGATGGATAAATGAGATTCGTTATTTAAATAATATATTTTTAGGGATATGTTTTAACCGGGAGCAGTGTTTTTACTTTTGTAATATTCTTCCTCTGTTATAGCGTCGTCGTTGGACATGTGTACCATGAATTTACTTTAATGAAAAGGACCTTTTTGAATGTGTTTCTGTTAGGTGAAATTTTCTTCAAAATTTTTTGCAAAAAATCACAATATCTTGGGTATAGTCTTTGTTGTTTAGCTGTATTTTTTTGTAACAAGTCTGTTTTTTGATATTTTGTAAGTTATATTCGTTTACATTGATTTTTGTTGATATCATTACATGACTTAATCTTTAATCACTTTTATCACATCTGAATTAATTTTTCAGTGAATTAAATTTCTCTTTTAATGCAGTGTAAGTTGTGTTTTGTATTTAATTAGTCTTGGAATAAATAGTTAGAAAAACACGAAAATATTAACACTTAAAAGAAATACTGACACAGTATAGGCCTTCTGAATGTTTTTAATATTTTAGTATTTAATACAACAATGTTTCACCACACAGTGGCTTCAACAGGTAGATGAAAATTTGATTCAAAAAATTACAATTATCACTTATATACTAGGTCGAGTGAACAAGGTTGGAAGGAGGGGGTGTTGTTTATTACCATATGGAAAAATTACATTGTATACTACTAACCAAATGCATAGAACAGGCTACATGTAGATGGACATAAAATATAAACACATATATAAACAGACGTGTATATACACATTAGTTTTTGATAAAAGTTTAGAAAATATTCAGTAATGGTGAGTTGTTGACATCGATCTGATCATTTAACAGAACACCTCGTTTGCGAAACTTATTGATTTCCATCGAATCTAATAAATTTAGTTTTAAACCTTTGTTTTGTTTCTGTAAAATTTTAAAATTATTATTAAATGAGTGGCCGTGTACTGTTAAATGTTCTGCGTAGGTTGAATTCGATTTTCCTTGACAAAAACAAGCTCTATGTTCCTTTATACGTTGTTCAAAACTTCTTCCTGTTTGCCCAACGTAAACTTTAGGACAATCTCCACAAGTTAATAAATAGACACCAGATTCTTTGTTCATATTTGTTTTGTCTTTTGAATTGTTGATGAATTTTGCGAGTGTATTCGTAGTTTTAAATGATGTTTTAATATTTAATCTATGTAAAGTATTTGTCACATTTTCGGATATATTTCCTAGATATTCTATTGATGTATATGGATTCTGGGAGAGATTGCAGGATTGGGGAAATATTTGATTTTGTTGTTTTTTGAATAACAGGTTTCTAATAGAGGATTCTTGAAAGCCGTTGTTTATGGCGATGGTGAGGATACGGCTTAATTCCAAATTAAAATTAGTTTTTGAAAGGGGCGTGTTTATTAACCGGTGTATCATGGCATTGAATGCATTGCATGTGTATGGTTGTATCAGTGTGGGTTGGTTTGTGGTAAATACTAAATTCATGTTTATTATTTGCTCGTGTAATAGTCAAGTCTAGAAAGTTGATTGATTTGTTTGATTCTATTTCTACGGTGAATTTAATGTCGTTATGAATACTGTTAATGTGTTGTAACAAGGATTATATTTGTCTGTTAGTGCCTGTGAAGCAGACCAATATGTCATCTACATATCGATGCCAGTATAAACAATTTTTAAATAAATAATGTTTTTCTATTATGGATTCTAAATGTGCCATGAATATTTCAGCGAGAAGGAGGCTTAACGGATTCCTCATTGCTAATCCCTCCGTTTGTCGGTAAAACCGATCATTAAATTGAAAATAATTTTGTGCTAAGCACACCTCCAAGAATAAAAGAATTTCTGCCGTAATAATCGGATTTGAACCATTAGATGAGAGAATATCCTTTATTATGCCGATTACCTTCATCGTCGGTATGCTTGAAAACAAATTGGTTACATCGAAAGAAACTAGGGTGCAATTAGGTGGAATTTTAATATTGGATACAAATGCAAAAAACTGGAACTTATCCCAAAGTATATCTCGATCCGGACCAACAGTAAGTCAATAGCAGCAAGAAAAACAGTTGAACGTGCAGAAATAAAATGGTTACGTGAAGATTTCAAGAAAATGCTAGCGACCAAAGACGTATTGTCAACATACCTGAAGGTACTTCATTCTGAATTATCATATACACTACATAATATTGGATTTCTTTATTGTCTGTTTCATGTAATTAAGTGATTCCGCTATTTGGTAACATTTGGTCTGTCAAGTGGAAAGTAAATTAGCTTTGGATCATATTATTAAATGTTGCCATTTTGTGATTCAGCATAAATGTGTAAAAAATGTAATTATAGGTATGGGTGAGTTTTCTAAAAATATCGAGGCCGTTACTTGTTGAAACTTCATTGTAATGACTTAATAAAACACTGGTACAGCGTGAGGTTTCAGAAATTAATTTATTGTACTACAACAATTGTTTCGCCACACAGTGGTATCATCAGGTAGATGTATAATTGTATAATTTAGGTAATGTATTATAAAATTTCATACATCTACTCGGAGCTTTTTACCGTCATAGAGTATTTGTGGATGGGATATGAAAAATTAAATTTGTGATGAGTGTTGGTCTATTATGAAAGTAATGCACATGATTTTATTGTGATCACAGCGGGGTAAAACTGGTCGAGAAATGTAGTCGAATTTGCTCCGACCAGTCTGAGAGGAAAGACGTGTGTTTTTCGATTTTCTACCAAACACAGTGTCTTCAAGAATGACTACATTTCAAGGTCACTGTCCGAACTCCGTTCTGGACGGCCAACCACGGCCAGAACCGATGAAAACGTGAAGTGTGTATCCGAATTTTTGTTTATCGACTTTGATTAAGGATGCAGAATGTTGCTTATACCGTAAACATGTCCATATTTGTGGTACATGTGAAAGGCCAGAAACTTCTTCGAATTTCGCGCTGCCAAGAATTATTGGATTTCATTCAAAATGAGCCAGACTTTCTTAACCTCATACCCATACCCTTTAATCAATGCAAGAGAAACATATATTTTCATTAAGAAGTTGATAAAAAATCATTTGAAAATATACATAATTAAATACATATGCATTACGTAAAACAATCACTTATATTTTTAGTTTATTTCACAGAAATAAATACGTTCAAACTAGTGTTGCTTGGGTAGCCTTGCTATTTGTAATACGCAAATTACTTGTCTGTCTAGGTATTAGCCAGAGAAATAGTTGTTTCAAAAAGTGATTTGTTTTGTAGTCTTAATAAGACTCATTTGTTGTATATTTACAAAATGTTTTCGTGTTTTTCTAATTATTAGTTAATTTTCTACAACGTAAAGGAATTTAATATGTTTTTTTAATTAAAATAATTTCTTAATGAAAAATGTTTTATTTTGCATAAGTTGGAGGATAGTAGCCTGCATATACATTTGTATTTGAACTAAAACATCGCTTATGAATTTGTTTTTCTTTTGGATAACCAGTGGCTTATTATCGTTGACGCGTATCTGGAAAACTTTTGAATTTCCAGCCTACTATGAAGCTCAGATCATCTGCGTAAGCTAGTATGCTTATTTGTTAGGTTTAGCTTTAGCACCTAATCGCCCATAGTTAGACCAAGTATCGAGGCTTGGAATTAGATGTTTCTTATTTTTCTGCTTTGCAATTTTTCTAGGATCCCCCGCCACGGAGTTCTTTTTTTGCTAGTTGATAATTATCTCTCTGGGTTTACTTCAATTCTAATTCTAGCTGTGAGCATCCCGTCGTTTGCATGTTTACTTACTTTATTCTTTAGTTTTAGTATTAGCACCTTACTGTATTGTATGTTCTAAAGTTTCCATCCAAGTATCGATCCTTGGGGTACCTCTATCTGTTTCTCTCCACACCTACCTTTTAGGTGGTCTAGTCTTGTGTCAAATATTTCTTATTTCTCTGATTTGCAATATTTTTAGTATATTCCATAATGGAGTTGTTGTGATGATTCTCTAGAGCATATCTTTTGTATTTGAATTTCCACTTCAATTCTCACTTTTTGTTATGATTGCTCGTTTTCTCTTCAATACAAAAATAGTACAATCAATCTCAAATTTAATCCAAGAAAGACTATTTTAGCAAAAAATTTAATAATGCTAATAATATCACGAAAGTTACTTGGAATATTTTACATGAATTAAAAAATACACAAAATAAACATAATCACAATTTTCAAGGTGATGTAAATGTTCTTAACAACTTATTTTTCTAATTGAACAAAGAGCAGAAAGGAAACCATTAGGACTGGAGTGGAAAACATCCAAAAGCATGTTAAAACATTCCCGTCGAAGAGTTTCAGGGTGCCTTCTAGGCATAACAGACATGTTTCTGCAAGAGTATTGATGCTGGGAGAAGAACTTTATGCATTTGTACAAGTACGATCAATAAATATATTTTCGTTGGAAATGCGCATTACTTTTATAATGGACCTTGTAAGTTGGTCATAACACAAAAATTTATGTTAGGCAATTGAAATTTTATAAATATGTTAATTGGTTTTATGCATAAAATCTGACAAGTTTTCTTTCCTTTTAAATCCTGGTATTAAAAGGTTTTCATAAAAATTAAGGCAAATCGGCTGTGTTAATGCATTTTTCAAATCTGTAATTTCTGATGAAAATTTATGGACTAAATGTAAAATTTATCTAATTTATTTTCTGCTTATATTTTCTTAATTTTCGTTAAGAATCAACTAAAGGTTCAATTAAAAAAAATAAAGGAAAATCCATTAATTGAATTTATTTTATACATCAGCAATTTTTAGAAGCATTTTTTTGATAAAACTGAACATAAAGTTATTATTTAGTATTCCTTCTATATATTTATTATAGCCTATGTATCTACAAATTCCTTCGAATTTCATTAAGGAAAATAAATCGAATTAATGCATTTTCCTAGTCTGCAATGTAAAAATAAAAAACAAATATTTTTGAAAAAAACGAAAGATAAAATCAAAACAATTAGAAGCTCTTCTGTGCCACTCTTCGTGCCTACAGGATTGTCCCATTGTTTTTATCAACTAACTGGTTTAAATGAAATTTTTTAAAAATCTGTTGGTTAAATTAATTTTTAGAAACAAAAGTCAGAAAAACTAAAAATAAAAGCAGGTTTATTATTTATTCTAATACAGACTGAATTTTAAATTTTCTGTGTGCCTGCTACTTATAAAGAGATGATATTAGTTCCATACAAATACAAACACTCAAGTTTATATAAGGCAAACACTGTTAGTATGTCTTTGGTTTTAAACAAGGTCTTACAAGACGTTGACTGTTTGAGGCCCAACGCTTTTGTATTAGAAAAATGTTATTAATCTGTAAGGAGCTGCCCCAATAAATGATACCATACCTAATTATACTTTCAAAATTAGCGAAGTTTTAATATTAAAAAATGAACGCAATCTTTTAGTGTACGAAGCATGTAACATGATTTCCTTAGTTTGCCTAAAATATATGTTATATGTTGATTCCACTTTAATTTATCGTCCACAAACACTCCCAAAATTTTGCAGAACGTTTAAGTGTTAATTCGTATTCGTAATTTTAAGTTGGGCGGGGGAATGGAAGCGTCATTTTTTCTAAATAACAAGCAGTTTTAAAATTATGATCTCGGTTAAATGAACATCAGAGGTCATTCAATTTAAAGAAAAATAATTCAACTTTTTCAATCACTTGTTAGAATCAAACCATACATTCGGCAAGGTGTACTTTCGGTAATCCATCTCGCCGAAAAAGTAGGTAAGATGGATTTACTGGATGATTACATTGTAATCTAAACTAGTTCCACGAAGTAAACGCCTCCAAAATACAAAAATTGTGATATGGTATTTTTGGCTTTGTTCTCTAGGTGATTTAATAAGATATTTGCAAAAAACGGGGATAAATGGTTACCCATTGTGGTACCAAATGTGATTTTATAAAATGAATTATCAAATTCAAAAACGTTGCAATTCATGACTAATTCGGTTAGTTTCAAGTCTTGTTGTTTGTTTCCGTGAAAGACATGATTGTCCATCAAAAGTTTATTTTATATATCTAAGGTTTCTCTTATTGGGATACTTGGAAACAATGATACGACGTCAAAAGATATCAAACTCATCCGGTTGGAGAGTGATGATTTATAGTTTGTTGGACAAGTAAATTAAGTATTTTATTGAAAAGTCATTATTACTTTTAATTTTTGAAATTGACTAACAGCCCACTTAACAATGTTATAGGTTGGTAAATTAATATTGAAGACTATAGGTCTATATTTTATTCCGTGTTTGTGAATTTTTGGTAAACAATATAACCTTAGGAGTTTGGGGTTTTTAATATTGAATTTATTAATAAGTTTTTTTGTTAACTAAAGATGTTGTAGTTTCCCTAGCTGTATCGTGGCATCCCTGCCACTACTGAACCACCCCGGTGGTTTTGGTTGATGATAGAAGAGGGTATTTAGATAGAGGAGCATTTATAAAATTAAGATTATTACAAAGGTAATAAAAAAAGCAGTTAAATTCCTTTCTTCACTGTTTTTATAATCTTCACATAACTCAAGAACACATACAAATATTACAACGCCGATGGTGGCGCATTCAGTTTCGGCTCCGAACTGACGTGGTTCGGGTCAATAGTTGGATGGGTGACCGGTACCATTCACCATTTGGATACAATTAATGGCGCTTTAATGTAACAAGCTCATTTACACACACACACACACACATACACACACAAATACACAAATGACACATGGCGGAAGGACCACGTGGTCGATAGCCAAACACTACTACTATTACAAATGTAGTTAGATAGGAGATGGAACTTGTTAGATAAGGAGTTAATGTTTGTATAAAGGAGGTTTAAGCTAGCCATTTCTTACCACCCCGTTTTTGTAAATGCCCGATGTTTTAATTCTTAAGGTTGTATATTGGGTTGCCTATAAAACAAATTCAAAATGTATTTATAAATTAGTCGGCGTTTTATAACAATTTTATAACACGGTCGTGCTTTAAATTATCAAAATTAAAATGTTTTTTCCGTTCTATTTGTACAACAGGGGTAATAAGATTAAATCATGAGATTTCTATTTGTTTTACTCATCTTCACTTTCTAAATATTAAATTTTTCTTATTCATTTTTTTTTAAAGTGTTTTTACCTTAATGTTTGAAAAATTGGTATTAATATATAACGAAAGTCTTATAATTACGTATTACTTTTATCAAATTGATCATTGGTGGAATAATAATTAAATTATAAAATAATAATTTAAAATTATTATTAGGTAAAGTTTTTTTAACTCTTATTGTCAATTGTATTGTTTTACAAATTTTAACAATTTTTTTTAGTGACATTCAATTGTTTTTCAATTTCATTTTATAATTGTATAACAGTATTAACTATTTCTGCAGTGGCATTAAATTATTTCAGTCTTTGAGTTTTGAGCTATCTGAACTTTTTTGAATTTCCATTTGGTTTACTTTTTTCGTCACTGTTTTTATCGGTTGTCAACTGTACTTTTTTCACAATTTTTTTAATTATTTTTTTTATCTAAAGAAACAATTGTATTTTTTTTTTCTTCAATCAGAATTATTTTAATAATAATTGTTTTCACTCAATAATTTTATATCAATATTTAACTAATTTTAAGCATATTTATTTTTCAATTTCCCATTGATTTTTAGAGTAACATTTGTTGCAATTTCAACTCTTATTGTTTTAATAGTTTTTAATTGCTTTAATCAATTATTTTAATTAGCGTTTTTACACTTTTGTACAGACAGTTAAAAGTTTGTTTTTATTAATTTCACACTATTATAATTCGTATATTTTCACTGATTTTATTGATTGTTTATTGTTTTTTCTTTTATTTTCTAATAATTTCATTTTTTTTATGTTGTGCGAACCTCAACTGTTCTAGCATTTTTGTCAGTTTAAAATTTTTGCAAATAAATTCCAATTTTTATTATCAGCCAAGTTTATTCAACTTGTATATATTTGTCAATTTTTTTTATAAATACCTAATAATTTAAATTAATTTCAAAAATAACATTCGCTTGTTTTAGCACTTTACAATTTTTCAGAAGTGACAATCAAATTTTTTCGATACATTTTGTACGTAGGTAATGTATCGATTAACAATTTTTAATAATAAATTATTTCCAATTGTTTTCTGTTGAGATATTTAATTGTTTTGCCGCTTTGTCAATGTCAGCTCCTTTCTCGTTACTTTAGATATTGCTATAATAGTTACTTCAAACTATAATAAACCAAATATAAATTTTAAATAGCCTTAAAGAGCATTTAATGATCTTGATCATTATTTATTCTAGCGTACTTTTGATCTACCACAATAAGCAATATATCAGCCTATCATATTCCCGACCTACCTTAATAAACTATGGATTAACTAAGGTTATGAGTACCCTAGTTCAAGCGTATAATTAATTGAGGTTGGAAAATACTGAGGTTTTATTTTTAGTGCCATTAATTGTATTCTAATGGCGAATGGTACCGGTCACCCATCCAATTGCTGACCCGAATTAACGACGGCGTTTATTTTTAACTATTTTAAGCAATATTTATGTTTTTGCCAGTTTTAAATCCCTCAATACTGCTAGCACGAGATGGAACACCACGTACGCAAATCCCGATGTGAGGATAGAGGGAAGATAAACAAAAGGAGACTATTTGCAATATGAATTGTATACATATATGTGTAAATAAATCTATTTCTTAATAAAAAAAGTTATTATTAATTAAAAATACAGAAATTATACTGTAAAGATCATATCAAGATTTTTTTGTTGAATTAATATCAAGGTATTCCAAAACGGATATTTTCGTTGAAAGATGTGCTTCATTTCCTAGGATAATTTTTATCGAAAAATTAGCATCCACTTGTTGATGTTCAATAATCCATTCAGCGAATTCTTTTTGCTGTGCATGGTCATTAAGTTTCAGTTGTTGGTTAATTAAATTTTTGTAAACATGGAGGCGCAGATTTTTTTGTGAGTATGCGCGTAATAGAGCTTCTTGACATTTGCATTTCTTATCCATGACGCCGAATTTTGGGATTTTCACCAAAACTCTCAGGCACAGCTTCTTTATTGAGATTGAACGGCTTGTTTTGATGATTTTGATCAAGTTTCACTGAAATTTTCAAGAAGTTTCTTCACAGTTGACGAAGTTAAAACACTATTTCGACCATATTTTGTAAGAAATTATCCAACTGTGGCCGCCGAACTTTCATTATTTTCGTTGACAAAAACCTAAAAAATTTCATCATCAAAATGGTTTAGAAATGGGGTACAGGGGAAAGTAATTAATTATGTGCTAAAAATGCAACTTGGATAAATGTTTAAAAGTTTTAAACAGTTTACTGTATAGTAATGAATCATTTTCTTGTAAATTTCTATTAAGCACAATGGAAATTTTCTAGTGCGATAAACGACATCACCCATCGCACTGACCTACCGTAAGCGGCTTTAATTGCGGCAACGACGACTCGCTCAAAGTTCACTTCTGGGTCAACTGGCAACGAGATTAGAGCAACTTAGATTACCGCGTTTAACTGAATTATTACTTAATTTCGCTCTAATTTCTATCCTAATTTTAAGGCGAGGTGATTCATTTCGAATTGATGCATCTCTCCCGTCAGCAATGAGCTATCGCGTTAATAAATCTTTCAATTACACTCCGTGTCACGCCGAACACCGCCGGTTGTCACCGGTTTGACGCTAAATATCCATTAAGTTTTATTGTGCACAACAGAGGGTGATGGAACTTGATATCAACCTGTGTCAGTTTAATTGAAATTATTCAATGGAATCTGGGGAAGAGACAACGTTCATATCGAAACTGGAGGTTCGTAAAGTGGAACGATGTGTTGTGTCACAAGAGTCACCAAGATTTCGACACGTTAGCTTTTATTTATTTTTCGTTTCTAACATGTATTTTGTGTTTCATTTAATGGTGATTTTTTTTCTCTTAATCATAAAGTTTTTTTTTATTAAATAGTAATTCGAACTAATTCCTCTGAGCTTAAGCTACATAAATAGTTAAATATATAATACACATATAACGGGTGTCCAACAATTATTGCAGTCCCGGGTGGCGTTGGAATAAAAAACGTAGGTCGATTCTTACATGTTGCAAATAAATGAACTGACATTTTTAATGCACATTTAGGTTATGTTTGACAATTAACATGTCAGTTCATTTATTTGCAACATGTAAGAATCAACCTACATTTTTTATTCCAACGCCACCCGGGACTGCAATAATTGTTGGACACCCGTTACATAGGGTATTTCTGCTTGAGATATTGAATTCAATTCTACAGAAACTATAGAAATAAAAGGGTGCCCCAAAATGACTTTAATAAAAAACACAGTTTTTAGTCTTTATATTATTATTATTTTATTGAATCATAAATTTTGACATTTATCAATCATTTCTTAATCTTTATTTCTAGCTACTTTCTTATTAAATCCACACGTTATGTCGAATTTTCGCCCTCATATTAACAAGTAAGTCAGCTGATGGCATTGATGCCGAAACCCCCGTAAGTGCTAAAGAAATTATTCGATGGCCTCAAATTTTTCTTAATGCTACTGGTCTAAACACACTCCGAAATCATCTTCAATTTCTACTAGAATTTAAGCATCCCATCTATGCTGGCACCGCATATAACAATTTCGATGCCGCTCGACCCAAAAATAATTGCCTAGATCATTCACAGGGTCCGTTAAGATTTATTATTAGTCTCGCAATAGCTTTAATTCATTATTGTAATTAGTAAATCCATTCTAAAAAGTTCATCATAGGTTATAGTCCAAAAAAGTGATCCTTGTCGTACGACAAATGACAATACAAACTCTTATAGTTTTTCATCCCTACCCTCATATACATTCTTTTTAAAACAGCTTTTATAGATCGTAGTTAATAATTTGGAATTCCTCTTCTAATGCAGCAAATAATGAGAAATCTCAGAACAACAGGTTTCAAGAAATCCTTTGTAAAAGGAGACAACATTTAAAGGGCGTTATTTCTAAAAAAATAAAAATTCCATTAATGTTTCCTAAAAAGCAAGTTCAATGATTTCACTATAAATAAATTGCTTTTATTATATCATATTTGGATTGTCATAATGTTTCTATTTTTTGTGTCATCTTGTATAATAATTTGTTTCTTCTCGATTATTGAAAAATAAATTTAAAAGTAATGGTATTCAATAAAAGTGAAATACGAGAGGTAGAGTGGCGAATTAATTTTACAAACACCGGAGAAGAAGGAAAGAACTAAAGAAGAACGCAAAGAGACGGTAGAAGAGAGAAATCAAGGTAATATAAATCAATAAGCCGATAAAAAAAGGAAAGAGACTAAACAGCTGACGGGAAGCCACCATTGTGGTCAGAAGGCGCGATACAAAAAGAGCGGGAATTTCAAATCCGCAAATGAATCCGATATACAAATAAGCCCAATTCTAAAGACGAAATAATAACATAAACATAAATAACTATCTAACTTCAACGAAAATCTCTATTCGGAGGAACCTATAACACCAACCACGTACAAGCAAATAACTATCAAAAAGTAAATAAGTGATGTTAAAATAAAACTTAAAGGAATTGGGAAATAAAGAAATTAAAAGACAGAAGTTGGACTAGCTTAACCAGAGACAAAAAAAGAAGGGAAATGGAATGAAAGAACTGGGAAATGGGTACAAACTATACTGCGCTCGAGTGGATCAAAGCAAAAGAGTAGCCAAAGTGGTAGGTTTAATAGTAAAACCAGACAAAATAAAAAAACATTATAAACGAGAAATATGGGGACAGCAGACTAATGAGCATGGAAATAAAAATGAAAGATACGACATGGAATCTAATTGTGGCATACCAAACGAAAACGACAAAAAGAAGAAAAGAGGAATTTTAAGAGAGACCACAAAAAGAAATAGACGATAGCAAAGGAAGCACAACAGTCATGGGAGACCTGAATGGAAGAGTAGAGCAGGATAACAAAGGCAAAGCAAGATACATAGGAACGTAAGGAGAGGAGAACAGAAACGAAATGGAAAAGGAATTGTAGAATTGTACATAAATATACAAGAAAAGTTAAATCAAGAAAAGAGGAATCAATAATAGAGTACTTTTTAGTAGACACAGTAGAAAGTAACAAAACAAGCTAAAATGGGGAGCGACCACTACTTTGTAAAAATGGAAATAAATACAGTAGTAGAAAACTTTAAGAGTACGAAGTCGAAAAGAATAATAAACAAAACAAAAACTGAATAAGGTAGAAACTAGGAATAATTACAAATCAAAAATAGAAACAAAGTATTGTCAAACAAAGAAAATAATGAAAATAGAAGAAGTTTAACGAATGAAAAACGTTTAAAGATATCATAAGTGAAGCAGCCCAAGAAAGCTGTGGAACAAACAATATATCAAACAAACAGAGGAAAAAGAATAGGTGGTAATTAGAACAATTAGTAAAAACAAAAAAAAGAGGATTGGAAAACCAACATAAAATCAGGTGAAGGCAAGACTATAAAAGATATAAAATAGCAAATTAAATAGTGAAAGATAACAAAAAAGGAGTTCGGTAAGATGTTTTATAGCAAAATTAACAAATGAGGAGCAAAAGAACACTAAGGCAGCCAAGTATAGAAGACAAAAACGGAAATATACTAACAATTTTTGAGTACAACAATTTTGAGAGTACATCCTTGCCAAAAAAATGATTGCCGTCTATTAGATGTTTGGCAAAAATTAATTTTTCAATTTGTTTAAAACTAAAAGAGCGCAGATGCTATTTTAATCCAATGAAATTCCGACCAGATTGCCCAAAATATGTCAATTCGTTTGCAGCAGGTGGGTTACCAGTAAATAAGAATTTTCTGATTTTACCCAGTTAATGTGTTTTTTTTTTAAATATTTCATCAATAATACTGCCATTGTATCCATTGTTTAATGCTATACTCTTAATTGCAGATTTTTTTTCTGGCTGTGTCCGGTAGGGGCAAACTCAATGCTCTGTAGATTATTGAATTGAATGCAACCCTTCTTTGTTGATGAGGATATTTAGGAATTAGTAAAAAATGGTTTTCTACGAAAATCTAATAATAGATTTTGTAATCGATAGATCTAAATATTTAATATTGTTATTGGTTTCTGACTCTACGGTAAATTTAATTCCTGGACCGAGGTTATTAATAAATTCTAAGAAATTAGTAAGTTGTCTACACCACATTTTGATGTTTTTTGCCTAAAGGGAAATTTAAAATATTGTTGGTTAAATCATTCATATATATTTCAGCCAACAATAGGCTTAACGGTAAACATCGCTAAACTGTCATGATGACATATGTAGATTAATGTCTAGAATTTCCTTTATTAAAGGAACAAAATATAAAATATTTGCTGAATTAAAAAAATCGAGAATGAATCCAGAAGCAACCAATAGCCATCACTTGTGTGTGGAAGGATATGGGTCGAGTGGAAGATCATTGAGAAGCAGTGAACTCCGCCAGTGATTCCTGCGGCTAAAAATATTTGTATGATTGTATTTTATGTATATATTTATTCAAATGTTATCAGGAAATTCGAAGCTATTAAAGGATAAATAATAATAAATAATAATTTTTATTAAGGATTATTTGTAACATGTTTAAAAATTTGAACTTGACGGTAATGTTGACGTTATTTTTATCAAAAAATTCTTCAATTAATATAATATATTTATGTGGAGGGATATTTTCAAACATATTCGTTAAGTCGAATGCTGCAAGTTTGTAATTAGGTTCTAATTATTGGATGTATTTGTCTCAAATATTAAATTCAACCTTGATAAAGGTACCAGGGTGGTTTTTAAGTTCGCGGAATGGAATGGAAATCCATGAAATAATAATACAAAATTATGTTTTGCAACCCTAACGCATTTCTTAGATCTATGAATTAGTGATTACCTTCTTAAAAAAAGTGATTCATCCTTCTCTGAAAATACGCTGAAACAGCATCCTTCACTTCTCTATCGGTAGAAAATGTTCTTCCTCGAAGCTCTTTTTTCAGTTTTGGAAAGAGATAATAGTCGCTTGAAGCCAAATCTGGGCTATAGGTGGGTGATATCGAAGTGATATCGAAGCCCACCTTATGCAAAGCAGCCAACGCAACTCGACTCTTGTGAACAGGAGCAGGAAACCTTTGGTTAATTTTCCTCTTCCTTTCTCTCTGATAATCTCGTTTAACTCATCTAAAATCAAAGCGTAATATTTTCCGTTTCTAGAAACACATTTTTTCTTGTAATCAATCAACAAAATGCCTTTTCTGTCCCAGAAAACTGTGGCCATGAATTTCCTAAGCGGCGATGTACCCTTTTTATGCCACTGCGCAGATATTGATAAACCCAAGTTTCACCCCCCAGTAACAATTAGCTCCAAAAAACCATCTTTGTCCTCATTACACTGGTTCAAAAATGCACGCGAACACTCAATGCGCTGCTGTTTTTGTGGCGGTGTGAGCGATCTAGGCATCCATCTTGTACTGCCTGATGATTATGGAGGACCTTAAATATGGTTGTTTCATATACTCCAACCATTTCTGCGGGTTGTTTTTTCTTTAAACTCGCATCCTCCAATATTAATTTTTCTATGATATTTGAAATGGTGACCTGAACAGACCACTTAGGTCGGGAATTGTATTTAATTGATTCCCCTGCCTTGCTTAAAGAGATTGTACCCCTTGTATACCATGGTGTTTCCTCCGTACATGATGACATGTCTTTCAATATGGCTTGAATACTTTTTAAGGAGCTATATAACGGCGCGGAATATTTCATAATCTCTTCCGAATTGAGTTGCTTGATCGACGATAGTTCAAAGACTACTGACCTCATTATGATAATATTAGGTATTAAACTACCCTCCATCCCCGCCATTCCGCGAACTTAGTATTAGTATTAGTATCATTTATTTATTCCAATATGCTTACATAATATTCCAAAATTGTATATAAAATCCATTAATGTCAACCAAAATTCCAATCACTTATTTAAAGGGCAGAGTTCATTATATAACGTTCTTCCACTCGTACTAATATTTTCTTCCATGAGAGACTTCCTTCTTAAAGCTCATCTCAGAATATTTTCTCTTTGTTTTGGCCAAGTGCGGCAGATTATATCCTCAAAAGTATTTTACACAAATATGTGACTTATGTCATCTTGACTATACGTACCCTCGTATGTCACACCGTACTGGCAGAGTTGGTCTAACAATGGGAAATCCCTTAATCATCTTGCTTGCGGAAATCTTTATGGATAACCTAGAAAATAAAAATATGCATATTAACTCCATTTAAGAACTGCCTTTATTAGGTATGTCGATGACATTTTAATTGCCTTCACAGGATCCGACCACCTATTGGATTCTTTTGTAAAAATATTAAATTCTCAAACGATAACAAAAACAAAGAAACGAAACATTAAATTCACCAAAAAAAATAACTAATAAATTTCCTAGGCAGACAGCTATTTAAAAAATAAAATCCCATGGTGATTTTACGTAACCTAAACAAATATTTCGTTTAAATTCATGCGGGACTTAAAACCAATGCTTAGAATTCAATTAACAATATTGTTTGAGGAAATTGCAGACCGTTGAAAAAAGGGTGAGACTAATCATACTGTTAAATTTATAATTGATGTACCCACTATTAGTACTGCTAAATCGATTGGACTTCCGCAATAACAAGATAACCTGTAACTACATCAAATAAAATGTTAAATCCTTATTACCAAAATGTTCGAGGTCTAACAACAAAAACTATATAGGTTATAGGTTAAGTAGGGTCTTAGTGAGGTGTGTTAGCCTCTCGTGAACTGCGACCTAACAGATCTATTGTTCTACCCTTAACCAATCACTTCCCAAGCAGTCCCACGTCCACCATAAACCTGGTAACTATCTTGAAGGTGATAATGCTCACTTCTTCGGGGGATAATCGGTCCCTGCCGAAGTGTGAAAGACGCTTGTGAGCAATCGCGACACAAGTACATAGTATGTGCTCGGTAGTTTCATCTGCCGAATCACACAATCTGCAGTTTCCACTTTCCTCTTTTCCCATTTTCCGCAAATGGTATCGGAGGGCACAATGCCCTGTCATGAGTCCGGTGAAAGTTCTTAGCTCGTTCCTTGTGAGTTCAAGCACCTTGTGGCTGTGATCGAGTTTCAGGAGTCGTTTGGATTGACGTTAGACCTGGTATATTGTTCCAATACTTACGTCTTCTGTCCTCTTCCCATTTTTGCACCACCTCTCTTCTATGCGCCATGGGGAGTCCACAAAACGGCTCTGGTCCTATAGGAGTGGCATTTGCACCTTTTTTTGCGAGTTCATCGGCCACTTCGTTGCCTTTAATATCCTTGTACCCTGGGACCCACATGAGGGCCAACAAGTTGTTCTTCACCAGTTGCGAGAGGGATCTTCGTCATTCCCAGACAGTCCGTGAGCCGTGACTATAGGCTCGAACGGCCTTTAATGCGGCTTGGCTGTCTGAGCAGATGTATATATGCGCGCCATTTAGGTACCTATTCAAGCATTCTCTGGCGCACATATCAATTGCAATCGTTTCCGCTTGCAAAATCGTGGGCGTCGTGCCCAGAGCCATGAAGCTCCTGTGGTTTTGGTTAGTTCCATAAATGCCTATTCCAGTACCTCTGGTATTCTTGGCACCATCCGTGTACCAGGCTGATATCCCTCGTTCAAACTCCTTGACACTCATCAAAGCCGTTTTGGGGTCCTCGATCGACACCTTAAACGGTAATTCGAATTAGAGCTTCCTGGACATAATGTCCGGCAGTTTGGACAGAAGGGCCGGGTAGATTTGCTGCAGTATTTCTAAGTGTCCTGTCCAGTCCCCCGGCAGTGTTTTCTTCCTCTGGTGTAGTCGGAGGGCTGCCATAAGTCCCTCTTTTTGTACCACTAGATGGAACGGTGTGAGACCAATGATTGCCTCCATTCCCGTGGTTGGGGTCGTTTGCATGGCCCCTGTGATGCTTAGACATGCTAAACGTTGAAGCCTACTCAGCTTCTTTTGTGTGTCTAGTTTTTGGGTCTTCGGCCACCACACGAGGGCAGCATAGGTGACAATAGGTATCACCGCCGTTCTATACAGCCAATACGTGATCTTGGGCTTTAATCCCCAGGTTTTTCCCATAAGCCGCCGACAGGCCCAAAGCGACATCGTTACCTTCGCCATGATTTTGTCGACTTGACTGATTCCAAGTCAGTTTGGTATCCAGAATTATACCCAGGTACTTTACTTCGTTGGAGAGATTTATCTCTATTCCATTCAGCGAGGGAGCCTTTATGTGCAGCTTCCTTTATGTGCAACAACAAAAACTAACTTGACAGCATCAATGATGCTGAATTGATTCTCTGTCCACTATTCTATATTTCGTGCTGATAGAATAGGAAAAAGGGTGGTGGATGCCTTATTGCAGTTAACTTAAAATTTCGCCCTGAAACAATTGAATTATCTACAATAGATAATGTAGAAATTAAGTATCAATTCTGGAAAGCTCATATTTGTCTGCCTTTATATTCCTCCAAATTCTTATCTTGAAGTTTATGCGAAAGTATTTGAGGAACTTGAAATAAATATTAATTTGTCACACAGGCGATTTCCACATTTTTTCCAAAATGAACGGCGTAATGTATGATACAAGCATCTCCACAATCAGCATCTATATCAAATTTTATTATAATAGATTATTTCATTCAAATTCTTAACTTAACTTTCAATCAATACTGCTTGATCGAATTATTAACAGAAATAACTTAGAATATGATATCCTTGAAGCAATAGATCCAATTCCAAAGGTAGATATTTATCATCCATCCCTATCTATCAATATTTTATTGACTCGACGAATACACCTATGTTTAAGAATCACATAGACCAAAATGTATACAACTTTAGAAAGCAAACCTGGTGAAACTATTATATTGCGATTGGAGTGATATATTTAATTGCTCTGAACCTTCAGACATGTACTACTGTATTTCACACGAAATTAAAGGATATATTTTCATCTAGTGCTCCTATTAAAAGACACTGTCCTATTAGGGCTAATTACTATTTATGGTATAGTGCAAACTTAATCAGATTAATATTAATTATATATTTAAAAGTTTATAACCAGAGAAAACTGTTGTGATATAAATTAAGAGTAGTTGACCTACGCCACAAGATTAAATGCGGAATCAAGTGTGATTATATTGTTTTCTTAAAAATTCAAGAAAACAATATCTAAATGGATCCAAGAAAATTTTGGTCGTTCATAACAAGTAAAAATTCATGTATACCTTTCCATTATGAATTGAAATAATCAGGACATGGATTCGGAACAAGACATTATTAATAGCTTTGCAAACTTTTTGTGTCTATAAGAAGAAATCGCATCTGAATATGACTCCGCAATCATCAGGATGTCTGAAGACGCTATTGGCTATCACTCATATTACGGAAGAAGACATCATCACCTCGGGTTAAAAGCTAGAAGCGTGCTTCACATCTGGTCAGATGCCATCCGACCCTTTATCGTCAAAGATTGTGTATTATATTTTGTGAAACCATTGGAGTATTTTTTTAACCCTATAATTAGAACTTCTGTGTTCCCTGGAATTTGGAAAAAAAGCTAAGTTATCGCCAATATTTAAGTCTGGCAATAAAAACTGTGTAACAGATTATCGTCCAATCTCAGTACTAAATAATTTTTCGAGAATTTTTGAAGCAATATTATCTAAATTAATTTCTTGTCACATATTAAAATATATTAGCCAGATTCAGCACGGTTTCATGCCTCACAGATCTTCAACAACGAATTTACTTAATTTCACATAATTTAATGCTGAGGTTTGCAACAGCATAGACATAATTGATAAACAGATTCGTACAAATAATTTAATTATTCAAGGTTTGCCCGAACGTGAAAATATTTATAACAATAAATGAACTCTTCGTTAATAAACTTAATTTACAAGTAACGCCAAATGATATATCTGGAACACATAGGCTAAGTCAACGTAGAAATTCCAAACCTCGCCCGGTACTTGTTAAGCTCAATAATGTAAATAAAAAGTATATGATCTTAAAAAATTCACATAAACTTAAAGGAACTGGCATTTACATTAATAAATATTTATCCTTTGAGGAGCGCGCAGTACGGGGGACTGAACAACGTGTAAATATAATTGGATATAGTTTAAAAGTTAGCAATACATTTTATACCATGGAAGATCTAGATCATAACCCTGATTTTTTTTGGAATCAGCATTTTAAAACTCGTGGTGTTGAAGTACCAATATCATCTCAAGGGCTATCCCCTCCGATCCAAACCAATAGTACATTACAGGACCCTTCGAATATCGTTTCTAATACTTTATCAAGCAAGCACTATGCTACTCGTAATGTGATAAAAGAGAATAATTTACAAAAATAATATAGTAGATATTTACTACAAAAATATTCGTGGCCTAAATTCAAAATGTAATAATATTTATCAAAATAGTGATTTTTCAATAATTGCACTCACTGAAACATGGCTTAATGAGAATGTCTCCAGTCATGAACTGTTTGATAATAATTATTATGTTTTTCGTAGTGATAGGGATTGTATTTTATCTAAGAAGAAATGTGGTGGAGGTGTATTAATACCTGTTGATTCCAAATTAAATGCTACTGACATACCGATTAACCGTCAAGTATTATCTGCAAATCGAATTGAGTTATTAATTGTAAAAGTAGTTGTTGGAAGTGTTAAGGTTTATATTATTAATGATTACTTTTGTCCACCTATGAATATTAAGCAGCTCCAAACCTTCACTAGAATTTTGGAAAACTCGCCATTCTTGTTTGATAGTAATACTGAAGAGAGCGAAAGTTCGAAACACGTTTTGTCGATGACTATAAACTTGAATGCTATATTTTTTATCTACGATCGTACAGAAAGTAGACACTTTTTGCATCATTTTTCGTTGTAAAAGTGGCTTTTTAAAGCACTAGTGCTTTTTTGCGTTTTTATTGCACGGTAATGTCAAATTGTTTTTATTGCACAGAAATGTCAAATTTGACAGATGAATATATTATAGCACAAATTTTCGACGAAAATTATTATTAATTGATACAAATAACTATAAATAAAATATATAGTACATACGAAATGGCAGATTTAAGAACTTTGAAGATTTCATTTAATGCAAGTTGAAGCGGTTACAATAAAGCGAACATTTTTCCATAAATAATAATGGCGGCCGACATTTGTGCAACTTGTTTACTGGTTGCTAAGTAACGCCTTCATTAGTGCACTGCGGGTAAAATATGTTTTTATTAATTGAATTATTGAAATGACATTAAAATATTACTCATAAGAATATATTCTTTGAAATCCTTTACGATCGAAGATAAAATTTTGTAAGGCACACGTGTTAAAAGTTTCTTTATTGCACTCCTGGCTTAAAAAAAACTCGCTCGTTCCTTGCTCGTGTTTTTAAACGCCAGTTCGTGCAATAAAGTATCACTTTTTACACTTGTACCTTAAATAACTATTGTTTAATTCAATGTCTGTCGAGTAGTTGTTTCAAATTAATTTGTTTTGTAGTCTTAGTAAGACTCACTGTTGTAGAATCACGAAATGTTTTCGTATTTTTAAATTTATTATTTAATTTTCTACAACGAACTAAAGGATTTTAATACATTTTATTATCCAATATATGACATATAGCAGGAAGGAGTAATGTAGTACCGGATGCGCTCTCCAGAATTTCTCATATCAGTCAAACAAAAGCAATTTTTACAAGTGTGGACCCTACAGATATAGCCAAAGTACAAAAGAACAACCAGGAATTACAGCGTTTTTTAAGTAACTTAAACACATCGTCTTTATTTTAACAAGTTTACCTAACTCTTTCTTAATTTTACACTACGATTTCTCAAAGAAAATTTAGTTAACTTAGTTAAGTGTATTCATCTTCGATAAATTTTCATATCTGCTAACAGTCGTGGACATATTTACAAGGTGATATGCAAACACAAACACAACAGTTAGAACGTTATATTCAGAGTGGATGGCGAGATTTTGAATACCAATGCATCTAGTTTACAATTTACCTTGGAAGTATACAACGAGTTATGGAATCTTCTTTACAGATTCGGATGCTGCACTGCAGACTAGGTGGCTTATTGTACTTCCCCGTATTGCCTTACTTACGCAACTATTCCAAACTCGATGCGCTGCACTAACTTGTGAGGTCCTTCAGGGGTTGCGCATGGATATAATTTGGTACCATCTGTCTGTTACCAAATATGAGCTGTCTTTTATTTTCCAGCGCATTGAAACTGTACAGAATGTGCATTGCTGTTTCCGGTGCCATATCACATAACCCATAGCTGATGTAGCCATTGTGTAGATTGATTTTACATAGATGTTCTTTAACAGTCATGTGCAGCTGTGCCCTACTTAGTGCCAGTGGTCCTGGAGCTTGATTAGAATTGAGCTTTCTTATGATGGCCTTACAGTGGTTAAGGCCTGGTCTGCTTTCCCAGTATCCCTTGTGTTTGTTGCAAGTCCACTTTCTGACTTCAAAGCGGCTCGCCTTTTTTGTTATGTCCAAGACAGGTTCAGGTCCCAAAAATGATATGGTGGCTCCCTGCCTTGCTAATTCATCAGCTTTTTCATTTCCCTCGATACCGGAGTGCCCCTGCGTCCAGATAAGTGTAACCTTGTTCTGTTTGGCCAGGTCATTTAGAGTGTCGAAGCAGTCTGAAATCTTTTAGTTTTGGAGAGCATCCGCCTGGTTGTCAGACATGATATAGATACGCCTGTCTCGACAGTTCCTCTCTATACAGCGTACTATCCGTGTGCTAATGGTCTAGTAGAGAGATTAAACAAACACATTAGGACATCCCTGATTCCGATAGGAGGTAGGAACAACTGGCCGAGACAATTGCCAGGAATGCTCTTAAGCTTGCGTAACACAATAAAAGAAGACCGTCAATATACGAGCGCAGAGTTAGTTTTTGGTGCAACATTGCGTATGCCCGGATAATTCTTTTCAGATGAGAAAGGTACTTCCCGCAGGGGTGGTTGACGTGCACAGCCATTTGGGAGTAGCGACCCCACGTACACACACACACAACGACACTGACACCTCGTGATGTAATGTCAGACGGCGGTTCCGCGGGGTGCACACACACATACACTCATCATACACACGCACACATCACCGACACAGACGACACCCTATACCCCATGAAGTAATGCCAGACGGCGGGGTGTCAGGGCGACTTGGGGAGGTGGTTTTTAGTGGGTATACCAGTATAGTTCTGGGGACTCTGTCTATAAAAGATCTTCCACCTACCAGGCACAAAAAAAAGATGAAAAGGTACTAGTACGGAATACGCAAAAAAAACAACTGATGAAACTGATGCAGCAGAAACAAGTTTTGGAGGACGAATTTAAATAAATGTAATAAAATAGCAGAGGCTTGGAGATTTTTGATAGCTGTTTTAACGGATATAATAAAATTAAAATTAAAATTATTTAATTTTGCTGCGACATTACGACTGTAAATATATCGGTATTCATATTACCTTCAATAAATAAAGAAACCGCTACAGTATTGTAAGGTTGGAAGTATGCTGCGGCTATTTGGCAGTGTTTATCACCAGATAATTGACTTAATTCGACCAGGTCAGATATCATTTTTAACTAGGTTCATTACCCCACCATGTTGAAAAATAATGCGAGAAGTCATGTTGTAACATGTTGTGATAATGTGTCAACTTCTGTATGATTCAGCCAACCATAAAAAATGTTCTTATTGACAGCAATAAAAGCTTCCATCTCATTGTATTTGTTTCTAATACATTGTGTATTAAAAAAAGCAACTGTAATATTTGCTAAGTAAACACTGGTTTGATATTACAAAATTTTATTTTCACTCTTCAAAAAATATATCTTGACACCATGATACCAACGGACCAGTTTTGAGGGTCAGCAGTTAATGCAGAATGATGTTTAAAAGCCGACCCAATTCTAAATGCAGACAGATCAAATTTAGTTTTGATTAAATTACACGAAAAGTTATTATTTTGGAGATTATTTCAAGATGTTGCCGTAAATTCTCAATAATAACTTAAGCACCAACCTTTATAATGAATAGCCAGTCTTTTCTCGGCTCAGCTACTAGTTTTGATTGTAATTTACCGCCACCGGTGCTGCTAAATAAGTTTTTTTTTTGAATTTGTTGCGTTTCTTATATTTTACCTGTGTAAATTCAGCATTCATTTTATTTGATACAGTGTTATCTTTAGACACTGTAATCACACGAAAGGAAGTGATGTCCCACAACGGTCCTTGATCCTTTGTTGTTTTTAATATTTATCAATTTATAATTTTAAATATCTCGCTTTAAAATAATTGTGATGAACTATGAATAGGTGATTTAAATGTAATGTTTAATATCTACAAAATTACTCCCTTGTGTTTTTTCGCTAAAATGACCTGGGGAGAAAATAATTGCACATTTATAAAAATACATTGAATTTCCTATGGTGCATTTGTTGACGCACCATCCGGTATATAAATATAAAGAAAAGGAATTTTTTTATTATTTGACTGCTCTTCTGAGATCTGTTCGTCGTTTTACATTTTTTATATTTATTTTCATCTTGGAATTTAAATATAACAATTATATACCGGGTGGTTATATAATTGTGTTTCAATAGCCTCATCGAAACAAAACGAACTTTATATTACAACCTGGGCGCAAGTTGGCACACAATAATTTGGAGTGTGATTTTGTGGAAGTGACGTGTATTAGCCGCTTTATCTGGAAGTGTCTCTCGACGAATCCTGGCGTGATCCCTATATTTCCACGGTCCCTACGTGCTAACGCTTCGAGGACCAGGATGATTCCCATTTCCCGTGCCGCCTTTATTACTGCGGAGATTCCCTCCTTTTCATCCGGCCCCTGCCCGAGTGTGTGCAACAAAAAATCAATTTAGCTTCTCGTTTAATTTGTCGGCGGCGATCTCCTTAACGCGATAGTATATAAATTCGGCTTTTGTCCCGTCCCTCGTACCCAATTATTTCCCCTGATCATCCCATCGCACCTTAAATAACAAGTCCTGATTGAATTGCCAATGTTGGAGATTTTTTACTCCCATAAGCGCACCATTTTTATTTATTACAAATAATCTTTAAAAAAAAACGAGAGAGAAAGGTTTATATTTATCGTAATCATTAATGTATTTATTCAGATTTCCACTATCTCACATAATTAATAAATAGAAATGTCTTTGTCCTTCTAAATATGATGATTTAATAGGAAGTAATTAACTAGTAGTTAAAAAATAATTATGTGATAATACTACGATCGATAACCAAACATCACTAGGTTATCGACCACTTGGTCCTTTCGCCGTGTTATCACATAATTATTTTGTAAATAACTTTCATGTAATTTACATTTTTATGCGCAAAAGAGGACACGCAAAAGGATTATCGGGGATTTAAACTTTAGATTTTATAATTATTGCAGATTTTCAAGAGTCTTAACAATTTTATCTCTAAAGTATTCCTGCAAATGCAAAAATGTTTTTTCTGCCTGATTCACGATTTCGATCGACGCCGACGGAAACGCAAATCACGGTCGTTGCTGGGCTTCCCCCTTCAATTTATTGCCTCGTTCCAGCTGTCACACTGAAGATGGGGCCTGTATTTCAGGGAATCATCTAGGGTGCCACTTACTTTTTACAACGAACAATTCAAATTATACAGTATAAAATTCAGCTGAAAAATGTTTGCACGGTACACAATATACTGCCTAGTGCCTAGAAAGATAATCTGCATACATCAGTACTTCACATAGAGGAAAAATCTCGTAAATATCATTACCGTGGAAAGAAGGAAAATGAATGACAGGGTGGGTTTGTTACAAGGAATCGTGAAGGAATGAGTGGAACAAGGTGAATGTGGCGGGATGGATGCATGAGAAGACGAAAGTAAACAATAAAAAGTATTGGACCACAAAGAAATCCTTGAGGGACCCCTGAGGTAATATTTATTGACTTAGATAAAAAGTTTCTTACTTTAACTAATTCATGTTTTCAAGAAAGGACTCCAATTAACAGTAAGATTTCTGAACTCCATTTTGAGCGATATTAATAATAACATACATATCGTGACATACTTTATCAAATTCCTTAGATATATATTAATACATCTGTTATTTCCTAAGGTCTGTATTCAAGCAAATTAGTTATTTTTAATTTGTTTTATCAAATTTTAACCATTGCTTTTTTTCTTATCATTATTAACTTGGCATAGCCCGTTTACAGAAATTACTACCGATAAATAGACTAAGGAAAAAGACAATATAATAATAATTATTATTATAATTACTTTTCATTTATGTGTGTGTTAAATTTAATATTCAATTAGTTTCGTCCGAATGGCGCATCGATAAGGTTTTAATAACAACGCCAACCTTGCGATTATTCACAATACAAAATATTCAAGGTACCGTTTCACAATTTCACCGGCACAACGTTACCACACGCCTCTCGCCATGCCATTTTAATTTCGAAATCTCGTGATTTCAATCACGCGCACTTTTCGTCCGCGCAGTACAATCCTAAAATGATTACCGATTACAATGGTGACGACTTATGACGCGAGGTAATCTTCCTCGTGTAACAATTATACTGTAAACATATTTGTGTCTGGAAGTGTCCGGTTTTGTCGTGTGATGTCAATGATCCAGTAGTGCGGTTCGATTGTGCATTGTGATTCGACCTATTGACGTTTATGTGCACTTTAAACTTAATCTATTGGTAAGTTTTTTTACGCGTATTGTTAGATTATAAATTCATGAAATGCAATTCTATAGGATTAGTAATAGCACATTTTTTCATTTTTTGTTATGTTTTTCGAATGTACAAAAGATTATAAACATAATAAAATTCTCAAATTAAAATGTATTAAAATCGTTCAGTAATTTAAAAATACGAAAACATTTAGTAAATCTACAACAATGAGTAGTCAATGATGCAGTCTTAGTAAGACTCATTGTTGTAGATTCACGAAATGTTTTCGTATTTTTAAATTATTCTCAAATTAATTTCCTCTGATTTAAAAATAAGAAAGATTGTTTTGTTAATTATATGAATAAAATAATTTAAGTGTTGCCTTTACAACTTTAATATAAAAAGTGGTGTCTAATTCTTCATTAAATAATTTAAGTTCTAAAAAATATTATTAATTATTATGGTTAACAAGTGAAGGTTATATTCAAACCGACTGAGATTTATTATTGTAACTGTAAGGAAATGGCACTAAAATAGATGGATAAGTTAAGGCCGTTGGGTCATTTATTATAAGATTTAACGGATTGTCCCGTGCTTTGCAAATTTCCAAGGGCTCCAGCAGCTCTAGTTTCGCTACAATGAAATATTTCCACGAGATTAATATATTAAATATGATTATTTGCTCAAATGTTTGCAAATTAGTTTTATTTTTGTAATAAACAAGCGAGTGCGTTTTCTTTTTGGCAAAATATTCACATTTACTTCTGTTGTAAATGTTTACCAAAAAGTTTTCAGTTTCAAGTTTAAATATCATCTCAACAGATCATTCGTTTTTGTTGAAATTCAGCGCCCACAGACATTCTCATGCACGAAAACAATACATTTTAGGGAAAGTAACAAATGCAATTATTTTGTGTTTGTTTACATTTTACACCTTTTAAGTAAAACCCTCGTTATGTTTTACTGATTGGAGGGTAGATAGAGAACATCCACCCACTCTACATATACATGATAACTGTAAATACTAATCGTTAATGATTTTGCTACTAAAAACAATAAAACTTTGTATGTAATAAAAAATAAAACAAAGTCGAAATTTAAGTTTAAATGTAAAAGACTTTCTATAGCTAATCTTATTTAAGTTAGATTTAAAATCTGCCCACCTATCATGCATCAAATTTTTACTAATTTACTCACTCAAAATTTTACCTTTTGTAATTTCCTTCTTATTCAAAAGTTTTGTAATTAATTTTATTGGAAACCACGAGACGATAGGGAATTAAAGTTTATATGTATATGTAGAGTGGGTGGGTGGCCTCTATCTCACCCTCTAATCAGTAAAACATAATAATGATAATCTTTATTCTCATTTAAATGAAATTAATTATAAAATATATTAATACTAAGAGAGAAAAACAATCAAATAAAGAGGACCATAAGGTGGGATTCAGTATGGAGTGAAACACTCCTACTGGTCTACTATCCCAACCTTCACAATAATAAAACAAAAATTGATAGAATTGACTAGAAATTAAAATCTGTTCCATGTAATATAATAATTATTAATTTAAATTAAACTGTAAATGCCTTATCACTAATACAAAACAAAATTGTGTTATATTTAAGCATGAAAAAAATACATACTTATCGTATGTCATGTCGCTTATCGCTGTGCGTATATATAAAGGGTCCGCCAATAGGGACGCGCGAAGTTTGCCGGAAGGGTGCGGCCATGTTGTTCGAGGTAGAGCTGTCAAAGTTGCTGTCATTTGTTCAATATATAACCCCAAATCACCATGGCAAGTTTGAGTATCGAGCAGCACGTGCAAATTATTAAATTGTTTTACGAAAATGGGTCATCAGTTCGAGCAACGTTCCGCGCACTTCGCCCATTTTACGGTCGCGATGATCGCCCATAGAGTCGACTATCCGTCGATTGGTGGGCAAATTCGAGTCGACTGGTTCAGTAAACAACCAGCCAACACTGACACGTCGACGAAACGCCCGATCGAACGAAAATATCGCTGCTGTCCGTGAGAGTGTGCGCGAGAATCCGAGGCAGTCCATTTTTTGTCGTGCACAGGAACTTGGCCTTTCGGAGACATCAACTCGCAGAATTTTGCATTTGGATTTGGGTCTGCACCCGTACAAAATCCAATTGACCCAGGAGCTCAAGATAAACGACCACAGACAGCGTCGGGCGTTCGCTGACTGCGCTCTGGAGCAGTTGGAAGCAGACCCCCATTTTGGCCGAAAAATCATCTTCAGCGACGAGGCTCATTTCTGGATGAACGGGTATGTGAACAAGCAAATTTGCCGCATTTGGAGTGAGAACAACCCACACGAGGTCCACCAAGTGGCAATGCATCCCCAGAAAGTCACTGTTTGGTGTGGATTTTGGGCCGGCGGCATCATCGGTCCGTACTTTTTCGAGAACGAAGCTGGGGCGGCCATAACCGTCAATGGGGAGCGCTACAGGTCGATGATAACCAACTTCTTTTGGCCTAAACTGGATGTTATGGACACGGACGACATGTGGTTCCAGCAGGACGGCGCCAGGTGCCACACAGCCCATGCCACAATGGACATTCTGCACGAGCGATTTCCGGACATGGTCATCTCGCGCGGAGGCGATATCAACTGGCCACCGAGATCGTGCGATTTAACGCCTTTAGACTTTTTTCTCTGGGGCTATCTCAAGTCGCTGGTCTACACCAACAAGCCTCTAAACACCGATGACCTCAAAGTCAACATACGCAACGCCATCGCTCAAATTGAGGACGATATGTGCTCCAGAGTCATCGAAAATTGGACCTCCCGGATCCGGGCTACCAAACGGAGCCGCGGTGGTCATTTGAACGATGTTATCTTCCATACTTAATGGGGTCGAATACCCTTTCGAATGAAAAATAAATTTCGTTTCTACCTCACACACAACTTGTTTTATTCAATTTTAAAGTTCACGCGCCCTTATTGGCGGACCCTATATATCACCCATGTACATTCTTCAGTTAGTTAGTTACTAACTAACTTTGAGAGTAGTAATATTATGCAATTTAAACACATCAATATTGGAGTTGTATAATTTATAAATATGAAACGAAAACGATCGTTCAAAGAGCGCAGTTGAGTGTTTAGGAGGAGAAATTTTCCTTGTCTCCATATTTAGACAACCAGCATCTGCTATTTTGTGGGAAATATGTTCATATTTACGAATTCCGTAAATTAGCCGCTGACAGGCATTTTGGACTTTTTGTATACGGTAGCATGTATTTTTATTTATTGCTGGGTCATAAAGAGGAGAACAAAAAATTAAAGTGGGATAAAACAACGCTCTCACATAAACAAATTTTTGTTTTATGTAACAGTTAAATAAGCTCTTTGAGAATATAGATTTTTTAAATTTAAATAAGCTCTAGAAATATACTTATTAATCTGCTTTCTATAACGAAAGGTGTTATTCATTATAACGCCTAGATTATTAGCATGATCAGTATATTTAATATTTAAACTGTTCATCTTTATGTTAAGTATGCAATACGCAATTCGCACAACTTGTTCTTTCCAAAAACTAGAAATGAAGATGTTATATATGTTGGAGGCTTCTACTTCGTTATACATTTTTGTAAATTGAATAAAACACGATTACTTTGTTTGTATAACTTGAAAACTTTTTATTGTGACTAGTTTCGACAAATTTAGCTTGTCATTATCAAACACATAGTGCTTGTCATTATCAAACACTATGTGTTCAAATTGGGTAAAGTAGAACACTTGTTTTGTTCCATAATTTTATTTTCAGTTGCCTGACACGTGTTTCGATCGGTTAGGATCATTTTCAAAGTTAAACTTTATATATACTTTATAAAATTATGGAACAAAACAAGTGTTCTACTTTACCCAATTTGAAAATATGGTTCCATCAAGAAAGTAGCGCAACAAGTATTCAGTACACTATGTGTTAAATAATGACAAGCTAAATTTGTTGAAACTAGTCACAATAAAAAGTTTTCAAGTTATACAAACAAAGTAATCGTGTTTTATTCAATTTAGAAATGAAGACTTCAGAGGGTTCAGTCTTAGGTCCCGCATATCTGAAATTTGTGAGATTCTTTGAAGATCTTTATTTATATATTCCTCACTAAGTTTTATTGATTCTGGCAAAACCGAATAATATAATTGGCATACATATGTGCATTATAGTGTTTTAATATATCAACAGGTGTATATCGAACATAGAAGAGGTCCCCTGAGGCACACCTCTACTAATGCTCCTAGTGTTAGATATCTTATCGTCAAGTTTTACTACTTGTTTGCGATTGCTTAAATATTGTCAATTAAATTGGTTGCCGTTTGATGCAGTCCGATATGTCTAAGAATTAATTGCAATTTGCTATAAGTTACTGCATCAAAAACTTTACTATAGTCGAGGAGCACTAACACCGTCAATTTACCTCTATCAGTGGCTGTAATTATTTCATCAGTCAATCTAAGTAGTGCACTTTTACAACTATGACCCCTTCTAAAGGCTGACTGATGTTGTGGCAGAATTTTATTTTCACCAATAAATGCATTTAATTGATCCGCCATTATTCGTTCTAGAATTTTTGAGAGGGTAGGTAATATACTGATAGGACGCAAATCTTTAAGTTCCGAGGGATTAGTTACCTTTGATATCGGTTTAATAATTCCAAATTTCCAACTATGTGGGAAAATTGAGTCTAGGATACAGGAGTTCAAAATATGTACTAAGTAGGGCAAAACAACAGGACAACACATACGAATCATTAATATATTAATACCGTAAGGGCTAAAAGATGTGGAGCTTATTTTATTGATAATTTTAACGACTTCAACTTCATTGATCGTTCTATAGCTAATCTTATCTAATTTAGATTTAAAGTCTGCCTACCCATCATGTATAAAAATTTTATTAATTTCTTCACTCAAAAATTTTACCTTTTGAATGTATTTTTTATTAAAAACGTTTTCTAATTAGTGTGTTATTCCGGTCAAGCAGTTTATGATTGGAAGACGGTGTCCAATAAAAAAACACGAAAAAGGAAAGTAATACATGGAAAAGGCGAAAATATAAAAGGGATGAGGGGTATACGAAAAAAGGCACACGTATTTACATTTATATCGACTAAATCTACAAACAACGGAACGCAGTTTACTGGATCATTTAAAAAATAATAATTTTGAAGAAATTTCCTGTCAGAAGTTGGAATCAAAGCACCCTCGTTTAAAGTTACTGTTCCTTTTGGTAAAAGTCTCATTTAGAGAATTCCTCCCTGTGACCAAAAGGAATAGACTGTTTTTTATTCCACCTGCAACGGGGCAAGAAGATAAGTACTCGAAGCAATTAAATTTACTCCAATTAAATGTTCAGTTTTTGAGAAATAAAATTACATTAATGGAAGCACTTCTAATGGAACATAATAACAAATATGACTTTATATGTCTCTGTGAGCACTGACTTAGTGCAGTTATTAATAATGAAAATTAATAAAGAGACAAATATGATGTCCATGTGCGTTTCTGCACTTGTGTTTTACATTTATTGTAAAACACAAGTGCAGAAACGCTCATGGACATCATATTTGTCTCTTTATTAATTTTCAAATATTGTATTTAACGTGGTTGCGAAATTGCTGGTAAATATTAACTGCATAATTTTAACTATATACCGTTCACCTTTAGGTAATTTTAATGTGTGTAGATTTACTGTCTAGAGTGTTTAAAAACATTACCCTTTTAAAACATGACGTTATATTAAGAGAGGATTTTAATGTTCGATTCAATAGCGAAGATCCACACAGTTATGAGTTATTTGATTTACTAAATAGATATGGATTGGATAGTAATTTTTGTCTTAAATAAAATGTTCTGAGACAATCGAAACTGGTTTTCGGTTCACCTGGCAGTCGTAACAACTTGGCGATGCAATTACTATAAACAGGCCAAATCAAGAAAATTGTGTAAACCAATAACATTGGAATAGGAAAATCTATTTTCACAATATTCTTGTAGATGAAAATTGGCAATTTTTATGCAATTTTTATATAATAGTAGTTTAAGCTTTAGTCAAAAAACAACCAAAAATAATACTATAATAGAAAACGTATCTAATATTGTATTTCCTGTAAAATTAAAACAAATACAAATAAATAATAAATCAGAAATATACTGGTTTAATAATAATTTAAAATTCACGAGAGAAAATCTTAGGGTTATGAGTAGTGTCTGCCAACAAACCAAGAATCCAGAACTTATTAAAATTAAAAATAAGTATAAAACAAAGTATTTACATGCAATTAAAACAGCAAACATTGAAGCAAATAGTAAAAATAATACCCATTTTTAAGAAAGGCGACCCAAATTGTCCATCAAATTATAGACCAATTAGTTTATTACCAAAAATTTTTGAAAAATTAAAGAATTCAATACCTAGAACTAAACAACATACAAAATAGACAATAATTTGGATTTAGAGAAGGCTTATCAACAACAATTACCGCATATATTTGACTGACTGGGCCATTGAGTGATTTGAAACAGGCCAATATATAACCACTTCCTTTACTGATCTAACCAAACCGTTCAACTGTGTATCACATGAAATAGTCATTATAAAACTGTATGCCTACAGCTGTAAGTTGCTCTCATCGTACATTTAAGATAGAAAACTAGCTGTATTTAAAAAAAATTCTTATTCACAAATATTAGTCAATAACATATACACATATATTCTCAAGGCTCAATATTGGGGTATAATTTAACTTCTTACATTATGGACGTAATCTTCAAAATTTATCGTAATCAAATATTTCCCTTTCGTTTTGAAAATTGAGTTTGTTAGCGTAAAGTTAAATCAAACTGGAAATTAAACTACTTCTTTTTTTCACAGTTTTCTTTGAAATAAATTTACTAATACAATTATACAAAAATATCAATTTGATCCTCAATTTTTAAATTACAAAACAATAAATCCCAATTATCGGATGCAATACAGATATAGATCTTCAGAAGCTTCGAGAATCACATGTTTTTGTACTGTATTTATGGATATTACATAACCAGAATGATGCTGCGTGAGGGCAGAATGCAAATCGATGACCGGCACGACACTGATGTCGACATCCGAAGCAAAAGCTAAGTTATGAAATGTTTCTCTTGAATTTGGAGAATTTGGTAAAGGTTCATAAATCCAAAACTTTCGGAAACTCATTGCTAAAGTTGTAAGAAGACACCGCTAGACGCCCGTTGTAAAATTGTTCTTCTGGTAAGTTGTAGTCTCCGCACACTAAGTATTTTCTAGTTGGGTAGCGTTCCATGATGCGTTCTAGAGATAGGCCATATTTTTCATACTTTACAATATCAGAATTTGAAGGCAGGTACACACTACTATAATGTAGTCTGATGAAGCCAGATACACAAAAACATTACTCGACTTCAGGACATTTAACATCGATGATTGCAAGCTCGCAATTTATTAATTGAAATATTTATTTATATTCGACCGAAAAATATTGAAACTTTTTAAGTTATTTAATTTCAGAGTCTGTAATATCCTCCGTTAGCCACTATGACTATTATATTATAATTTGTTTTAATTAGTAAATAAACATCATCGACTGATTCAAAGCAGACTTTGAGAATACGCGGTTTATTCGATAGCTTCACAATTCTGAATGTTGATTTAACGTTTTCATTACCGTATTGAGAAGATAATTTCTTAACAATATTTAAATATTCGTTTTTCTTATCCTCTTCATTTTTCAAATTAGATTCTGGCAAATGAAATATTAGAGCGTTGCGAGATCGCTGGTCTCTATCATGCAAATTGATCTAAACTAAACATTTTCTTTGACTTGAGAATTTCAATCTCACTTTTTTTTTGTTTTTGTTATTGTGAATGTCTATGGGCACTGCATCTTAAAAACAAATGATCAGTTTGAGATGAAACTATAAACTTAAGGTTTTATCATTAGAAACTAGAACTGAAAAGCTTTTAGTAAATCTCGTTGATTGTTGAGGCACTTATATTTTGAAAATCTATTATCACTTAATATAATAATAATAGTAAACTATTGATGATTTTTAACTTTTTATTTTACTCACTACAATTGTTTCACCCGAAGAAGCTACAGTGTAGCGAAACAATTGTAGTAAGTAAAATAAAAAGTTGAAAATCATCAATTGTTTACTATTATTATTACTTTTAGTAAATATTCATAAACCGGAAGTGGATGTTTACTCGAGGCGTCGTTTTTTTCAGTGGCGGAATCTTATCCTCCTTGATGGTGACCAAATGATCTTTCTTCATGGTGAGTCCCGCGCTGATGAATCTCGGACAGCTAGTCTCGAGACCACATTTTCAATATATGTTATCTCATCTTCTGAAGCTGTTGTCATCTAGAAAACGTAGTTTCCCGAATATCTTAATACTTAGGGTCCCCAGGCGATGTAAACGCTTCTCTAATCAGAAAATGTCAAGCCATCAGGGCGCCAAAATCATTGGGGTCCTCTAACAAACATAATGGTCGCGAATTGAGGACTTTACGATTGTTAGATTTGTTTAGGAATTCGTTTAATTAATTTCAGGCACCAATCAAGTTGGTTGTATTGTCATTATATATTACTGACATAATGCGACAAGAAAGCATTATGTCATTAAATTTGACAAGAGTTTAATATGGACTGCCTTCGTGGCGAACAATACAAATACGCGCCTAGATTTTCGAGATCCATCTTATAAAAGGCCGGCAGTAGTCGACATCAGTTCTAAAAAATACCATGACAGCGCAGCCATTTGTGGATCTTTAAAATGAGGTTTTGCACCCGTGCATTTAACACATTATCGTAGAATTCTACATATTTCGCTTCGGCCAGTATTTAAACCTTACAGCTGCTAATGTTTCTTCTATTCCTGTGTGTAATTGTGCTTTGTGTACACTCTGGATTATCGATCTTGTTAACCAATGTTTCGCTGGTATTACAATCGGATAGCGTCGATTTATAGGACAACATGAATCAAACCATAGAAATCGAGGAAGAGGTTTAGTGTAAACAGCTTGCTCAAGCATTGGACATGCGCCCCAATAATTTTATTTCGCGTCCAAGTGTAAAGACTATATCAAACTTGATGCAGAGGGCACTAAATATCATAGAAATATGGTGCAGGAATGAAGGGTTAACTGTAAATCCGGTCAAAACGGCGATCGATTACTTCACTAGGAGACGAAAAACCGATGACATAAAATCACTACATATGTATGGAATGTAGGTCCCAATCAAGAATGAAGTAAAATATTTAGGGGTTATACTTGATACCAGATTGAACTTCAACTTCCACCTTTGGAGCATAAACAAAAAGGACTCTTTGCGTCCATAAAAATGGTAGGGCGCACAGGGGATTGATGACCTATAGTTACATATGCGGCGCTCGTTTGGGGAGAAAAGTCCCAAACCAAAAGCGCAGCAGCAAAACTTGAAAGAGTGCAAAGATAGGTGTGTCTGCTGATAACCGGGGCAATGAGGACAACGCCCACGACAGCCATGGAACACATATTATCGCTACCACCACTACATCTATTTGTTATAATTGAAGCTAGACAGGGAGCCTATAGGATGCACATAAATTGACACACTTTAAATGTGGTGTCAGCAAGACTAGCAACATTTAATGTACTACAAGAAGAAAAGACACTAAAAATGAGGCCCGATTTCACTAAAATCGTCCACCCATCCCGCAGATTCAAAACAATCATACCACAGCGAAGTGAATGGACAAATGGAACATACCCGGGAACGAGTAAAGGAACCATCTGGTACACGGACGGGGCCAAAAATACTAAAGGAACCGGGGAGGATCTATGGAGGGTGCAACCTAAGCATTCTCATCACGTAATGGAGCCGGGACACAACAAAGGACCAATTACCATTATGATGGACAGCCAGACAGCCATAATAGTACAGTCCAGGCTAGTCATGACCCCTGCATAAACAGACTGGATGCACTGGAGACAACAAGGAAAACACAACTAGTATGGTTACCCAAGGACCAAAGAATTATTGGACACTTGTCGGCCGACTTGGTAGCCAGACAAGGGGTTCACCCGCTTCCCCTTGTCTGACTAGCACCCGCTTTGGGTATACCATATGAAACCAGAAACGAAATAATCCGACACAAGCTAGCAGAGGAGCATAAAAAAGCATGACATGAAGCATACGAGACTCTTCTTAGATGGTCTGGTACCTGACAGCATGCTGATGCTGTCAAAACTGCGCAGATTGAAACTAAGAAAAATCACAGGACTAATCACTGAGCACTGTGACCTGAATAAGCACAAACATAGGCTGGGAATAAAGGAAAACCCCTCTGCAGTGTGTGTTTGGATGAAGAGGAAATTCCCCAACGCCTACTGTGTACTTGCGAAGCGTATAAACAGAACGCACGGCGAAATTCGGGAAGCCTATGCTTCATGTAGAAGAGCTAAAGAGCATCCCCTGGCCAAAACTCCTGGGCTTCATAGAAGACACAGGAGTGCACAGGAAGTAAAACATCCATAGACGCACAAAAGGACCACGGAGATCGCAGTGCAGGGACCCTAAGCGACACCACTTCACGAGGAAAGCAAAAGTGTAGAGACCTACAATCATCTCAGCAGTAAGATAGTGCGTTTTCCAATTCTCGTATTGTTATTTGTTCTTTAGTTTTAAGGTGGCGTGGTTTGCTATTGTTTATAAACCGCATTACGTTTGCTAGACAGATATCTCGTAAGATCAGTACTAAGGAATGATGTTTAAACCCGAATTCACTGCCACGAAGTTACACTCAGAAATATCTTTTAGAATAAAAGTGGGTCCGTTTCACCATAACTCAATATCCTTTAGAAATGCAGTGGCTACACCTGAACTGATGATATCCGCGAAGTTGATGCTAATCACGAGGGTCAGTTTGTCGTTGCTATAAAAGTTTGAATCTTCTCGATTCCGATTTAATCCAAGTATTGACTGGAAATTTTAATGTTCACTGCGGCACAAAGTTCGAATCTAGGTACACTTGTCGCTTTTATTGGTACTACATGAGATTTTACACATAACAGACACCTTGAAATTTTAGTTTTGCCTGTAACTAATACGAGATATATTCAAATGCATGAATTGAATCCATGAATGTATACTTAGACTCTGATTTCAGGAATCATCTTTCGTGGTATGATTATATCTGGAATGGGGAATTGTTTGAATTAAGATTACCTACGTTTTATAACGGATGTCCAACAATTATTGTAGCCCCGGGTGGCGTTGGAATTAAATACGTAGGTCTATTCTTACATGTACCAAATAAATTGGACTGACATTTTAATTGCCAAACATAATATACATGTTAATGATGTAATATTCTAATTACTTATTAAAGTATTTGATTCTAAAACCACCCGGGACTACAATAATTGTTGGACACCCTTATAACCAGCAGGTAGTGAAGCATTGAATTTTCCATAAGTCTTGATCGGAAACTTTAGATATTTTAAACACCCTTTGTAATCGTTACTGGTTTAACAACAGCAACACTTGTAGCTCAATGTGTCGGCTTTAATGTTTCATTGTTTTACACTGTCACTGAATCGAGTCCGTGAACCCACGTTGTTTTAATCATCTAAAACGATGCAACATTTTTATATCGCGCAAACTATTTAACATAAAAAAATCTCTCTCTCTAATGGAAATACTAAGTAAGTTTAGTTAAATAAATAATTAACTAAAATATGTTTCTAAAATTGTGGAATCATATTTTGACAAGAAAGCCAAAGCTTTTTGAGATTTTTGAAACGAATTCAATATTTTAAAAATTCTTTAGATACTTATTATATGTCATTTAAATTATGAAATCGTGGCTTGACAAGAAGACCAAAATTGCTTAAAAAATTGAAATTAAATTATTAAGAAAAAAATTTGGTAGGTCCTACTATATTTTTTGATATCGGTAAAGTAAAGTTTTAAGTTTTTCTAAACAAAATTCTCATTGTATATAAAAAATGGATGAAAATCTTAAAACAGATTTTCATCCATTTTATTTTGGGGACATTTTATACGATCTCAAATTAAAACTCCATTTAGGAAAACTAAAAATGAAATACTGCTTCTATTTTTTAGACAATATTCCTATAAATTTTTGGATTTTTATATTAGTGACGTATTATTGTGATGTATAGATAGAGACCAATATAGATATTCAATTTGAGTTTTCAACTGTTTTACAGGTTTATGTATGGACAGTTCTCGCAATGTGCTTTAACAAAAATAACAGCCCAGAATTTTTTATGGTAAAATAAAACAAGACAGTTGGGAGAATTTTACATTTATTGTTAAACACTGCAACATGTTTCGCCACACAGTGGCTTCATTAGGCAGATAAATACTGATGAAGTTACTGTGTGGCGAAACATGTTACAGTGTTCAACAATAAATGTGAAATGTGTGTTGTTTTATTTCAATGTGTTATGGAGTTTTCATGTAACCGCCTCGTCAATTCAATATTTTTTATAGTATTACATATTTTGACTTTCCCCTATCTGTATATCTTACAATATATTTATTTTACTGAAAAATATAAAGTTTGTTTTTACCTCAAATCAATTTTACACCCAACATTTAATATATCTAAAATCAATTATTAATTATAAAATGTGTGTTAAAATCGTTAATTTAATTGTAAAACAAGTAATTAGTATTAAATATTATGTATAAATATTTCGTTACAAAAAAATCAGATCTAGGTAAAAATATAGATCAACACACTTAAAGATTATAATCACTCGAGTGCTTTGTAAACGTAGATTTTTATCGAATTACACACTGCCATTGAGAAATTTGATAAAAAACTTAATCTCTTTTAATGCATGTTATTTTGAATGCGAGTGATATTTAGATTGGTTCACCTTGAAAACATCGCGAACGATTACGTCGAACAGTGATGTAATTACTGAATACATTTTAATAAATATGCCAATCTAACGGAACAAATAGGATACATCATTCGAGCACGACTAACTGTTAATTATGATCAAAATTTATGATCGTACATATATGTTGTTGTTATTAAAAATTAATGAGATTTTAAGTAACTTTAACTGAATTAAGGGATGTCTCTTTATTAACAAATAATTCAAAACGTGCGAATTATGAAATTTATTTTATTAAAATATCCATAACCTAAATACCAGATTAAGGAGCTTCCTAGACATATTTTATCATCAGAAGCAAGATTTAATTTTCTTGTTAAATTCATCACGTTTATACAGCAGAATATTTGAAATATTTCAATCACGCCGCATCTCTGGCGTTTGTAATATTATTTAAGTTTATAGTAGACATATTTTATTCATTAGATAATGTGTGTAATACTAATAATAATTTAAATATATATATATATATATATATATATATATATATATATATATATATATATATATTTATAAATTAAATAAATGTGTATTTATGTAGTTTATAAATATGTATATTTAAATTTAATGTTGTCTTTTAAATGAATTTCTAAACTAATTTAATAATAAATATATAGTATGAATACTAAATACTTTATTAAGAAGTGCAATATAACACCGATTTAATTAAGTTTATGAGCTATAAATTTGTATGTTATGCGTTCTTGTGTTTGTACCTAATAAGAAAACGAAGTGTAAATAAATAAATTAAATAATGCAGAATATAAACAAGGGGCAAACCTATGAATTAAATTAAAGTAGTTATCTAAATAATTATCTCTTGAATCATAAGAAATTTAACAGAGAAAGTAGTTTTATTTAATTCTATTCAACGTCATAACTGTGGGCATTTTATATTTTCTTGGCTATTAGTAGTAATAAGTAGTTAAAATTTCAGCTTTGTGGTTCAGCTTTTTCAGGCATTTTCTTAAAGTCAGATAACTCATATTTTAAGACTGCTTTAATGATTTCTATAATTTAATTGACAATTAATTGAAGCAAAGATAAAAGTATTTTTCATAATGATGGTTGCGACCGTTACTATGTGGTAATTCATAATGAACACTGAATAAAACACTTACTATGTTTTTAACCACTATAATTTATTATAATATATAAATATATTACAATTTGTACGACTTAAGTTTCGACTTTTGACGGTCATTATCAAGTGAACAAATTAACGAAAAAATTACATTTAAATAGATTTTGACAATTGAGTGAGGGGAGCAAAACGATTTACGGCGAACAGGTGCAAAAGATTAAGATTAAGATTATAAAATTTTGAAAAGCGGTGTGTGTACTAAATCGGTTTGCTCGTTTAACAGGTTAATGAGGGGATTACGATTACGTTTGAAAATTTCCGCGGATTCCAGGAGATTAAGCTTTGTACCTTTTGAACATTTATGTAAAATTTTAAGATTATGAATTTCGGGAAATGAATGTTTACATTCTAACGCGTGATTAGAAAAAGAACTGGAATTTTGATTTAGCCGGAATGCGCGGAAATGTTCAGCGTATCGTTTTTCAAAACTGCGGCCCGTTTGTCCTACATACACACTATTGCACTCGGAACATGGAATTTCATACACACCTGATGTCTTTAAGGGGTTGATTTTATCTTTTGAATTGAACAATGCGAACAAAATAACCAAATTAACTTTTTAGACTTGACCTTGATCCACAATAACAATGGAATTGAATTCAATATATATAGGAAACCTACAAACGTAAATTCTACCATTCCCTTTAACCCTTAAATATATTTATATTTTATAATAAATTATAGTGGTTAAAAACATAGTAAGTGTTTTATTCAGTGTTCAAAAGTATTTTTATTTGCCAATTTTGCACCTCTAAGATAACACTTCACTAACATCAATCTGAGAGACAACTAGTATGATTCATTTATTGATATCATTGTTTACAATCATCCTAGTCTCTTGCAGTTTTTTAAAAGCTAATTTGTTTTTGCTTTTAAAGTAAAGACGAACAATTGAAAGAATAAATGACAAACAAAGCGATGGCGTAATTTTAAAGAAGGTACAAACAATAAGGCTAGGATTTTTAGATTTCTAATTTTAATTAGAGCCTCATATACTCGTACTTTGTTCAGATAAATCAAGACGGTGTATTTAATAAAAACGATAATAGGTTTTGGGCTAAATCGAAACCCCACCAATTGCAACATGATAATTTAAAAAAACGCTTTGAATTTAATATATGGATAGATTTATTGGTTGCAGAATAATTACCCAATTCGATTGGCATCGAAGTGAAATTAGATATCTGGAATTTTTAGGAAATTACATTCAAGTGTTTGGATTGCATTGACAAGTAAGATGTATTTCCAACAAAATGGCGCTTCTCCACACAATGCAAGGCAATAATTTTGAAGAGAGGATAGGCACTAATGGATTAATTAAGTATCTTGCAAGGTTGCAATTGCAATGTTTTAAACCTTACATGAAAAGTCATGTTTATCGAACTCGGCCACTAGGGAAAAATTGAAACAAAGAAACATGGACATAAAACCTCAGCAACTTGACAATTCCGTAAGAGGTACAATTCAATAGATATATTAGTGGTAACCTTTATTAAAGACTATACAAATAAATAACTGACGATTTATCCGAAGAGTCCAAAACAATACTCCTTTTCCATGATTCCAACTGGGCTACGCTGATGAGATCCAAAATAGATCGAAACCTGCCCGTGACTATTGTTGACAGGGAATAATAATTAATAAATATTCAAATTATTCAACGGGATAAATTGTCGATTACCGTTTGGAATTTGAAAAATCATTTAAAAAATGCAAATACCTATTTCAAAAATACTTTACACCAATTTTTCTAGAAAGAGAATGGTTGCGAACGTTACTACGTGAATTTTTTAATTCAGTGCTTGTTTAACTGTCTTTCCCCTATTGTTTATTATTTCTTCTTCTTTTTGTCCCAGTTTTCTCTTGGTCTTCCTCTACCTCTTTTGTTTCCTGTTCTTGCTTCCCAAACTTGTTTGTTTGATTTGTGCTTTTCCATCCTGATGAGGTGTCCCCACCAGCTGAGTTGTTTCCTTTTTATAAACTTATCTAATGATTTAATTTCCAGTTCTTCTGTTATGTCCTTATTTTTTATTCTGTCTCTTCTCGTTACTTGTTTTACTCTTCTCAAATATTTCATGTCTATTGCCAGTAGTCTACTTTTATCTCTCTTTGTTAGCTTCCACGTCTCACTTCCATATGCCAAAATAGGTCTGTAAATTGTTTTATATATATACTCATTTTTGTCTTTCTACTTATCTCTTTTTTGTTATTAAGTATGTTATTCATTACATTTTTATTGTGTTGTTTATTCTGTTGCTTAATTCGCCCTCCATTTTTCCATCTTCTGTGATTTCTACTCCTAGGTATTTAAATTGCTCCACTTGTTCTATCAAATGTTGTTCTATCTTTATATAGAACGTTTTCCTACTATCATTACCTTTGTTTTGTTGTAGTTCATTTTCATGTCATATTTCTTTAGATGTTTATTCCATACGTTCAGGTTGTGCTGCAAATTTCTTTCATTTTCTCTTATCACTACTATATCGTCCGCGTATGCTCCTTCTGATATTTTGACCACTTGCATATTCTTGTATCCTACATTTGTTTTTATGATTTCTGCCTTCATACTCTTCATTATTTCATTCATATATATGTTAAATAGTGTTGGGCTTAGTCCTCCTCCTTGTCTTGAATGTTTTTGATATTTGCCCCTTGTATATTACTGCATTACTGGTGTTGTTCTATATGTTCTGTATTAATTTGACTGTCTTGTTTTCTATACCTCTTTTGTCAAGTATTCTCCACAGGTTCTTTCTTGGTATCATGTCAAATGCTTTTTCTAGGTCTATAAATCCTAGATATGTGTTTTTATTATTTTTGATTTTTGCTGTGACTTGTTTATTGTAAAGATGTTGTCTTGTGTGGATGTTCCTTTTCTAAAACCGCATTGTGATTCTTCTAGCGTGTGTTCTATTTTTGTTATTACCCTCTTGTTGATTGTTTTTTCTAATATTTTCATTAATATGCTTATTAGTGTTATACCTCTATAGTTGGTGCATTTCGTCTTGTCACCTTTCTTGTGTATTGGAACAATTAGAGCTGTTTTCCAATCTTTTGGTATGTTATTTGTCTCGTATATTTTGTTCAGTAATATTACTAGTTTATCTTTTCCTATAGGTCCCAATTGCTTAATCATTTCTACTGTTATCTGGACCTGTCCTGGTGCTTTTCCTGTTTTCTGTTCCCTTATTATTTTCCAGGACTTCATTTTCATTGATACTCTCCGTTACTGTTTCTGAGTTACTCTTATCGCTGTTGTGTACCTCTTGCTCATTGTCGTTATTTGTATCTAGTAAGTCTTCAAAATATTCTTTCCATCTTTCTATTATTTCTTCCTTATCCTTCAGAATGTATGTATCTCACCTCTTGCCTTTTTTCTTTCCTGCATCCTTTTATGATTTTGTAGAATAACTTTTGGTTTTCTATTGCCTCAACCAACTTTTCCTAATCCCTGGTCTTTGCTATTCTGACCTCGTCTTTTGCTATTTTCCTCTTTTCTTTGTATCTTTCGTAGTTATTATTGTTTATGTCATTTAAGTACCTTTGCCATGCCTTTTTCTTTTCTTTTATCTTTTCGTGTATGTGCTCTCACCACCAAGCTGTCTGTTGTTTCTTGTTTGTACTCTTCTTAACCCCACAAGTCTCTTGTGCCGCCTCATGCATACTTCTTTTTAGATTATTCAACATTTTATCTACATTGTCGCTTCCTTTTACCACTGCTAGCTTGTCCTCTACTATCTCCTTATATCGTATTGCTGTTTCTCGATCCCTTAGTTTATATGATCTTATCATGTTGTAGTTTATTGCTGTAGTTGGTAGCGACTTTTCTTTTTCTTTATCTTGACAGTCTCTCTTAATTGTAGTTACTATTAGGTAGTGATCACTTCCTACTTCGAAGATTCTCTTTACTCTTGTATCTATTATTTTGCTCTTTCTTCTTTGTTCTGTCACTACATAATCTATTATAGATTTTTCTTTCCTATTTACTACTTCTCCGGTGTATTTGTGAATCTCCTTGTGTTTGAATAATGTATTCACTATTACTAGATTGTTCATTCTACAATAATCTAACATTATTCTCCCATTATCGTTTATTACGTCTTCCCCAGATTTTCCTCTCATCGTATCGGTGTCTTTTACTACTTGGCAGATTCTGCGGTTGAAGTCTCCTGCTACATACACTTATCCAGTGGCTGCTTCGGTTGTTTCGTTTAGCTGTTCCCATAAAGCTTCTTTGTTGCTCGTTAAATCATCTTTATTGGGTCCATATACTATAATTATTGTTCTGACTCTGTTGTTTCCTTTTAATGTTACTGTTAATATTCTTGACGATGTTTCTTGCCATGTTTCTATTTGGTGTTCTATGTCTCTGTGTATAATACAACCTATTCCTTCAGCTGCCCTTTTATTCGTTTCTACCCCACTATATATTATTTTGTGTTTGTTATTGGTTGTGTACATTCCTTTTCCTTTTCTTTTTGTCTCTGTTATTGCGAGTACCTCTGCATCCACTCTTTCGAACTCCTTTTCCAGCTCTTCCTCATTGCCATGTATACTCCTTATATTCCAAATTGCTATTCTCCATATTCTGTATTTATCTTTATTGTTATTTTTTATACTATTTGGGTCTCTTGCATTTGTTTCAATTTCTGTTTGTGCTTTCCTTATTTTATTTACATCTAGTTTTTTGGTCTATTTATCTGGCTCCCCTCTACCAAACCCTTCTCTTGCTCATTCTAGTTGAATTGTTCCCCATTTATTATTATTTTCCTGTAGCCTACCCTTATTCTGTTACCTTTGTCTCTTTCCTCTCTGGCTATACTTCTAATTTGTCTTTATATTTCTCTCTCTGTTGCGGTCATATCGTTGTCTATATATATATATATTTTTGTGTTCTTCAATTTACTGCTCTTGGCTTTCATTATTTCTTCTTTTTTTCTCTCTAGATTCAATTTCCGCCACTATCATCTCGACACCTTTTCCTTTTTCCAATTTATTAGCCTTGACTACTTTGGCTTCTACTTGTAGTGTATCCTTGCAGAACTTCTCTACTCTATTCTTTATGTTCTCTTCCCTTATATTATGTCCTTTTATAACGCTGTGGTTTCTTCTCTTATCTTTCTCCATATTTTCTATTCTATTCTCTAATTTTTCGTATCTCTTTTCCATGTCTTTATCTTACTCCCATTTATCCTCTTTCCTCTTCATCTCCCGCCTTATTTCTTTCATTTCTTCTCTTAATTCTTCTGCATTTTTTTCCATCTCTGTCATCATCTCCTTCATTATTTCTTTCAATTCCTTCATATCTTCTCTTTCTGTTTTCTTGTCGCCTGTCTCTGTTTTGTTCCACAATTTGCTTTTATTTTGATGTTTTTCAAAGGATTAAATAAATGGAAAACAAGGCGACTTGTCTTAGTTGTAAGGTGGAGCGGCGTGAGTAACTCTGACTCGATTGCAGATTCGCACTTCTATCCGTCTTATGTGACACTGTCACATTGCGAGGAAGTCTACTTCTCCGGCTTACTACCGCAATCTTGACCAACGGAGACCTTCAGTTACTAGCTGTGAGACATCTTGCTAAGCAGCCTAAAGAGAGGGTTCTGAGGCATTTAGTTAAGCAGTCAAGTACAACCTCCACTTCCTCGTTGTGCCTGACAGGTGTCGGATGCTAAGAGAGGTGCACGTAGGGTCTTTAGACCCCGCTAGTTGAAATGTGCTGTTACAAGGGCGTTTTTGATGCTTTGGTGTAAATACAATTTCGAATTAGTGCTTGAGACCGCAAGATAGGTAAACATAGATTCACAAATGTAAAGTGGATGGTCAAGCTGTTCCTACTTCAACTTCGTCAGTTTCACGTATGTGACCCGGGATAAGTACAGATGCTCGTTATCATATAACAGCTGTGAGCAATCCCTTGTTCTTGATGGGTAGGCTTCCAAGTGTCCAAACAACTGAAGACATGTTTTTATTGATATCTAGATGTATTAGAGAAAGATTGTAAATAGCAAAGATCTCAGACTTAACACTTATAACATAAACACGATTTTGGAAAGATACAAGGATACCAGTTTTTATTCAAATGGTGGAAGAGATATTTTTCTTAATACTCGAAGCCTTGAGAACAGGCAACGCATATAAATATTATTAATATTTGTTAAACTACATTCTTGATGGAACCAGATATGTAAATTTGGTAAAGGAAAACACTTGTTATGTTTGATGATATTTTTATTTTTAGTCACCTGACACGCGTTTCGATGATTACAAATCATAGTCAAAGTATAAACTAAATATAATTATGAAGAAATGTAGTTTAAGTATACAAATTTAAAAGAAAAAGTCCCGCAATTAAGATGTTATCGGATTGCATTCATTCTTGCTGGTTGTTTAGGAGATTAGCCCCGATGTTAATGCCTTTCTTGATCTGCAAATCAGGGTTGGTGTAATCTCCCCCATGGGGTTTACTGTTTTGATACAATGTTGGGCTAATCTTGTTGTTGTTTTAATAGATTTGCGGTGTTTTTTAAATCTAACTTCAAACATTCTCCCTGTTTAAGCTATATAAATGCCGTCACAATTTGCACATTGGATTTTGAAAATTCGTGAATTTTTAAAAATATCCTTATCTGATATTAACTAAGTAAAGTATTTTTTTATTTTTCATCTAATATCCTTATCTTCTAGTTTGTTGTTTACTAGACGTCCCACTAAATTCGATCTATTAACCACTATTGTATTGATATTATGTGTATGTAAATGTTTTTTTTAATTTATTGCTGTTATTACTAATTAATGGAATGGCTGCGTATAGTTTTTCACTTCTTGTTCTTTTATTCGGGCTATATGGTAATTGATTTTTTATTTTTCTCTTCTTTTCTCTAAGTAGTTTATTCAGTAATTGTTTTGCTGTAACCGTTATTAATTGCAATATCGTAGATTATACTCAGTTCCTTCAAATAATTTTCTTTGGACATCTGGATTGTCGTAAGTCTGCGTAAGTAGGAATTAAGGGATGAATATTTGATTTGTGTTGTTTGGTATGAGTCTATTGAAATAATTGTGGATTTTATGTATATGGAATACTCTAGTAGTGTTGTATGTTCTCTGATAAATCTAAGAAATTGATCCCTGTGAATTGTATGCTTTTTTGAATTTTATTTAATTACTTACCCATATACAAAAAATATCGTTCACGTATTTGCACCAGTAGATAACATGGTTGCTAATTTATTGCTGCCTTGTATTCTTAGATATTTCTTCTTCAAACCATCGCATATAGATCTCTGCAAAAATTGGTGACGTGTCCATCTAGTTGAGTGTAGTATTTATTATTGAATCTGAAATAGTTTTGATCAAGGCAGACGTCTATCAGCTTGAGTAAATTCATTTTAAGGGATGCAAGGTGTTTTATTGAATCTTGTAATATTTTCTTAAGTTCAGCTACTGACATAGACGTGAATAAACTTTAACCGTCAAAAGATACCAATATTGCTTTCTTATTAAGAGTAATATCTTCGGTTGTTTCTACAAATTCTGTTGAGTTTTTAATAGAGAAGTTAGATCTGCGTGGCATGTGTTATGGTAATATCTCGTTAATGTATGAGCACAACTTGTACGTGGGAACACGGTAAAACAGGTGCTTTTAGATTCTCAATTTTATCTCATCTTGAATACTTTGTGATTGTTTTATTAGCTTTGTGATCTCATGTTCGTATTTGTTTGTAGGATCTTTTTTCAATATTTTGAAAGTTTTGAAGTTTCATCTAGCAATTCCTCCACGTTTGAAATATAATTATCTCTTTGTAAAATTGTGATAGTGTTGCCTCTATCTGCTTTTGTTATAATCAGATCATCGTCTCTACATTTTTTTGGATTTGTTTTATGGTCCTGTCATCCTTATTCTTCCTGTTTTTGGCTTTTTGCTTGTCTCTTAATCAGATGTTCATTACTGGTAACTTGTCTATTGTATTTGTTACATCGGATCTATTTCTGTGTCTATTGCAAGTTCTTCTGAATGACAATTGAGTTTTGCTGGGTTAGGTGAATACTTAAGGCTATTAAATACATTGATCTCCTCTTGATTAAATTATGTGTTGGAGAAATCAGAGTAGTGCTGAATCCACAAATAAATTTAGATAATAAAATTATTCGACAAATTCTTCGCAAAAAAGGAGCATGTAATAATGTGCTCCAAAAACAATGTTGAAGAACTATCAGCTTTAAACATTGGCATGGTATTTCTTAAGTAGAGCAAATCCAAGCTCCATGGTGAAATTTGTTTAGGAATACAAAAAGGAAAATATATATGGCCATCCGGACATCTTGAAATTGTAGAATTAAAAATTCAAAGAAACCCCGAACAAACATATAAAATAGGCTTCGACAAAATATACGAGAATACATTTACCAATCCTCATAATGGTCTCAAAAACTTAAAAATATAGAAGTATAGGTGATAAATAAAACACTTGATTTATTATCTGCCTGATGAAGCCAAAACAAAAGTTATTTGACAAACTAAACGCTTAAAATGTTACATATTTCATTACCGGATATTTTAGCGTAGACATAATTAGTAATACTAAAGACGTTTTTGAATTTACTAACATAGAGCAATATGGAAACATTGTTTTTTGAACCAGTGACTCCATTGGAGATTTTTAATAGAAGTAATTTAAAAAATAAAATTTCATGTGGGTAAATATCAACCAACCTACTAAAAGTATCTGCAAATATTTTGATGTATTCTTTACCACATCTAATAAATATTTCTTTCGAAAATGGAGTGTTTCCAGATTGTTTGAAGACAAGTATAATAAAGCCCGTATATAAAAAAGATGATCCAAATAGTTTGGTAGATACAAACCTGTAACTCTGTTATGTGTCATTTCAAAAATTGTTCATAAAGCAACGGCAAAAAGATTGATAGCCTTTATACGTAAACATAATCTACTTGACTCCTCGTAGTACGGGTTTGTAGAAAATAGATCAACACATACTGCAATCTACTATTAATTAATAATATCATTTAATTTGACGTAACAGACTTTATTAATGCCTATCTAAATTATTCAATGAGAGAAATTGTCAATGAAGTTAAAAGACAAATACCTCTATTAGATGAAATAATCAAAGCGACATGGAAATTAAAAAAAAACGCTTTGGATTTAATATATCGATGGGATTACTCGGTTGTACAATAATTGGACCAATTATTTTTGATGGGCATATATGTGAAATTATCTGAAATATTTAGGACATAACATTCGAGTGTTTGGATTGCATTAACAAATAAGATGTATTTCTAACAAGATGGTGTTTGCTGATTACCCCAACAATAATTTTGACAATAACGGATTAATTAAGTGTCTTGCAAGATCATATTATTTTAAACCTTACTTAAAATATAATATTCATCGAACTCAACTACAAAAAAAAATTGAAACAAAGAGACATGGGCATAAAACCTCAGCAACTCGACAATACCGTAAGGGATACAATTGAATGGATGAATTAGTGACATCCTTTATTGTGACTCAAATGACTGACGATTGCCTGGAGAATTAAATACACCTAAGTAAAGCTTCGTTTCTCTGTCTCCAACTGCATTACTCTAATGAGATCCAATATAGATCGAAATAGCTAAAGACTTGAAAAAAGAAGATGGATACCCTAATATAATGACCTATAACAATAATAGTGCGGATAACGAATCTGGCATAGTATATTTGTTTTAATTTTTTTTTTCTTCAGTGTATACTAGCTCTACAGATACGCCAAATTTGCAATCTGTACCTACAACCGGTATTATTCACGATAATGCTTTAACTGTTACTATACAAGATGTATTTAATGCTATTGTTGGTCTAAAATCAAAACACACTTATGGACCGGATCGTATATCCAGCTATTTCTTGCAAAACTGTATTTTCTCATTGTGTCTTCCTATTCATAAATTATTCTCTAAATTACTTTTGCTCGGAATTGTTTCATATATGTGGAAATGTAGTTATATTACACCGATATATAAGTCAGGAGATCGACAGTTAGTTAAAAACTATAGAGGAGTATCAATACGGTCAGTGACCCCAAAATTGCTTGATAATCTGGTGGCTATTCAACTAAAATGGTATTCAAAACAGATTATATGTAATAATCAGCATGGTTTTGTGCAAGGTCGTTCAACTGTATCAAATTTATTCGAATATACATTTTATATCCAATGCGTTGGAGACACGTTGTCAGGTGGACACCATCTACACCGATTTTGCGAAGGCGTTTGACTGGGTAGATCATGGTAATTTATTGGCCAAGCTAGAATCATATGGGTTTTGCAGAAATACTGTTATATGGACATCATCCATAGCATCAAGGATTTTATATCTGATGCGATAAATGTTAAGTCTGGGCTACCACAGGGTTCACACTGTAGACCTATATTATTAATGATCTCCAAGATACAATTAACAACTGCGAATTTCTGCTTTATGCCGATGATTTAAAATTATTTAAGATTGTCAAAAATGTACATGATTCTGATGCTATCCCGTCGGATCCGGTAAATTTGAAAGAGTAGTGCATTATTAACCGTCTATCACTTAATGTTGATAAATGTTTTGTTATGTCTTCCACCAGAAATAGAATTCCAATTAACTTCTTATACAACATAGAGTCTTCGATCCTCAATGGAGTTGAAACAATTAAAGATTTGGGTGTAACTTTTGACACAAAGCTCTCCTTTAATGCACACATTTCTAATATATGCAGAAAGGCTTTACAAATCTGGGCATTTGTGTGGCATATAAGCAAAAATCTGGATAACTATTGTCTGAGAACATTATATTGTGTACATGTTCGATCAACAGTTTGGACGCCATTTACTTCTGTTAAAATTGACTGCTTGGAACAAGTTCAGAAAAAATTTCTAAGATGCATGGAGTTCAAGAACGCTATACAACATGTACCAGGTGAATACTTAAGAATTTTGGATAGCCTTAATTTATCAACATTATTGGCTAGAAGAATACGGATGGATTTATGCGTAGTTTATGGGCTCCTTAATGGTTCTCTCAATTCAAGCAGGAGTTTTTTTACTACATGTCCCTGCCAGAATAACTCGTTCGGTTCGGCTGTTCTACTTGGATTCGCATAAAACCACTTCAGGAATGAACAACTCAGCAACGCGCATTATGGATTTAATAAATATGTATTATAAATATTCATGGTTTAATATCTTTGAAAATTCATATTTTACGTTCAAACGAAAATTAACTAGATGCTAGTTTTTGTCTTAGTCTTTTGTTTTTTTTTTGCCTGTTCTCCATATGTACATTGCGTGTAATTGACGCACAATTAATTCAATTCATTATGTTTCTGTTTGTGTATACATAGTGGTATAAGTACATTACGGAATTGTCTTTATTTCTTAGTTTTATTTAAATTTAGGCTACGGAATTATATTTTTGTACTATACTTTGCTATTTTCTTAGAAAAGGTGATATACCGTAAATAAAGTTATTATTATTATTATTATGGTATGGGGAAGCAACAACCTAAAAAGAGTGTCTGTTTCCCAAAATCGCGTCATCAATATTTTTGACTTTCTATAACTTCCGGTTATACCGGAAACGGCTACCAACTTTGTTATTTTAAATTGAACATACTGTATATTATTTTATTTTTTAATTCCTTGTTCGATTGCCTACCTCCCCATATGGGTTTATGTCCACTTAACTTTTACAGTTTTTGATTTTAAAATTTATTTGTCAAATATTGGCCTCGAATAGGCGTTTAGAAAAATGCCTATAACTTCTAGTAGGTACAAGACAGAAACACGAGCAGCATTTTAAATTGTACCTAATCGATTCCTCTACAACTGAAAAAATTGACATGTGTCAATTTTGACAATGTCAAAAATATCAATATTTTAACGCCCACTTAAACACATCATAATTAAATTTTTTCAAATAAAATGACCAATATTTTATCTCATATTGTGATTCGCAAGACAATTTGCTACAAAAAAGTATTATACATCCCTATATCTAGAGCCAGTAGTTTTTGTGTTACAAACCAACAAATGTACAAGGTTTGAGTGATAATGACTATCACCGAAGATTGCAGTTTAGCAGGTGGTACCTTCAAAAATTTAAAGATGACGCAAATTTTCCTAGGAATATACTATGGACAGATGAAACACGATTTACCAAATGTGGAGTATTCAATAGGAATTACTATCATCATTGGTCTACTGAAAATCCACATTTGATAAATCAAAGAAGATTTCAAGTTCGATTTGGTTTTAATGTCTAATGCTGTTTAATTGGTTTGAAATTTTGTTTAAACGAAAAGAATTCAAAAAACAAAATAAAAATAGTTTTTTTAACTATTTTCGTTTTAGATAGTCACTTTATAGGTCCTTGCATCTTTGATTGCAATTTAACTAGTAACAGATATTTGTAGCTACTAACAAATGAGAAAATGCCTGGTTTGAGACAAATTATTCATCCCAAAGACATGCAAAGCATCTGGTTCCAGCAAGATGGTTGCCCGGCCCATAACACTCGTAACGTGCAACATTTGTTGAGAGTAAACTTTAATGAAAGAGTGATTTCAAATAATGGACCAATGCAATGGCCTGCAAGATCACCCGACCTTACACACCATTGACTTGTATTAATGGGGTTCCACTAAAAACGAAGTGTTTAGTTTTGAACCACCAGAAACTCGAGAAATTTTTGAACAGTAAGAGTAATAGATGTGCTATGATTAGTAAACGGAAACACACTTCGTAACAATTATTATAGAACAAGATATCAAAAGTGTGTGGAACAGAATGATCATCATATTGAACAATTTCTTTAAGTGAATATGACATTTAAGTACTTTTTATTTCTATAATTTCACTTTCAACTGTCATATTTAAGATTGGGTATAGTAAAACACTTGTTTTGTTCCATATTTTTAATCTCAGTTGCCTGACACGTATTTCGATCCGTTACGATCATTTTCAAAGGTAAAACTAGTTTGATTTTGAAGAGTGTTCGAATATATATACAAATAAGGCTAATTAGCGGAGATTACATCGTTAATGATGTTGTCGGAATTGTTTATCTCATGCTGATGGTTCAGTAAATAATCCCCCCTGCTGATGGCTCGTTTAATCTCTAATCCCTCTAATAGGTTCAGTTTCCGACCCTTTCGGCTAATGTGGATTGGTTTTATCTCCCCCATGTGGTGTCCCGTGGTTGTACAATGGTCCGCTAATCCTGTGTTTGTTGTCCTGTTTATAATTGATTTTCTGTGTTCCCGTTGCCTTGTTTCAAAATTTCTCCCCGTTTGGCCTACGTATATGCCCTCACAATTTACGCAATTGATTTTATACACCCCTGATTTCTTTAATATTTCCTTTGTTTCAATTTTATTATTTACAATTTTGTGACCTAAATTTGTTCTATTGACTACTATTGCCTTTATATTGTGGTTTCTTAGCTGTTTTCTAATTTTTGTGCTGGTATTGTAAACAAATGGTATTACTGAAAATATATTATTTCCTGTATCTTTTTTGTCATTTGAGCTGTACAGGAGATGTTTCTTTATTGTCCTCCTCTTCATTTTTTAAGATTTTGAAAACTGTATTTTGATTATAAGCATTGTTGTTGGCAATTTGGATTATGGTATCCAGTTCTTCTTTGTAATCCTTCTCGGTCATTGGGATTGATAACAGGCGGTGGATATATGTATTCAACGCTGCTCGCTTGATTGATTCGGACTGGAATGAGTCGTTAGGTATAATGTGCAAGCATTTTGACTCAATAACACTTATGATATTAGAAGCAATATTGAGCTCCTTAAGCATGGAAACTAATTTGGCATGGGGCATATTGTCAAATGTCTTGGTTAAGTCAGTGTAGATGACATCAGTTTGACACTGCATATCCAAATTTTCAGAGATTTCCTGGGTAATATTTATCAAATTAGTAGATGTTGATCGGCCAGCCATAAAACCATGCTGTTTTATGGAAATTGAGTGCTGAACATTAAAATAAATCTGCTTACTCAAAATACATTCAAATACTTTAGAGAAATTGCTCAATAGAGCAATTGGCCTGTAGTTTTTAATTTGATTACGTTCCCCTGATTTATGAACAGGTACAATCTTAACTTGCTTCCAAATCGTAGGAAACGCGCCGTTTCTGAGAATTAAATTAAAAACGAAAGTAAGTGGGCCACATAAAACATAACAGCAATCCTTTAATAAGAAAGATGGTATACCGTCTAAACCAGCAGTCATCTTGGGTTTAATTCGTTTAAGCTGTTGAAGGACATTAGCCTCGGAGAAATAAAATAAACCCATTATATCCTGAACAGTAGAATTTGTAGCATTATGATTATTTGAGGTAGATGGATATGATGATTTAAACTGATTCGCAAATGCATTCACAATATCGTTGGGACTGGAGAGGGTTACATTATCTGTTTTCATATTACCAGGAATACGTGTGGTATTTTTAATTGAATGGATATAATTCCAAAATTTCGTCAGATCAGTTTTCATAGATCTTTCAGCCGATTGAATTAAGTTGTTGCGCTTTACTTTCATGTTGTTCTTAATGAATCTCCGCAAGTCATGGAATTCCCTCTTATCGATTTCATTTTTCGTTCGTAAGTATTTAGCCCGAAGATTATTGTTTCGTTTAATATCACGACTCAGTTCCAGATCAAACCACGAAGGGACATCTTTCTTGAAATTACTCAATTTAGAGCGGTATTTTGGAACATTCGCATATAAAGCTTTGTAGAGTTCAGAGTACAGAAGTTGAGAAGCTTCATCTACATCAGTTAAGTGATACAAGTTATTCCAATTTATATTAGATAAGTCTTTATATAAGTTTGCGAGATTAGCTTTTTTAAAGTTATACCTAAATTGAACAGATATGGGAAATTTAGGAGCTTCGCACGATTCGAAAGCAAGATCCAAATGCAGTGATGGGTGGTAGTTATCCTCTGGAACGAGTGGATCAGGGTCTCTTTGAATATTACAATTAAAGTTATTGGAGATAATAATTAGATCCAATAGTCTATTTAGACAATTTGGTATTGAATTTAATTGTTTCAGGTCATGAAACTCTAAGAAGGTATTCAACGCAATAACAGATTTTGTATTAATATTATTTCTGAAACTATTCTGATATTCAGCTATGTTAAAATCACCCATAATAATGGCATAGTCATAGTCACTAATAATTGAATCCATCACATCAAAAAATGAGTTTAAAATATCAACATGAGGTTTGGGAATGTAGGTACAAATTAACGAAATTGACTTAAAATTAGACGTTAATTTGACTGCAACCGATTCAACAGACTCGTGTATTAAAGGCAAAGATATGCGATCGGATGAATAACAAGCTTTTACAGCAAGCATAACACCACCACCTACCTTGTTATTATTTAATCATCATTACTTTAACCAATCTATAAATTGTAAAAAGAGGTTACGCGTTAATAATTGATTATTATTATTATAAAATTAGAACATATTTCGGTAATTATCTCTACTACACAAACTAAAGCTGAATGATGTAAATCTTTAACCAAACATAAATTATTTGGTGTATATTATTTAATATTTATGTTTATTGATTCTTCACTCCTTCATTGTTAGAGTTTATTTATTTTATTTATTTACGTATATTTATTTATTTATTTATTTATACATCTTTGGACTCCTTTCTTAAAAAAAATATGTATACAACAAATCAATTTAAAAAACGTACTTCAAATTTTGGAGAAAAGGAGCACGGGCGGAGTTCACAATCAAAAAGTGTTCTTCCACTCAAACCCTTCATTTTTCATGATGCCGAGGGAGCATATATCCTCTTGCACTTCCGGTTTCTTTTATAAATGCTTCTATTTACTTTTTTTGTCTCCTTTTAGGAGAGACTATTTTGACTGTCATTGTCAGTATGACGGAAATATATATATAAAACTAAATTAAGTTTAACATATATATGGAATATATAATAGTGGACAATATCTAGTGTTATAACTAGGCACATTAAAAGAAAAACATTCGAGGCAATCTCCAGAAGTAATTAGATTGTTAATAACCTTAAAACTAAAACATAGGTCATAAAATTGCCGCCGTTTTGCAAGGCTAATTAAGTTGACAAAATCCCCTATATGATCTAAATTTAAAATTATACCTTGCGTATACAATTTATGTCTTAGATATTTAAAAAAATTAATTTGTACCATTTCCAGCCTGTCTACAAAACGTCTAAAATGTGGTGACCAAATAATACTGCAATATTCTAAAACTGAGCGCACTAATGTGACAAATAAAATAGTTAAGCTACGTACATTTGTAAAATCCTTTGTTATGCGTTTAAGAAAGCCAAGCATTTTATTGGCTTTAGTTATTACGGTTTCTATATGATAAGAGAACGAAAGCTTTTTATCCAAATATACGCCTAGATCTTTAATCGTGTCTATATGATCTAGGTTATTATTATCTAAATTGTAAATGACAGGGGAACTATTTACTTTCCGAGAGAACAACATTACGTGGCATTTGTCTATATTTAATGTCATATCAATAATGACACACCAAGTATTTATAGTATCCAAATCTTTTTGAAGTATTGCAGAGTCAATATTCGAGGAAATTTTCTTAAATATTTTAACGTCATCTGCAAATAGTAATAGAAGCGATCTTATTCCAACAGATATATCGTTAATAAAAATATTAAACAAAAGGGGACCTAAGTGGGACCCTTGAGGGACACCAGATGTTGAGTAAAATGGATCTGATAAAAAATCATTAATGCGAACTTGCTGAGTGCGATTCTTTAAATAGGATCCGAGCCATTTAAGAATGGAACCACAAATGCCATACTTTTCAAGTTTAACTTACAAAAGTTCAATGTTTACCTTATCAAATGCCTTACTAAAGTCCATATATACTGAATGAACTTCAGCCCCCTCTTCGAAAGATTGCAATATAAAGTTAGTATATAAAAAAAGATTCGTGTCAGCTGATCTACCACTCATAAATCCATGCTGTTGAGGGATAATGATGTTTTTAAAAGAATTAGATATGTCTTAACAATTATAGATTCAAAGACTTTTGGTATCACTGAAAGAATGCAGACCGCCCTGTAATGTTTAATGTTGTTTTTGTCACCTGCTTTAAAAATAGGTTGAACAAATGAAGACTTCCATAGTGAAGGAAATACCCCTTGAGATAATTACATAGAAAATAAAATATACAATGGCATAAATAATGAGGAATTACACATATTAAGTAAGAGCGGAGGTATACCATCAGGCCCAGTACTACCCTTAATATCAACATTTTGCAACGCCGTCTGGATTTCTGATGGAGAAACATTTATTTCAGATATATTTAAGTTTGATTCAATATTACTTTGACATGAAGTTGGACGTTTTTTATTATATACTGATGAGAAATATATTGCAAATTCATTAACAATACTTTTGCCGCCGTTCACATTCTTTTCATCATGAAACATAGACAAAGGTAGTTTACCTGCTGCCGATTTAGATTTGACAAATTTCCAGAAATAACTTGGATTTCCAAGTATAGATTCCTCTGCTTCCGTAATGTAGTTGTGATAACAGAGTTTAGTAAGAGCTCTACATGCTTTCCTAAGATCTGAAAATTCTTTATAATCACAAACAAATCAATGACATGTATTGATAACATATTTATAAATCAAAACAGTCACTGTGAAAAAGAAATTATAAACATGCATGTATCTGATCATTTGGCACAAAAGATCCAATTAATAACAGAAACTAAACACCATTGTCTCAAAAGGTCAAAAAGAGTATATAATAAAAAAAGCATGGAACAATTTAGATTAGAATTGATGTCAGTTGATTGGAAATATATTTATACTATTGCTGAAAATAACCTCAATGAGCAGTGGAACGTGTTTAGTAACATTATCAACAATATTGTAAATAAATATTTCCCAGAACAAAATACATAGCCTGTGGCTACGACAACATTCCCAGTATAGTGATCAAATATTATGTACTAGAAATAATAAAGCCCCTAATGAATATAATAAATAATTCACTTGAACATGGAATATTCCCTGACAAATTAAAAATGGTGATCATAAAACCTATATTTAAAAAAGGAAATACAAAAAATGTTGAAAACTATAGACCAATTAGCCTTTTACCCGTATTTTCAAAAATCTTTGAACAAACTATGATCAGTAGAATGAATACATTTTTTAATAAATGCAACACTATTAGCAATACACAGCATGGATATCGCAAAGGGAAATCCACGTCTACGGCAATTTATGATTTCATAGAAAATATTATATCGCACACAGAAAACAGGGAAACGATCATAGGTATATATTTATCGATCTCACAAAAGCCTATGATTGTGTCGATCATAAAATTTTGCTGTACAAGCTCGAAAAAAATGGCATTAGAGGTAACGCCCTAAACTGGTTTAGGTCGTATTTGAACAATCGAAACCAGCGGGTGGTTATTGATGTGGACGGTATTGCGGCTCAATCTGAACCAGCTGGAATAACTACCGGGCTGCCCCAAGGAAGTTTAACAGCACCAATTCTCTTCTTATTGTTCATCAACGACCTAAATCTCGAAATAAAATCTGATAATAAAACGATTGTTAACTATGCAGACGACACAAATGTACTTGTTGCAGGTAAAGACATCAATGCGCTGTTAACCGATACAAACTTGGTATTTTCCCGAATACAAAAATGGTTTGAAAAAAACAAATTATTAACTAACAACCAAAAAACCAACGCTCTGCTCTTCAGTTCATCTAAAAATACACACGAAATCGAAACCATAAATTTAGACGACCAAGAAATCAACATATCCAAGTCGGTTAAATTTTTAGGGGTTCACATAGACAACAGAATAAACTGGAAAAATCATATTCAGAAAACTGAAAGTAAGCTCAGGTCAGTTCTATACTCACTTAAAGAGCTTTCAAAGTATCTAAACAAATCGGTGGTAAAAACAGCATACTACGCCAACTTTGAAAGCATAATGAGATATGGCATAATATTTTGGGGAAAGAAGTCATACGCTAGGGCAATTTTCACACTACAGAAAAAAGCACTTCGCATCATATATGGTTTAAAAACCAGAGAATCATGTCGCGGGGTATTCAGGTCAAATAACATCCTCACCTTCTATGGAATGTATACGATGGAAACCATATTATTTTATCACAAACACGCTAAGGGAGGTGACAACAAATTAAACACATACAAAACCAGAACTAACAACTACATTTTTCCGCGCCATAAAAGAAAAATCACAGAAGATGGAGTACATTATTCGGCAATTAAGCTCTTTAATGCTCTCCCGGAGCATATAAAAAAATTAAAAAATAATTTGAAAGGATTCAAAATATCCTTATTAAACTACCTAATTGAGAAGGAACCATATTCGCTCCAAGACGTATTATAAACTATATTTTTTAATTTAATAAATAAGTAGTTTGTAAGTTGAATGTATAATATGTATACTTAAGGAATTTATTGTAATTTCTACTTTATAATTAATTGTATATACAACTAGTATTATGTAACCTGACGCAATTTTCACTTTGTACAAATTTTTGACACTTTGAAAATAAAGACACATTATTATTATTATTATTATTTGTAGATTTGATACTTTAAATCTTTTATGAGCTTCACGTTTTTGACGTACAAGATGTCGAAGTTCAGAACTAATCCAATGAGGAAATTTAGGTTCATATATAACTTTTGATGGAACAAATTGTTCAAAACAATCAAACAGAATATTGTAAAATAAATGTGTAGGAGTATCAACATCCGTTATATCTAAAAATACCTGATTCCAATTAATAGTTAAAAAGTAGTTATCAATAAGAGAATAAGGAGCATGTTTAAAATCATATACAACAGTGAAATCTGATGTTACATAGTCGGTGGTAATAGTTGAATAGACAATATTAAGAGAGGGATGATATGTATCGCAAGTAATTAAGGGATCACATTTTGAAATGGTTTCAACCGATTTCGTTGAGAAACACAAATCCAATATACCGCCCTTATCGTTTATAATATTGTTATATTGAGAAAGACCATACAGCGCATAACCATCACACACAACACTTTCACTTGCACTTTTAGCACTCGAGCTACTTCTAGCGTTAACTGGAAACAGTCCCTCGAAGTCATCAACTTCCTTCCATTGAAGATCAGGCATATTGAAATCACCCATCACAATGATATTTGATTTACTATTGCCATCACAGATTTCTGATAGAGAATGCAAATTTGATTGATAAACCTCAACTCCTGAGCTTGGTGGTATGTATACACATCCCAAAACATATTGGTCATTATTGACAAATACCTTTACCCAAACTTCCTCCGCGTTGGAATTTGTAATAACGGGAAATGATTTAAATGTGTTCATTACAGCGATGAGGACACCACCACCGCGAAGTTTAGAACTATTTATCGAAGAACGATCTGTACGATATACACTATATCTACTATCAAAAATCTCAGAGTTAGAAATCCCCGGCTCCAACCAAGTCTCTGGAAGTAGTATGATAGGATAATCTTCAGAGGCTACCGAACAATAAAAATCCCTTAATTTAGTTCTAAGCCCTCTCACGTTTTGATAGTATATAGTAAAATTGTTCAGACATTTGGTTTTGGTGGTATCGCCTTGGAGAAATTTCCTGTCATGGGTGGTTTATTAACTCGCCTTGGAAAAAATTCTTTGACAGCAAGACCAGCAGACCATAAAGTGGAGTCTAATAATGTCCTAACAAGTGATTCCTTAACACCTAATTTGTAGGAACAGATGTCTTCATTTCTCATAAGTTCGAAGCATTTCACGTCTTTTATATCCAGAACATTATGAACATAGTCCAGGACCGAGTCTACAGTTGAAACTGGACTACACCTTCCGATATAAATCCATTGGCGCCTCTCCGCAGATATAAATGTGCTTGTATCCATGCCGGCACTAGCAATATGTCTACTACCAATAATTATTTTATTTTGAGTTTGAGTTTGGGTAATATTGTGTTCAGCTACGGTGTTGTCTGACGAAGATTTAGACCTAGTTCTGTTACTGATTACAGAGTTAGATTTATCAGTACCTTTTTTTAATTTGTTTGATATCTATTTTATTAGCTGTTGTAGTTGGCTGCTTACTTTTTGAAGGCTCGACTGGATTGCATTCCATTGGAGACGGACTGAGCTTCGATAAATCAAACGTTGAATTTGAATTATCTCTGTTGGCATTGAGAATGTTTAGTATGGAATTGAGCAGCAGTGAGTGTTCTTCTACTTTAATAAGAACATCTTGTATTTGATTATTTGCACTATTTTCAGCGTCTGTGCATATTTTACATGTCCAAGATAAACTTTTGTTTTCAATTAGAGCTTTGCAAACCGTTTTGTTGAGATTTATGCATTTAGTACCATGAAAAAAATGTTTACATGTGCGGCAGTGAACAGTCTCAGTATCATTAGGGGTGACTGACAAATCGCAGACCTTACATTTAGACATTGTAATAACACAGAAATATGTATAAAATAGTTAAGGTTAAATAGTTGTTAAAAACAAAGAAAAATAATTAAACAGAAGACACGATTCACCACAAGGGGCCTATCATGTGGACTTTAAAATTGACAAACAAAAAATGTGCCACGGGTGGGAAAACACAGGGTTATACAGAGAACGGGATAAATGCTATTAAGTATTTTAACTAATTATAATTACAATTACATTTGCACTAAATATGACGGTTGTATAGTTAGTTTTCTATTAATCATAAACTGAGAATAAGATAAGAATTAAGAAATACAAATGGATGAATGAATTAACAAATTTGAATTGATTAAAATAATTTTAAAAAAAAGTTTAAAAGTAGTAAATATGAATGATGAAAAAGTTGTTTCAAGTATATAAAAGAGTAACGCGGTTCACGGGTTCTTGATTCTTAATTTTTATAATCGTTTAATGTACTTTAATAAATTATTTCAACACAAAACTGTGTAGACTTAGATTAATGTGGGAAACATTACACATTAATCTAAAAATTAAGAACTTTAACAATGAAGGAATGAAGAATCGATAAACATAAATATTAAATAATACGCACCAAATATTTTATTATTTAAATCCTCACTTGAGAATCATAATATTTACCCTAATCTATTAATCTATTTGTACAATGATTATAATATATTTTTGTAGTAATTAGAGTTCAAATTATTATATCTCCGATAAAAATAGAATGCGTTCACGCGCGGCGGTTTTAAAAAGAAACGAATGTTTAAACTAAGCATGCGTTTTCCCATCAACACAATATTAGTTTTTGATATGTAGGGCAAACAGTAAAGTCCAAAACTGGCACCGTTTCGATGGGGGCGAAGCGATGTTATGCAAATTCAAAGCACCGGCGTACGTTCCTCCGCCTACCTGCAGGTGTTTTATTTTTGGCGTTTGGGCGCGATTTTAACCTACACCACGCCGCGCTCAACACGTGCTCCCACAAGCTCCAACTGTTCCCTCGGAGAAGACCAGCTCAAAACACGGTAAATACACTTTTATCTCTTCATAATTCACTGCTTTAGATTAACCCGGCACGCATGTGTGCAGGCAACCCAATCGAAACAACATCGTTATCATTTGTTTAATAAATTACAAACGCGTGATGATTAAATATACCGCTTTGACATTGAAATAACGAATGCATTTACATTTTAATCCGCGCAGCGCAAAAAAAAAACAAAAAATGCTAGAAAATTATTGTAATTGTATCGCAGGAAGTAATTTGCATATTCAAATTAAATGCATTTCCTGTGTATGTCTAAAAACTAGAGATAAATAAGTGTTGATCGCATCGATTGCACCGTGGGTTAATGACTGTATTCTCAAGTTCTCAATGTATTATTAATTTGGCAGTCGACCAAAATTTGTACGACCTGCTATTTTTAACATTTGGCGCGGTTCCTCGGCTAATGGCTGTCAACGACTTCCCGCTATTTCTTTATTCAGACGCCCGAAAAAGGGCTTCAATTATCACGCGTTTATACGAAGTAACGTATGTTTAGGTTTAAATATTTGCAGTTTGCTCTAGATAAGATTGAGAACAGTTACACAGATGCGGACTCACTAATACATTACGCACAATATTTATCTACATATGGTTAATTTCATTCACTTCAAGGATATTTGCTATCAAAATTATTTATTTGCAATTGGTAGTATTTATTTAAAAAAAATGCAAATAGAATATTCAACAATTACAAATATTCGTAAATTACGCGAAGCACGCGAAATAAATAATTGTAATAATTACGTAACTATCTAAACGTCAGAATGAATATTCAATTATATAACTACCTTGATTAATAATAAATATGGCGGAAAAGATGTAAATAAAATTCAATTGTCTTAATAATAATTATCTTTACATTAATTTATATCACTTAACAAAACAAATATACACTAATGTACTTCCAAAATGTTTTCTTAAACTATACTCTTTTATAAATTAATTAGAAGGTTAATTATACACTTGCTTTTGTTTCATTATATTATTTATTTTATTATATTAATTAATTGAAGGACGGGTAAAGCAATAATTTTGTTTGTTTTCGATAATATTATACAGGGTGATCAATTAATGTATGAATAGAAGATTGTGTGTTTATTAACTAACATTTTTAAAATCCGTGAAAGACCTAAAAATATTTTCGACTAAATTGCAATTTTTATACTGGGTGATTCATATAAAAGTCGCATTTTTTAAAAAACGAAACCTCCTGTATATTATTGCATATTTATATTCCTGCGTCAATTCTGATGTGACTTTATATAACATAATTAGTATCTAAAATAATTCGTTTAGTTGCAATTCATTATTTTAACAAGAAGTAGACGTTCTGTAAAAATTGAATATCGCAGCTATCATAAAAACTTAGTAGGCCGCGACTCCGCAATGTTACTAATGATGAAATGTACTAACAAAGACCGGAAAGTCAAAGACAAAAACTTTTTTGTGTTAAAAAAATCGCTACGCCAATTTAAAACATTCAATCATGGGTAACTGAACTTTTTTAAGTGGAAGTATTAACTTTTTTGGTGCATTAAATGCAGTATTTAATTACCGTTTTCTTTTACAGTTTTTTTTATTATTTAGGAATTTCTACTAATTCGCAGTATTTTTAATTTTCAATCCCTTTCAGTAATTAGTAGGCCATGAAAAAATAATGATTTAGTTCTGTAACTTTACTTTTACATTAGAAATTAATTAATTGGTTAATTAAACATTCGGTTTTGTTTCACTATTTTAAATTTTTGCATTTTCTAGTGAAACAAAACCAAGTGTTTAATTAATCTTGTAATCAACATAAAAATGTTTTACGGCGGGTTAAGTGAGAATTTAATTCATGGTATTAGAAATTAATTTTTAATTACAGTTTTTTAGACGTTGACATTAACTTATTTATTTATTTTTTTTTTTTTTTTTTGATAAAAATGGATAATTTTTCTCGAAATGAATTGGTTGACATGGTTTTTGTTCTTGGGGAATAATCTAGAAATCCGTTGCAAAGATAAAACAAAACCTGTGGATAATTTTTGATAAATAGCAGAAAATTCAAGAAATTTTGAATTAAAAATGTATGTGGATAATTTCAGAAAAAAAGAAACCACCTGAAAAATACTAGGATATTAAAGAAGATTCTAGAAAACTCCCACAAAATGACTCAATAGATGCTGAAAATCTTCTAAATATTTTCTGGAAAATTGAAGGAAACTTAGAAAATAATGCAATCCAAATAGAAAAAAACAAGAAATCTGGAAGGAAAGTTGCTTCTCTAAATCTTTTAAATTCTGTAAATTGCTAACACTGAATTGTAAAATTCACTATGTTTTAACCACAAATAATGGTTATGGTTACATAGTAAATTTTTCAATTCAGTGTAAGTATAGATTACCACGTAATAACGGTCGCAACCATTCTCTTTAGTAAATTGATAATATTTTATTTAAGCTATTAGCAATTTAAAAAGAGACTTTTCTGAGAAAACTTCTTTATAAAAGAAGTGTTTAGGAAGATTAAATAGAATGTTTAAGTCATTCTAAATTAGAAAATTTAAAATCTCTAGGTTGAATCAGAAAATTATGATTCAAATTTTGACTCTGTATAATTACAGTCAAAATTTGAATCATAATTTTCTGATTCAACCTAAAGATTTTAAATTTTCTAATTTAGAATGACTTATTACGAACGCAGTCAAAGAAAATAACTAATATATTTCAAAATAATTTATTAGCCATCCGTAAATAAATAGTATATTAAACGAAGTTTTTAGAAAACTTTTAAGAGATGCTAGCTAGAACAACTTCACAACATTTGCTGGAAAATGAAAGTAAGTTTGTAACATTTTATAGCGCAAGAAGAAAATTCAAAAGATCTGGAAGAGAAATTTCTAGAAACATCTGTAACTCTTTTTAAAAAAATGTCGCAATTTGAATAAGATAAATCAAGAAATTATGAATTATTCCTGATAAATGATAAAAATATTGATAGGAAATTCTACGAAAAAAACTGTGAGTAATTCAAGAAATTCGAAAGAAATATTTCTGGAAAATACTTTAACATTTAAAAATAGCGTCCAGAAAACTCCTACAGAATTACTCAAGAGCTGCTAAATTATCTTATGAAAATTTACTGAAAATTGAAAGAATCAAGAATAGAAATTGCTGCAAAATTTTAGAACCGAAGAAGAAAATTCAAAAAATCTGGAAGAATTGTTAAAAACTTTTATAATTCTATAAAAAACTAAAACTGTTCTGGAAAATGAAAATAACTTAGTAACATTTTAGAGCGCAAGAAGAAAATTCAAAATATCTAAAAGGGAATTTGCCAGAAAAATCTCTAACGCTTTTAATAAAAAGTCCCAATTAAAAGAGCATTTCTTTAAGATAAAGCAAGAAATTATTAATTATTCATGTTAATTGGTAAAAATATTGATAGGAAATTCTACGAAAAAAACTGTGAGTAATTCAAGAAATTCAAAAGAAATATTTCTGGAAAATACTTTAACATTTAAAAATAGCGTCCAGAAAACTCCTACAGAATTATTCAAGAGCTGCTAAAATATCTTATAAAAATTTACTGAAAATTGAAAGAATCTAAGAATATAAATTGCTGCAAAATTTTAGAACCGAAGAAGAAAATTCAAAAAGTCTGGAAGGGTTGCTAAAAATTTTATAATTCTTTAAAAAAAAAAACTAAAACTGTCACAATTTGGAAGGAAACCTGATAAGTCGGATAAGTGAATTATAGTAACATTTTTAGAAAATAAGAAAATGTCGGTAATCAAGAAGAAGGATTTCTAAACAAAACTAGATAATTTAAAAAAAAATCTAGAAAACTCTCTCTTAATGATTTAAAAAACATCTTCCAAACATCTGCTGGAAAATTAAAAGGGGCCTAGAACCAAAGTTGCTGGAAAATTTTAGAGCCCAAGAAGAAAATTCAAAAAATTTGAAAGGGACGTTTCTATAAAAGAAAAAGTATTGTCGCAATTTGGAAATAAATTCGATAAGATATCCGATTTCGTAAAGCAAACAATTGTGGACAATTCTTAATAAATCGTAGTGACATTTTTAGAAAAGAAAAAATTGCAGGTATTTCTAGAAATCACGAAGAAGAATTTCTGAAAAGAACTGATTTTTTTTAATCTAGAAAACTCCCACATAATGACTCAAGAAAATCCTGTAAACATCTGCTGGAAAATTGGAACCTAGGACAGAAGTTGGTGGAAAATTTTAGAGCCCAAGAAGAAAGTTCAAGAAATCTGAAAGAGAAATTAAAGGAAAATTTTTATTGTATTGTCGCAATTTGGAAATAAATCCTAAAGGATATCCGATATCATAAAGAAAAAAATGCGGGTAATTCCGGAAATCCAGAAGAAAAATTTTCTGAAAAAGACTAGATAATTTTAAAAGAAACTAGAAAACTCCCACTCAAGAAAATCTTCTAAACATCTGCTGGAAAACTAAAGGGACCTAAGACACAAGTTGCTGGAACATTTTAGAGCCCAAGAAGAAAATTCAAGAAATCTGACAGAAAAGTTGCTAGAAAAGATAAAGTATTGTCGCAATTAGGAAATAAATTATTATAAAGCAAACAATTGCGGATGATTCTTAAAAAAATTTAGTAACATTTCTAGAAAAGAAAAATGCGGGTAATTCTAGATATTAAGAAGAAAAAATGCTGAAAAAAGAACTAGATTATTAAAAAAAATCTAGAAAACTTCCACATAATGACAGCAGAAAATCTTGTAAACTACTGCTGGAAAATTAAAGGAACCTAGAACAAAAGTTGCTGGAAAATTTTAGAGCCCAAGAAGGAAATTCAAGAAATCTGAAACAGTAATTACTAGAAAATTCCTATTGTATTTTCGCAATTTGGAAATTAATCCTAAAGAATATTCGATATCATAAAGCAAAGAATTGTGATTTATTCTTAATAAACTATAGTAACATTCTTATAAATGCCAGTCAGAAAAAAACTTGATTATTTTAAAAAATCTGGAAAACTAAAAGGAACTAAGAACAAAAGTTGCTGGGAAATTCAAGAAATTTGAAAGAGAAATTGCTATAAAATTCTTAAAGTATTACCGCAATTTGGAAATAAATCCGATGAGATATTTGATATCATAATGCAAACAATTGTGGATAATTCGAAAAAAAATTGTAGTAACAATTTTGTAAAAGAAACATTTTTAGAAATCTAGAAGACACATTTCTGAAAAAGCAAGATAATTAAAAAAACTAGAATATTCTTATATAATGACTCAAGAAAATCTTCTAAACATCTGCTGGAAAATTAAAGAAACCTAGGACAAAAGGCGCTGGAAATTTTAGAGTCCAAGAAGAAAATTCAACAAATCTGAAAGCGATAAGATATCCGATATCATAAAATAAATAATTGTGGATAATTCTTAATAAATTATAATAACATTTCTAGAGAAGACAAAAAGCGGGTAATTCTAGAAATCCAGAAGATTTCTGGAAAACACTAGATAATTTTAAAAAATTCTAGGGAACGACTTCTCTTCCAGGTTCCTTCTCTTTCTCAGTGGATGTTCAGAAGATTTTCTAACATCTCTTGAATGCTAGAAAATCTTATGAACATCTCTTGAATGCTAGAAAATCTTATGAACATCTGCTGAGTTATAGAAGGAACCTGAAAGAGAAACTATCGGAAAATGTTCAAAGCCCAAGAAGAAATTTGAAAGACAGATGTGAAAATTTTCAGAACATTTAACAAAAATTGAAGGAAATGAAAAGAAAAAAAATTAGAACCACAGTAGAAAATTAAAAATTCTAAAATTAAATTTGTAATCCTTAAATAAACTTTTCGCAAATTGAAAGACAAATTCCCGATAAGAAGAAATTTGCAGAGAATTTTTACTGAATGGGTTAACAGATTTAACGAACTTTCGAAAAAGAATTGCGCTGTCTGTGTGTGTGGGTTTGTGGAATACTTGTGTTTGTTTGTCATGTCTTGAATTCTTAAATCAAGAAAATTTATTATTTTTTCAGCTCCTTTTTAAACAAGTATTTAACAATCAGTCGGTTTCTTTGAATAGTATGAGTATACCATCTAAACAATGCCGGTTTAGCGTTACTTAACCTAAAATTCACGTATCCTTTATTATTACAACAATATATATGTTTAAAAGATCTTAAGTCAATATGCCAGTATTAATTTGAACATCCATACTTTTTACACATAAAAACATTTATTCAATTCTAGAATTTCAAATTAAAAGAACGTGCTCGTCACAGTTATTAATAATTTTACTCCAATCAGAGTTAAATTTAGTGCTCATAATAATACCATCCTTCTCAGAAAATGCATAAAACATATATGTATCATTTGCCAAAAGATGGTTATTTCTTAAGTTAACTAAAAAAAACTTAATGTCAAAGTAGGTCGTTTATAAAGAGCTCCCACAATAAAAGTGCTCCATTAAGTGATCGCTATCAACAATTCTGTACTTAATATAATTTTTGTATACAAAAACTTACACTTCTACACCTAAAGAATGTTTTTCTTCCTAAATCAAGGGAAATTCTGATAAAATCTGGTGTACCACAAGGATCATATATAGGACCATTATTGTTATTAATGACATAGCTGACACTCTTAATTTCGGCTCTTGCTTATTCTACTCTGATAAACTAACACTCGTCGCCATTGTAAAAAATATGCTTTTATTCAGAAAGACCTCTACTTTATTTCATAAAGCCTTTAGCTAAATATGGAGAAATGTGAATCTATATCATTTTATAGAAGTAAAAATGCCATCACCTCAGAATATTTTATTAACAATTCCAAAATCGTCCTCGTGAATGAAACTGTTGACATTCGACTAGGAACACAACTTTATTTCTCACATTTAAATTAAATAAGGATCTAAAGCTTTGTAGCAAAAATATGCAAGTATTTATCTATCAATACAATCCGCTGCTTATATTTGTAGCTGCTTCGATCAGGTTTAGAATATGAAAGTTGTGTCTCGTCTCCTCATCAGCAACCGTTGTACAAATCAACAAATGAAAGTCCAAAATTAATTTTTACGTTTAGCGGTATTTAAATTAGAATTTCCACGTATTACCTTGAATTATGTACAACTTAATGGCCATTTAAACATCTCCTCTTGCAGGACCGTCATATTATTACAGATTTGCATTTTGTTAAAAGTGATAAATAAATAGAATTATCGATTGAACTAACATTTTGAAAGATACATCGTTTATTTTCAAAGATTTTGGATTTTTTGTTTGCCAATATATAGAACTAACTGCGAGTACCATGAACCTTTAATAGTCCATTCGTTGATGGTGGTTCTGTATGTCATTTATTTACCAGAGTACCACTCTTTTGGAGCTGGTTGCTGGTGGTCTAGTAATAAAGAAAAGGTCGGATGATAAGTCTGTGTCAGTGGCCATTTTGGAAAATCGACGCCATCTTAGATTTATTTAGCTCGAAAATAAGGGTTATTGAAAATGCACAACATAGGCTTGCTAGGTGTCACTTTATATAATTTTTAGGATGCTGGATACGTTTCGTTTAGTAAGGCAGACTTAAAATAATATTTTTTTCAAGCAAATAGAAAGATTATATTTTTACATTTGAATAAAAAAACTTCTTATTACACTTTTAAACAACAAGCAAAATCAGTATCTGCAATTACAGTAAATACAACAAGATATACCAGCCGAAAAACACAAACATGTGTCTCTTGCACACTTTAGACATGAGCACCTGGCACAAGTTTGTGCCTGAGAGGAAAAAGTAAACTTATACGTGAGGGGTGTAAGGAAACTTTATAACCAAACTGCCCAGCATCAAGTTGTATAATGTTTTCATTTAAGCATGATACATATAGATGTGTGTTATAGTATGCCCTTAAATGTGTAATCTAACTGATGCAATGGTTGGTGGAAGAGCCTCTATGAAAATGTTTTTGCCCTGTGTGTAAAGAAACACTCGTTACTAATTGTATCGGTTGCTTCCATCACATGAATTTCCGAGTTTGTAAGAAATGCTGCAGCTCGTTTTGTTCCTACTTTGCTAGTGCAATCTGACACATTTATGAAGTGCACAGCAGGAAGTGCATGGCATATTGCAATTCTTTTAGCCATGACGTGATCTATTACTTGATGAGTCGTAGCTCCAATACTTAAACGAATGCACATTTCCTCCATTCCCATATTTCTGAATTTAGTCCAATGATATAATAGAATAACCAGATCATTTGTGTCACTCAATAATATCATCATCTGTTTGTAGCGTGCTTAATATGAGACATAATACGTATATCTCCCTCTTCTAACATAGCAAATTGTAATTCTTCGTGGGGTTGTGAAACATCGGTTTGCTGTATGGAAACGGATGATGTTGAGTTAGGAAAAGATGTTGCGTTGCAGAAGATATCCACATTTGGCTACATATTGCTGCATTAATCTAGGAGATATGATTTGAAACAGTCTTGAAGTTTCACTTTGTTAGAACTCGAAGTGCAAAATATCTCGGAATCAGTGATGTAATAGAGTTGAGATTAATTGATCCACAGCACGACGAATCAGTTCAAAACCCTTTGGTGACTTATCGAAGTAAGAATCAAATATGAAATCTATTCAGGTTACTGTATTCGGAATAATATTTTGCATGTATAAAAAGAGAGCCTTGCAAAAACTTCTAATGTTCCCAATTTTTTCAGAGAAATCCTTCTCTCCACAATATAACAAGTTGCAAGATTTGGTAGGTTTGCTGTACTGACATCTGTCTCAATTAATACATTTTCCAGTTCAGTGGCTAGTGTGTCCTTGTTTATCTTTGTAATGAAGTCGTTTTCATCTAAAAGGAAAAAATTGCCCATAAGATCATTTTTCAGAAGTTCATTAATAGTGTATCCTCTCTCTGATTAATTGAATAGAGCGTTGAGCGATAGCTTGAATCCTTTTTGGTGTCTTGGTTTTCACAGTTTGTTTCGCTATTGGGATGCTCTTGATAGGTGATAAGTTCACTGTGTGGATGCTATCTGAACTATTCTTATCAAAGAATCTCTTATTCCTAAGAGTTGTATATGCTGCATTTCCAATAGTGAAGATATATCTGTCGTGTAATATCTGTAATGTAATTTATCAACTTTCTTATCTTAATTTCTATATTCTTTGTTAGATTTGATGATGACTCATGGTGTTCTCTTATTTCATTATTCTCTGCACATATCGGCAGCAACTGCCGTGAAGTTTTTGTAGATAGTTGAACTACAAAAGCCCTTTCCTTAAACTTTTCTTAGATCTCTGGTGATGTTTCTTCCAATTTTAGTCATTTGAAATGTTCCTGTAAGTAAAAATAGTTTTGAAATTCTTCTGGGAGAATGTGACAGGTAAAACATTTTCACAAAACTTAGTACACAGTTGAAAAATCTGTTACTGGATTTGGAATTAATGGAATGAAACCAACACGGTGTTTCTGAACGACATGAACTGAGATTGCTGCATTAAACCCAGGCCATGAGGGAATTATTTGTTATTCAAAAACGTCGTCCTGTTCTGTAACCATTCTTGTAATCACTCATGTTAAACTCTTCTAAATTATTTTCTTATAGTCATGTTCATTATTTCAAACAAACCATTGGTGACATTGACGTTTTCTGGCATCTTGACATAAATTCGTAAAAGGAATCTGACAACTCAACTCTTCTCTGAATGTCCTGTAACCCCGAAGAACAAAAGTTTCTGAGTATTATCTAAGCCGGAAAGAGTGTTTTCATTTTGGCCAAAATTATCAAAAGCTTCTATTATAAATTGTGTTTTCTCAAAATGGCTGTGAATAGGCACATTTCCGTTACGCAACTCGATAGTAAAAGGTGCTAAATCACATCGGTAGCGCAAAACTTCATCATAACTTATACTAACTCCAAAATAATTCAGGTTTTGATCATGGATAGCAATCCCATTCATGATATGAAGTGTCCTATTTTTTCCATTATGATATACGTAAAACATTATTTGATATAAAATGGATAATTTAAAAATTTTGTTGGATTTGCACTCCTGTTTTTCTACTGTATCATCCGAGTTATCCGTACGAAGGGAATCTGACTGGTTGAAAGATGTTTTGTTACAACAGAAGAGCTCAACTAAGAACATAGTGAAGGGCTCTGGAATCTTCACATTGTCAAATGCTATATGTAAGTCCTTTGCATCGCAAAAATGGTCTTTTAGATAACTATAACGAGAATTATGGCAATAGTCAACATACTGCTGGAATAACTTTTTGCTTTTTTGCAATATCAGCAAGACATTTATAAGATGTCTACGCATAATTAACCCGAGCGATATTAGCAACTAGTACTTGTATTTGATTTTTCTGTAATTTCAAGCGGTACCGACATATCTATGATAGAATATTACTTTCAAATATGCAAAAATACAATTTTTCTAAATGTGTTATTTTTCTCAATTCTGATATTATCTGTAATATTTTGATTTAAATATAGAAAGGGTAAATCCCGTAAATAATAAATTCTAGTATAACTATCAAATCGATT